>VBSM01003186.1:2545955-2578057 GCA_008086735.1 Cheirogaleus medius
GATGCCTACTATGTGCCAGGAATGGTTTTAGGTGCTCGGAATACAGCAGAGCAGAACAGACAACAGTCCTTGGCCTGGAGGAGAGCCCGTTTCTATTTAGATGACCGAGGGTCCAGAGCAGAAGTTAATAGTCTCATTGTCCCCTATGGTGGCCGGTGGAGTGCTACCGTCACTTCTGGTTGCCTTACCTAAAAGGGGAACGTTGAGGGGCTGAAATCTGGGAAGGAGACTGGGTGCTGAGGGGTTGGATTCATGTCCCATGAGAACTGGCTGGGAGAAGTGGGTATGGTCCACGACTTCTGAGGACCACATCAAATTTGCCTGAAAATATCAGAAAGAACTCTGACGTGGAGATGACTGAACTTGTTCCTCATTGCCACAGACAGTGGTAAGAGCAGAGAGTGGAGACAGTCAGCACAAGGGCTTTCTAGGGTCGGTAGGAGAGGGCTGCTCTGAAACTCCCGGGCCTCCCGTTTCCAGAGCTACCCAGAGAGGCCGGCGACTGCCCCTCAGGGGGGGATCCCTGCATGGGCCGCATGTCACACTAGGGTCATTTCCAACTTTTTTTTTTCTCCAGTCCACTGAGGGCATCATCAAATCCAGCTTTAGATTACAGTATTATGCCAAATAATATTTTTGTAGGTATTTTCTTTTTACTTCTATTTTGCTCCAAAAAAATTTAAAACCCTAACAAAACCCTTGGCATTGAGAAGATCATTAAATATAAACCTTAAAAAGGCCAGTGTTTGAAATCATGTCATTATAAAGCAAAGCAAAATTATTGGCCCAGGGCCATCCCAAGAAGCTCCACTCCCATCCCACCAACGTGGGGTCTGGGAGCAGAATATCTAACTTGCCACAGAGGCACTGCCTAACTCGCTTCGAGGCTCAGGCTTGGCATTCATTGTCCACAAAAGAGTCCCCTAGAGGCTGGTTAGAGATGCAGATTCACTGGCCCCACCTCTCGGAGAGTCTAATGAAGCAGAGCTGGAGTGGGGCCCAAAGTCTGTATTTTTTATCAACCAGAAACAGTGCCTGAGGTCCCCTTCTTCTTCCTTGCCTTACAGCACAGGCAAGGCCATTCCAGAGTGTAGCTGTCATTGTTGTGTCCTTGGTGTCTATGGGGACGTGGCCTTCTTTAGGTGCCTGTGAGCACAGGACAGAGACCTTTCCCGGCACTAGCTGAACATTTGCTCTTCTCGCTCACTGACAGGCGCTTGGATTCTCACGGGCGGCACCCACTACGGCCTGATGAAGTACATCGGCGAGGTGGTGAGGGACAACACCATCAGCAGGAATTCAGAGGAGAACATTGTTGCCATCGGCATTGCGGCCTGGGGCATGGTCTCCAACCGGGACACCCTCATCAGGAACTGTGATGCTGAGGTACGGGTGGGCATGGAGGGGTCTGCAAGGTCATGTGGGAGAAAGACCATGGCAGGGGCTGTGGCCTGAACACTGGGGCTCTGTGATGGAGCCGGCTCATGGGGACGTCTGTCTTGCAGAGAGCGCCTTTGGGACCTCAGGAATTAAAAACAAGGGTGACATACTTAAGGAATGCCTGGGAAGGAGTTAACATTGGATGTGTTTTGTTCATTAACATTTGTTCTCAACAATCTCATGTTAGAGCCAGGTTCTTTATTCCTTATAAGCGTGGCTTGGATCCGTCTCACGAGAGCTCAAGCCCGGCTGCAATACCTTGATTGCTGGGATTCAAATCAATTGTTGCTGTCCCTGGTTAATTTGGCATTAAGAAGGCTGTAAGACACCCCCCACCATCACCATTTCCTGTGAACATATTTAGAGAGTAATGAGCATTTTGTGTTAAAAATACAAGGTAGACATATGGGGGTTTGTATCAAGTATGGAATTTTGGAAACAACATTTCTAGTGAGTTGAGGACCTTCTTAAGCAACAGGTGTTCTCTTCCCAGAAGCTTTGGACCAAATGTTCAGAAATCCAATTTTAATCTACACCTTCTCCCGTCTGGGACTCCCCGGAAGCTTAGACAGTAAATGTTAAGGATTTTTGGAGTTGCTGTGGTTCTTCTTTAAAATGGTTTCACTTTAGTGTCTCTGTTACCATTTTTGAGATTTGTAAGGGGCAGGGGAGAGTGGGAGGCATTTCTTACGCATCTGCAAGGAGACAGCCTGGTGGGGAGGAAGGAAGGTGCGTTTTGGAGACAGAGAGGCGTGGGTTTGAGTAATCACTGCTTTTCTGGTCTTGAGCCAGTTCCCTTCTCTCAATTTTTAAAATAATAGCCTTGTACTGATACGGGGTATATTTGTGTAATCGTGCAGAGTGAATGGTAGCTTTTATTATTATCACTAGATGCTCAACAAGAGTTGGCAAAATGGTCTCTCATCAAATGCCCACTTCAGGGGTGACAGTGGCCTGGAGTAGGATTTTGAGGACAGTGACAGGCTAGGAGAGAGATAATATCATTACCTATTAGCAAGGTTTGTCATGGGCGTGGAAATCAACTTAGTGTTGTCTAATTCTCATTTTGGGGGTGGATACTGTACATGTATTAATTCACAGAATCACAAAAAGAACGCTGAAAGTAGGTATTTTCACCCCTGAATTGGGAAAAAGACTTCAGTATCTCCCTGGAGACCGTTTATAGGGCTCATTCTCTGGCAACAGGTAAAACTTTCCATGAATATGTAAACATTAAAGAGAAAGTGCCAATCACTTGGAAATTACAAAACAACCAACCAATCACTGGTAAATAAATATTGAGCCATGAATGAACTTTCCCCAAAAACGTGATCTCAGATTACTTAGAAAGCAATGCAAATGGAGATATTATATATTAATAAATGTCAGCATCTATCAATAGATAAATATAGCCAAAACTGCACTCAAAGCAAAAGGCATAGCCATATACATTTATTAGTAAAAATAAAGTTAATAAGTAATCCAATAATCATAATAACAATATCTAATTTTTATAGCCCTTACTTAACATAGCCCTTACTATGTGCCAAATTCTGTTCTAAGTGTTTTATATATATCAACTCATTTAATCTTCACAATATACGCATGAGATAAGTACTACTATTACCCTCTCATTATAGATGAGAAAATCGAGGCATAGAGAAAATGAGAAACTTCCTTAACTTGAATATCTGGTGAGTGGCAGATCCATGGCTCACAATCTTTTAAGTGTTCAAATTAATAAGTTTGGAAAATAACACCACCAACAAAGCTATGGCAAACAGGAGAAAAAGTATTAGTCAATCAGAAATAATTAATTAAAAAAGAAAAAGAAAAAGAATAGAAATAGTTTTTATTCTTTAAAATAGCTTTAAAAATTTAATTTAAAGAATAAATATAACTGAGAAATTAAATATATTAGTAATATAGTAGATATTAAGAAAAATGTGAGAATGCTACATATAGTGGTATATCAATAAATTTGGAAATCTCATGAGAACTGATATTTTTCTGTAAAATTATAATTTTCCAAAATTGATTCAAGAACTAGAAAATCTGAATAGAGGAATTATCACTGACTGAGCTTAAAGATAAGTAAAAAATTACCTCCCAAATTGCTTTGGGTCAGATTGTTTCACTGAGCAATTAAAAAAATGGTTTATTAATTGCTCATTTAAAAAAACAATTATAGTCTTCCAACACAGAAATGTGAGATCTTTATAAATTCCTAGAGAATGAGCAAATGTGTGTTCTTTATAAAAAACCATTTGGAAATATATATCAAGAGCATGAAAACTATCCATACTGTAGGTCCAGTAATCATACTTACAAATATATCACTAAAGAATTTAATATTTTTACAAAGATCTTCATTAAAATATTTCTTATAATAGCCAAGAATTGGCGTTAACCTAAATATCTAGTAATATTTATAGTAGGAAAATCTTTGGGTATATTACTGTACAAATATGAGAAAAAATTATGGAGCTGTTAAATTACTATTCCCAAAGATGTTCTGACAGTACAGGTATGGAAAATATTTATAATTTTAAATGTAAAATTAAGTAAAAAGTATGCCTAGCAAAGAAATAAATATATTAATAAAAATGGTAACTCTCACTGGGTTGTGGAATTAAGCATAATTTTAAATTTTTCTCTTGCCTTCTGCATTTTTCATAAGTTCTTCAGTAAACATGTATTATTTTTAGAGACAAATTGTAATGCCAGTTTTTATTTCTTTTATGTTTCTGTCAATGACAATCTTTAGTGGCTTAGAGAAGTTTTGTAGCAAACTTGTATAAACTTGTGGTTAGCTTCCTTGTTTCTTTACTGTCTTCCCGGAACAATGGTGTTTGGTCTTTTGTATAAGTGGAAACCAGTTGTTCATAATAACTTTGTTAGCCGTCTCTTCCTATGTGGTTTCCATTCAGGGTTTTATTACAAAACCCCACCACTGGTAGACGGGGCTGTACCAGGACCCAGATTTAGCTGACCTGAGACAGTGCCACATTGCACAAATGCTAAAATTTTAGAATCTATTTCAGGGTTTTTTTCTCATCTTCTATTATCTGTTTATTCTTGAGTCAGTAGTGTACTTTAAAAGTAATTGTAGCATTATGTATGCATTAAAAATAGAACACAAGCCTCTACTCATCATTCTTGTTTTTCAAATTTTTCTTGGCTTTTCATTAGCAAGTTTTTTTTTTTTTCATTTGAACTTATAATCCCTTTGTCAAGATACAATCACAAGACAAAACAACAACAACACTGCAGACTCACTGAGTGGAGTCATATTAAAACTATAAACTGATACTGGAAAAATGGAAGTTGTTATAATATCAAGTCTGCTTCCAGCAATATGATATGTCCCTCAATTTATGCTAGTCTGTGTCTTTCAGGAAAATATTACAGTTTTCCTTAGTAGGTCCTATATATTTCTTAGTATTATTTCTAGAGATTTTACATGTTTATTGTTATAAATGGGGTGTTCCTTCAATGTAATTTTTGAATCATATTTTGCTGGTATATATGAAAATATTAATTTGTTTATTGTTGCTTTGAATCAGACACTTTAGTGCACTCTTTTGCTAGTTCTAATAGCTTTTCAGTAGATTCTCTGAGTGTTCTAGGCTTGCAACTATATTATTGGCAAATAATGTTAGTTTTTAAAACAACTCTGCCATTTAATTGTACCTTGTATTTTTTGTCATCTTCTTGCCTTAACTACAATGTCCAGAATAATATTAAATAATAGTTACACTAGCAAGGACCCTGACAGGCATCTAGGATACCTGGCATTATAATTAGTGGGAATGGTTCTAGTATTTCACCAGTAAAAAGGATTTGGCTAAAGGTTCAATATGCATATATTTTATCAATTATCATAGGACATTATCCTTTTATTTCTAGTTTATATTTTTTTAAAATCAAGAATAAATGCTGAGTCTGAAATATCTTTTTGCATCTGTGAGGTTGTTATTTTTCTCCTTTAACCCATAATCTAATGGACTGAATCCTGGAAAAACACTAATTGTTCCTTAATAATCGTGTTGCATTTAATTAGCCAATGGTTTATTAGGTTTTTGTATTCTCATTAATTAGAGAGCTTGGTCTTTGGCTTTTCTTTTCGTGATTCTTTCCTTGTTAAGGTTGTGTTCTGAAAGAGTGTAAATAAAATTGTTTGGAAATTACTTGTTTCACGAAAGTATGTAGGGCTCCTCCTTCAAACACCTGGATGTACCTGGATGTGCAAATATCATCTCGTGTCATGTTATATCCAGGACTCTCCTGCTTGGAGCTCTTGTCTGGGCGAGGCCACTTTCCGAATAGAACTGCACCATTTGACCTTTACTTTCCATTCTGCCTTTGCTCCGATTGTATGTACGTCATTAGTAGGATCAATAACCTTCTTCTCCCCTTTGAGTTTTCAACTTAATTCTTTTTTTGGAATAAAGGTGGAAACACCTTTTAATGTTACCCTGTTACTCTAAAAACAACACACCTTTGAATGGAGCTTGAGAGTCAGGAACCTTCTTGGTTCTGTATGCTCCGGCAGCGGTTTTTTACTCTCTAGTATTTTGGGGACAAAGTATCCATTTAATTGCTTCTTTTTGTGGTCATGTTACTATGTACTTCTCAAGCGCAAAGACTCTAGTTTATTTTCTAATCCCTAGACTTTGCATGGATCCTGGCATGTGATTCCAGACGAATATGTGTATGTGTATATCAGTGTCTACCTCTACCTGTATGCAGACACATATATATCATATATACATATACACACACATACACACGCGCACGTTCCTGAATGCTATCTATTTCAATGAATGTATACAAAGAGCACAGGTTGATGGACCGAAAACTGGACTGGAAATTTTATCTTTATACTATCGCTTGCCATTTAGGTGACAATGGGCAAGGGATCCAACCGTTTTGAACCTTCATTTCCTTATATTTAAAATGAAGCCTGCACTGTAAGATGTCTGAGACCCTTCTGAATTTTGGAATCTGGGAGAAGGCATCAATATAATTGAACCCAAAGTATTAGCTTTAATAGGAACATATTAAAATGTCATCGTGCATCTTGGCCAACAAATAAAATCTCAAAGACAAGTTTCTCTGTACTTTTCAGGGATGTTTTTTAGCCCAGTACCTTATGGATGACTTCACGAGAGACCCTCTGTACGTCCTGGACAACAATCACACCCACTTGCTGCTCGTGGACAATGGCTGTCACGGACATCCCACGGTTGAGGCGAAGCTCCGGAGCCAGCTGGAGAAGTACATCTCCGAGCGCACGATTCAAGGTCAGTATTTAGGAAGTGGGACGTTAGACATGCGTGATAGTAACAGCAGCTGCAGCACCACCACCAACAGCTACCAATTGCTGAGTGAGGCAAGAGAAACCCACCTGATTGGGTGTTTTTATTGCCAAAGAAAAGCTGCTTCAAAACACTAGACCTGCTTCTGCCAGGGTCACTTGGAGAGTGACCTTGGAAAGTGACCTTCAACATGCTGAAGGCAATGACAAATGCTGCTGTCTTCCACTCTTTTGTCAGTGTTAGCAAGACTGCTGTCTCTTCTGCTAGACACCATTTAAGAACAAATAAAATCTACCATGACCCAAAAGAGTTTATGAAGCAATGCAATTAGCTAGGGTAGAAGTGATAAAAACCAACCCACTAGGTTAACAACCAGATGGTTTACTGTTTTGAATCATGGCTACTTCTGCATAATAGAGCCACCTAAAACATTGGTTTCAAGGGAGAGAATGCAGCAGTTGAGGGAAGACCTTTATTTGCCCTGGTAAGTGGTGCACACTTTCTCTCTCTTTGAGCTAGGGGAGTATTTCTGTGGAGCCCAAAATAAGCTGTACATTTTATGTTTTACAGATTCCAACTATGGTGGCAAGATCCCCATTGTGTGTTTTGCCCAAGGAGGTGGAAAAGAGACTTTGAAAGTGAGTCCTGGTTTGGTTTTTTAGAAGATCGATTAATAAGCTTATCTAACAAGATTGTATTTTCAGGGCTTTGGGGCTTAGCTAATCTAACTTGACTGATTTCTTCTACTACAGCAAGTAGGTAGAGTTTCGCATCCACGTATTGTTTCCCTAGCAGACTTAAGTTGTTCCTTGGCTGGGAAGATTTGGGAGGAGATCGTCAAGCTTCATGAATAGTCTGTGCACTTAATGTTGGCCTTGGCAATCAACCTGCTAGAGAGACGAGGTGTCATTAACTCAGGAGACTTAAGGATTGTGACCAGCATGTATATTGGAAAACTGTGGCCACCCAACTGCCTAGAGATGGTCTGTGATCATACACACACAGGTTGCCCCCAAATCCCATATTCCCAGACTACCAAGGCCCATCCGTGTGCCTCCTGAGGGTGCAGGGATGCCATGTGGAGAAATCCAAACCCTAAGTGACTCTGAGATCATGGAAACCTTCTTCACTGGATTCCGTACCTGCAACACTGAACGGATGAGCGAGAATTTGGCTTCCAAGCCCATCTGTGTAGACTACGATATCACTGAGGTCATCTTGCCTGCAGCCAGGCTTCTGTTTGACATTTTTTTTTTTAAAGACTATCAGTGTGACAACATTTTAGTCAGTATTGGAAGACATCATTTTCAAGAGCTCATTTTCCTGTTGCAAGAGAGTAATTTTTAGCTCTTCTTTTTTAATTAATTTCCCTGTTGATTGGTATGCCTCCCCTTTCCTCCACCTTAGTTTAACTCTGAGACAGGATTAGATGAGAGACTCTGGTCCTCTCCTCTCTGACAGAGTACACCTCTGGAGTAATTGCTGGTGACGTTATTAAGAATCATAATCTAGCTCTTTCCTTTGTTTATTCTTCTATAGAGCAATGGTCTTTTCATTCATTCATTCATTCAATGGATGTTTACTGAGTACCTGCTGTGAGATCTACTCCTGAGACCACTGTTAGACAACAGTCTTTCAGGGAAAGGCTTTTTAGGGAAAAATCAAAAGAGATTTTTTTCAGTGTGACATTGTCAATATCTGAATGCTAAAAAAGCAGCCACATCAAAGAGGAAGAGAGATGGAGAAAAAGTAGTTGAAAGATAGTTATGTTTATTATCTTTCTTTCAAATTTTAGGTTTGGAATTAAGATTTCTTGGCCTGGGGTGTAGGGGCAGACCAGAGAGGTGCTGTAGGTCTAGGGCATTGCATTTCTGCGGCATTTTCCACCTACGCTGCTCAGCCAATTAACAGCCAGGCGAGAGGGGACGGAGGAGAGGAGGGGAAGGAGGAGGAGATACCCGGCTTGGGTGTGTTTGGCTCTTCCTCCTCCTTCAGCCGCCACCCAGCCCGTGCCGCAGTGGGCCGGCAGAGAGGCCTGCCTGTTCTGTGGCTCTGACCCTCTGTCTGCCCCCATTGTGGCACCAAACGCTTTGCTTTCTGGGCGGGGTCTTTAAGGAAAGCATTCAGGCCTAAAAAAAGTGCTGTTCAGTGTCTTCTGTACCCACCTGTAGATCACTTTATCTTTGCTATTCCAGGATTTCAGTTGCTGCATTCGATACTCTGAAGCTCTTCCACAATGAAATACCGTTGAAATCCCAATCTAGTTACAGAATGTATTTGTTTTTATTATTTACACTAAATCCAACCTTTGACTCTCAGGCTGAAACAAGCTCTGTGATTAAAATAACCCTTGTTGTCTGCGGCCTCTTTCCTTTATGGAAACATTTCCACGTGGCAATACCTGCTCCTAAAAACATCCAAATACCAAAGGCCATTTCTGAATGGGCCGGTGCCAATGCACCTTTATCTTATGTGATTAAAATTCTTAAAACCTGATTCCTCTGTTCTGACCTCTGCAGTTATTATAAAGGAAATAAGAGTGTGGTAGGTGTTTATCCCAGAAGTAAATATATTTCTATTCACTTTTAATAACAGGGGCAAGGGAAATTATTTGAGGAGGGAAATATATGAGTAAACATAACACAAAACATGTGGCTGCTGCTTTTAAGGTATTTGCAAACCAACACATTAAGTGTATAAGTATTGGTAACCTTGATCAGATAGGCTATCAACGATAATTTTGAATACGGTCTTAATAGTTGTCACTCAAATCTATTATGTCAGTATTTGGAATGATCTGTTTTGTATATAGGGATATTTTAAAGCACTTATTTATGGAAATAAACTAGTCACATGTGTTCTTATTATGGAATTTGTTATGGGCACAGGATGCCATACAACCAGATTACATTTCTCATTTATAAAGTGTTTGCCCACATTTGGTTTGTTTCTGATTAAGATAAAAAGCCCCAAAGGAAAAAGTGCAGGGGTGTGTCCTTGTGTTTTGCTCACCAGCTGGGTTCAGAACCTTCGTCTCGAGCTGGGTTCTGTCCACCACCAGCATCTCGTCCACCTGCCCGACTCTCTCCCTCCTCCCAGGCCATCAACACCTCCATCAAGAGTAAGATTCCGTGTGTGGTGGTGGAGGGCTCAGGCCAGATCGCGGATGTGATCGCCAGCCTGGTGGAGGTGGAGGACGCCCTGACGTCTTCCATCATCAAGGAGAAGCTCTTGCGCTTTTTACCCCGCACGGTGTCCCGGCTGCCTGAGGACGAGACGGAGAACTGGATCAAATGGGTGAGTCATGTGGGGACATGTCTGAGGGCGGAGAAAGGACCCTGAGATCGTGGGAAGGGAGGATGCTTCAAATGCCCAACTCCACTAGCAGCTGCACACGCTTGATACTTTCTCTGTGCCTTTGAGACTCGACTGTGGCCCAAATCAGACGTTTCACTGGAAATCGAAGCTCAGATAAGCAAAGTGACTCTCCAAGCGCCCACACATACCTCCTAAGGGGCAGCGTGCGAGGCCTGCATTTGGATCTGTTTGCAGAGCTTATCATCCTTCTATTGCACCGTGATGTCAACACACGCTCTCCTGTGTATCGCATGTATCAGTGATGAGGTGGAAAGAAATCCCCGGGAACTGTATTTTAGAAATGCAGACGCTACATTGGGTCTGTCTCTATTGGAGAAACCACCACTACAGAATACTTGCCTTTCTGCAGCCACTGGCCTGAGATTCAGTTCAGAATCTCTCATCTTTCTTATTAGATCATGTAGGAAATGTGGACTCATTTGGATACGTGTTATGCATCTTATTGCTATGTTTATAAAAAGATTTTGACATGGTAGAGCTGTGCTTTCTTACTGTCCTCTGTTTTGTGGCTGCTGTTGGCTTGTAATGACTTTCATTTCCCGGATTACTCAGTTCATTAGAAAGTCACGCTGTTGTCAGTAGCTGCATTTGCACTGGCTCAGTCAGAAATGGCCTTTGGTATTTGGATGTTTTTAGGAGCAGGCGTTGCCACGTGGAAATGTTTCCATAAAGGAAAGAGGCTGCAGACAACAAATTGCCTTGCTGGGTCTGGACCACATCATGTCCAAAAACCAGAGGCCACCTAACGGGTCCCCACACCCTTTGTGAGGGATTTTGATTTCTGCTTCAAGGAAACTGTTATAGGCAACTCATCTGAAACAGGCTAAAAGACACAGTCTACTTTGTTTGATTATATTACCCTTTCTGGGATTCATATATAATTCATACTCATATCTAATATGCTAATAATATATCATAATTATAATTATGTCAATCAGAAGATATACGTAAATAATAAAAAATTAGCCTGGAATTTCAATTATATACTCATATGGGGGTTTGCAGTTGGTACAGATTTTTCTAAAGACCAAGCTCAAGAGTGGAATTGTTTATTACTGAATGCGTGTGTTCAGTCAAATACTAATTAAGCAACCTTCTAGGATAATCCCGCGTGAGCTCACTGATTATGTGGACAACCAGCCCCAAAACCTGAACTCGCGGTGTCTTGACCTCGCTAAGAACTCCATTACCCTTCCCCTACTGGGATCACTCCCTGCTCTCCTAACCGCTCTTAGCTAGTCCTCAACTCCTCAAGAACTTGACAGTCTATCAGCCAGTCTAGATATCATTCATTCATCCTAACTCTTTCATTTGTTCATTTATTCAATAGATATTATTGAGCGCACACTGTGTACCAGGTTCTGAAATAGGTGCTTCAGAAAGAATCATGTACACAGCAGAAAGAGTCTGTATCCTCATGGAGGAAAAAGAAGTTGGAAAAAAGTTCAGGTTGAGCAGTTATAGCACAATACATTGTATACTTTCAAACTGAAATGGGTATTCTGAAGAAAGGTGACTTAGACACAGAAGACCATGTGCCAAGGGAGCCTGGCTTGGTGTGGGGCTTTCTGGACAGCTTCTCAGAGGAAGTGACATGGGGGCCCAGATCTGAAGGGTGGATGGAGTTAACGAGGTGAGGGCTGGGATAGTGATGGTGGGAACAGCATGTGCAAAGGCCCTGAGGTGAGAGGCAAGTGTGGCATACCCAAGGAGCTAAAAGATGGCATTGAGGGTCGATAGCATGAGTGGAAGCTTGAGAGCTTGTGAGGGCCCAGGCCAAGCAGCTCCCTGGGCACCGCTTGGTCTTGTTCAGGTGTAATGAGACATTGTTGAAAGGTCTGAAGCAGGGAGAAAATGTGATCGGAGTTGTGCTCAGGAAAGCTCACACTGGCTTCAGTGGGGCGAAGGATAGGAGGAGGCCAGAGTTTGTGGGGATGGGATGCCAGTTAGGAGGCCCCTGTAGCGGTCTCTGGGTCCTATCACTTTGTGCTGTATCTATACTCATTTTCTCCTTCTTCCTTTTTATTTCAAAGGAAAATAAAAAGAACCTCTTAGCACAGTTCGCTCCCACTTGGGTCCCATAATCTTGAGACCTGTGCCCCTCCTCCTGGCCTGTCACTTCTTTCCTTCAGCCTGAACAAAGGCTGCAGACAGGTGAAGCGGGCATTTTCCTTCATTCTAGCATTTCCTCCCACTCTCTCCCTCAAAATTCCCATGGTTTGTGTTTTTTCTGCAGTTTTCATTTATTTCCTCATAACCCCTCTGGCTGCTGAATCTTCTGAACTAAAGTCTCCATCACCACCTTTCCCAAGAAACCACAGCCTTAAAAGTCACCTCCTAATTACCAAACCCAAGGGCCCCTCTTTGTCCACACCTTTCCACCTTCCAACAGCTGGACCCTGACCTGACACTTCCGTCTCCTGCCCAGCTGAGACTCTCTGCAGTTCCAGATCCTCATCCCCAAATGTTGCTGGGAAAACCCTCCAGCACCTGAACTCAGGCTAACTGAAACCAGCCTTGCTTCCTCCTCTGGAGGGAAGGGGCCCTTCCTCACCAAGCTCCTGCCAGGCTCACCAATGTTTGAAACCTTGGAATTAGAGGGCTCTTTAATTAAAAAAAAATGTTTTAAGATTAAACACTATAGAACAATCACAAAGGATAATATAGCAAGTTCTTTATCTCTTTCTTCTGTCACCAAGTCCTCTTGGTTCTTGTTTGCATTTGAACTTAACTTTTCTGCTGTTTAAGTCTTTATGACCACACTTGGGTGGTGTCTGTGGTCTTCTGTTGTCCTTTCTTCATTTATTTACTCATTCAACAACTGAGTGTCCACCATGTGCCAGGCTTTGTGACAGACACATACACACACGGCCCTAGTTAAATGAGGCTCTCAGCTTTTTGATGGGGTATGTGTGCTTTCCTGTAACCCATACTTTATTCCCATTGTGGTCAAGGACTCATTATCACAGTTTAGAAATCAGAAGCTGTGGCTACAGGTGTTGAAGGTAAGGGAAGAAGGTCTGGAACTCCCTTACAGGTGGTCTTTTTAACAAGACGGGATAAAAGAGCCCTCACCCAAAGAGAGATTTATGCTCCTCATGCCTAATATCAGTTGGCTGACAACTTTGTTCTTTACATGTTGGCAGCTCAAGGAAATTCTTGAAAGCTCTCACCTATTAACAGTTATTAAAATGGAAGAAGCTGGGGACGAAATCGTGAGCAACGCCATTTCCTACGCTCTGTACAAAGGTGAGTAAAAATAGCCCTTTTTGAAGTTTCAGCTTCGTGTTGCTTTCTGTGGCTTTTTAATGACTTACATTTCTTTTATAAAACAGCTTTATTAGAATATAGTCTTGCATGTGCTTTTGATTATCATAGATTGGAAGCTAGAATCATGACTATTGCCCAGGTGAAGTAAATCTCCTTGGTTGTATGTATTTGATGGAATAAGAATTTTTATGTCATTAAAATACTGATTAAATATGATCACAGTACTCTCCAAAGAGCCCCATTTCCGACAGCGGTTTAAAAAATATATACGTATATTTTTGAGTCTCAGACTCCTTTGAGAATGTGACAGAACCATGGACCTTTATCCTAGAGTCACGCACATGCACACACATGCATACACAGAAATAATTTTGCATTCAATTTCAGGGGCTTACGAATTTTCTGAAACTTATGAATGAACCTCAGGTGAAAATTCTTATCTATGGTCTTCGCTGTCTTAGAATCCATCAGAGTGGATATTACCTGGAGTAAATATGTCCTTGGCAAAGGCATGTGTCTGGAGCTGAACTGCCTGATTAGCAAATGTGAAGTACCCCGGCACATAGGAAGTGCAATTTAAACATCAGCAGTTTATTATAATCATTGTTATTGTGCCTGCCAGAGGTCTGATTATAATGGTATTTACAAAAATGGAATTTTATCTGTATGGATACATAGATAAAGAAAATATTAGCTCTGGACAAGATAACAACATCGTTGTAATATGGCTCATTATTTCATGGATTTGGATATAATGTAAGTTAGATATGGCCCTTGAAATATAACACTTATGGAATCTGAATCTCTGGAAAAATCTCTTGATGTCGTTGTTACACTGTTAGGGTACGCAGTGGAAAGACGTTACTATTACTATAGCCCGAGTTGATCCTCATTATCTACATTAGGACATACAGAATGTGGATAAGAAGGAGTGGAGATAGAGTGAAATGACAGTTTGGAGTGTCTGAATCTAAAACAACCTGCTTAGCACCACCTTTGATAAACGGCTCTGATGATTTGCATACCGACTGCTTCTGGCTCTCTTACTTGTGGGCCTTTGGTGAGTCGGTTCTTTCCTGCCGTCCCACAGCCTTCAGCACCAACGAACAGGATAAGGATAACTGGAACGGGCAGCTGAAACTTCTGCTGGAGTGGAACCAGCTGGACTTGGCCAACGATGAGATCTTCACCAATGACCGCCGCTGGGAGGTAAGCAAGGAGCCACCCTGCGTTTTCCCAGCGTCAGGTCTGGATGATAGTTCGTCCGTGTCCAACAGGGCCTTCTGTATTGAATCTTGTGAAGGATCGTTCTGTTCTGGTACATCAGTGTTGCTGAGCCTCGATTTCCTCATCTGTAGTATGGGGTGATAACACTGACTTAGTTGGTTTGTTGGGAAGAAATAATAAAAGTAAACGGCCTAACGTAAGATAATATCAGCTCCCCAGTGCCTTTGGCCGTGGCGTGAGAGGTGATTCTCCACCTGGGTGTGGAGCTGCAGGTCTCCTCCTGGGAGCGGTGGGCAGAAGTATGGGGAAAGTATGCTCAGGATGATTGAAAGTAACTTGGCTAAAAATCAAGGCAGCAGCACTGTTTTGCTCCTTGCCTCACCTGCCTAGCCAGATTCAAAGGGAATTGTCAGCAGTGAGAGGTAAGGAAAAATGGAACACCTTGATTGAAGACACTCAATGAATGTCGTAGAGCTGGAAACTTGGGACTCCCTTAGTCAAATGAGCACCTTTAATATGGAAACTGCACATGCAACAAAAACTGCATATTTCCCCAGAAGACTGCCTTTTCTCCCTTTTCAATTTGATTAGTGTTTTAGGGTCATATTTCCCAGCAATATGTTCTTGTGAAGTCCAATCAGCCTCAGGAGCCCTGCTCAATAGAGACAATTATGAACTGTCACGCTGAGCTTTGCAAGCCTGCTTCTTTGCTTTCAGCTCTTCCAAATTCATTTAAGTCATTAGTGGGCAGTGAGAATACATTTAATTGTATACGTGGATGTGTAGATTTGGGAGTGCACGTACTCCATAACTTTCACCCTTATCTGCCAGGTTCAGGGAACACCTTTAGGCTCATTGTTGTACAATCTAAGACTAAGACTTGATTTATATTAACACGAGATCAATTTCAGTGCTAGCAGTGCAAATAAACTAATGGCATATGGGTTTTTAAGTTTTTCATTCCTTTAGCAAACGTTATATTGTATTTGGTCTTTGCAGTATAACGAACCCCTGGGAGGCTTTAGTTAGTGAAGGGGAAGTGGAACTGTACGTAGATCTAGGTAATCGATTCATAAATGAATTGCATTTTGTGTGAAATGTTCTATTTAAGTAAGGCCAGATAGTACAAATAAACATAAACTTAGGCACACATTGAATGGCACTTTTAACTTTGTTACATCAGCTAAAGATTGTTAAGGGTTAAAGGCATAATGACCAAGAGCTTGGACTCTGGTGCCAGCCCATCCGCGTGACTTTGGGCAAATGAACTCTCTTGGCCTCAGTTTCTTCCTACAGTGACAGGTTGGAGCCAGCTCGTCCTGACTTGTAAGAACTGACTGCTAAATTTTTAGAGATTTTGCTAGTTGGTTGTTCAAGACAGTCATTATTAAAAGTGAAATTATGCAAACTTAGAATTACATAGATTTTATGAAAACAAAGGTAATAATCAAAGCTCATCACTTTCTAATTCTTTGACTACATTTACTGTTCCCTGTGCTCTGAAGGTTATTTATGTCTGTTGTATCTGAATGCTGGAACTCAAGCGTGCCATGCTGGTAACTGAAAATTGGCTGTGGTGGGAGTATTTACACCGTGGGAATTGACACACACCACAAACTGGGGCCTCTATTTTCTTTCAGAGAAAGGTTGATAAACCTTTACCAGCACATCACTGCTCAGCTGAAAATGGAGATGATGATAATAGCAATACCCACCTCATTGGGTTGTCGGGATGATTAAATCAGAGAATGTTTCTAAAGTGCTTAGAACATTGGTACATTTTAAGCACTATTTGTTTAAAAATTAAAATCTTTGGAATAATGATAATATCTGGGTAACTATTTACAGTGCACAAAGCAGTTTCACTGTGTTAGTCTACTTGCCCCTCGTACCAATCCACAGCAGGGGTTATCTCCTTTTGCTGGCTATTAAACCAGGGTCCCTGGGTGTCATAGCAGGAGGGTTACTGGTGCTTTTTTGAGGACTGCAAATCTCTGAACGGACCTTGGCCTGTGTTAGCTCATTTCATCCTCATAACCACTGGTTTCACAGAAGGGCAAACTGAGGCACAGAGACATAATTTTCCAGGTCACATGGCTAGAAAATGGTAGAATCAAGGTTTGAAAACAAAGATGTGTCTGGCTGCAAAGCCTTTTCTCATTCCCGTATGCTAGTGGTCCTCAAGGTGTGGCTGCTGGGCCGGCGGCAGCCGGGCATAACCTGGGAACTTGTTACCGTGCAAATCATCAAACTCCGCCTCGGACCAGCGGAATCAGAAATTCCAAGGTTGAGTCCCAGCAATCTGAGTTTTACCAAACCCTCCAGGGGAATCTGATTAAAGTTTGAGAACTGCTGCTGCATGCTAGCAAGTATCACTGATGGAAAGGCAAATGGATTTAGAAAGAAATATGAGATCCTGGGCACAGGGGACACTTGCTTTGAGGACAGAGGAGAAAGTGCAACTTTCACCCTCCCAGGGGTGGCCACCTCCTCCCCTGCTGAGCCCAGCTGGATCCACAATGGGGGACTCAAGGGACCCTTGACAGCTCCTTCTCTAGGCGATGCCTGATCCCCATGAGACCAACATTAGACAAAAGTGAAACCACTGATGCTGCACTTAGCAAGGGATGCTCGCGTAGCCCAGCAGTCAGGCAAGCCCTGTGAGCGAGTGAAGTGGGCTGCTGGCCACCCTGTGGGGGGGTGGGGACAGTGGGGATGGTGGGATCGAGAGCCCAGGCTCCTGGGGCAGCTGCCCCTCAGCTCCAGCCAACGGGTCCCATGTTGTCAGAGCCAGATTTACTCTTAAATCTGGATTTCAGTGCTGTAAATGTAGATTTTGATGAACCTTCTGATTTTTAAATGTTGGCAATGGAATCAAATTGTAAGAAGGGCTGCAGAGGATACACAAAACATGTCTGAGAGCTGGTGTAGCCCGTAGCCCTCTGGGTTGTGTCTGAAGCCGACGCTGATTATCTTTCTTGAGACTCTCAGTAAGTTTTCATGGGATAAATTTTATCAGAAGCCCAGGAAGTACAGATAAACATAGATAACTAATAATCAAGTGGAATCGGTAAGTGTTCCAGAGACTTACTGGGATGTAACTTGACAGGTGTTTGCTTGGTGGCCTGTGGCTTGCAGGTGGTTTGGTGGATTCCATCTTGACAACTGCATTTGAGAACACAGTCGCCGCAGTGGGAGGTTCACGGGCGTCTGTGAAGGGCAGCAGAACCCCAGGCACGGAATACAGAGACGGCACTGGGGGCCGGTTCACGCTGGGTGTCCACTGTAGACCCCAGAGAGACGGCTTCCGCTGCACTGCTGGTCCCTACCCCAGCCCCGACGGAGTGTTTCCCTTATGTCAGATGCTGGGGTCCATTTTTGAGCATCATCATCCCTACATTAGGTACATTCATCTCCACTTTAAAATAGCAAGAGGCCAAGTTCACATGTAGCTGATTTCAAAGATTCCACCGTACCACTTCCCTGTTCAGGTGTTTGAATTATAACCCGATGTCGTGTTAAAACTGAAAAGACACATTTTAGTCTCGAGACAGGATGGAAAGAGAAGTTGAAGATGCTATTTCTCTGTGGCTGAAAATCTGACGTGGCTGGGAAAGACAGACGCCCTACATTGTCCTTACGTTGCTTTCCCGGCGTGGCTAGTCCTGCTCTGCTCTCTCCCGCAGTCCGCCGACCTGCAGGAAGTCATGTTCACCGCCCTCATCAAGGACAGGCCCAAGTTCGTCCGCCTCTTCCTGGAGAACGGCCTGAACCTGCGCAAGTTCCTCACCCACGACGTCCTCGGCGAGCTCTTCTCCAGCCACTTCAGCACGCTGGTGTATCGGAACCTGCAGATCGCCAAGAACTCCTACAACGACGCCCTCCTCACGTTCGTCTGGAAGCTGGTGACCAGCTTCCGGAGAGGCTTCCGGAAGGAAGACAGAAACAGCAGGGACGAGATGGACGTAGAACTCCATGTACGTATGGGAGAATTCTCTGATATTTTGCGTCTTCCTTCAAAAAACCCTCTACCTCCATCTTCCCACACCCTAAAGCAGTTAGCATGTTGACACCGTCTTTACGTGGGATAAGGCGTCTACCTGGCAAGTTCTCTAATGTCTTGCCTTATGCTCCAAGCTGTGTTTTAAATTGGTTGCAGTTTTCTCCATGGCAAAGCTCGGTGTGGTGTGTTTACCTTCTGAAGGTGTCTAACAGCGAACAGGGCCAAACGCATGGCTGCTCGTGTCTCAGCCCGCTGGACATGATTTTCTTAAAGTAGCTCCTTGCTGTTCATGCATGCAAAGGACTGAAGAACTGGCAAAGTGTTCTTTTGTGAATAAAGGGGGCAGTGAATATTTGCAACGTGGTAGTCCAGTATTCACGTGAAAGGATGTTGTGTATGTGCCGCCCCGACTCTCCCAGGCCTTCCCACTCTAAGCACAGGCAGGCCCGGTGTCCTGTTGCAGCTCTGCTGAAATTGTGCTCTGGCCAGAGCCCAGGGACTGCCGGATGTTGGTGTCTAAGTCCCTGAGCTCCTCTCCACTTGGTGGAGCTAACTGAGGCATGTATCCTACGCTGGCTCCTAGAGTTGCCTATGGGTCTTAATTTCTAGTTACCCCCGAGATAGCTTGCTTGGTGATGCACCTTTTATTGGTTTCTTTTCTGATATCGTGTCCTCACCCCTCTATTGATTTTCTTGGAATTACCTCCCAAATAAACCACTTACCTCAAATCCTGGTCTCAGGATTGCTTCTGGGGGAACTCAAACTAGATCATTATCTTTTGTAATTCTCAGATTGTGTGTGTGTGTTGCAAAAAAACGTAAGTGAGCTAGGTGTTTGCAGGAATTGGAAGCATCTAGAGTTTCTGTTTGACTCTGTTTATGTTAACTCCTTCTGCAATGTGCATAACTGTGCCTCGTGCATTTTACACCTGGTAAAGCTTGTAAGGAAGTTGAAGAGGAATGTATACATTTCGTTGTTTCTGTCTGCGAAGTTCCATTGGGAGTCATAGAATGCCGAATAGGAGCTGGGATTCTAGCTGATGTATCAGGAATCAAATCTTTGAATAACAGTCCAAAGAAATAAGCCTAGCTTTACATGGTGATAAAATTGAACTGAAACCATAGGAAAGTTGGGAGTTAGCTTGATTTTTTTCTGGAAGAGAAACAGATTTCTATGATGAGAAGACATTGCTTTCTCTTCAGCCTGCTATTCAGTTTTTAAATTGCTCTCGGCACATTTTTTTTCACCCTTTATACTTTTCTGTCTAGTTGTACTTTGTCTTTTATGATAGATAAAAGACTTTGTGTCAAATTATACCACCTGGTGAGTGGTAGAGATGAGACCACACCGTGCTGTTAAAATGGACTCACATAACAGAGCTACGGAGCCCCCCAGATGCAACGCGCTCTCCCAGGGCTTCCTGTTCCCTGTTTGCATGTCCTTAAAATGATTCCCACTTGCACACGCTGACCCTACGCTCTCCCCCTCCAGGACGTGTCTCCTATTACCCGGCACCCCCTGCAAGCGCTGTTCATCTGGGCCATTCTTCAGAACAAGAAGGAGCTCTCCAAAGTCATTTGGGAACAGGTGAATGTCCAAGCCCAGGCCAGATTTACACCTAACGTGTGCTTTGTTGCAACATTTCTGATCTCACATGCCTAGTGGAAAACATCATCACCAACACAGAACACCCGCTGTCTGATAAGCATGGTTGTGCCTCTGTTTCTGTGTCGATGGAGGTGTGCTTGCGGGGACGGTTCCTGGACAGCAGTTGTTCTTGGTGGGCAACCCAGCAGGCACCTGCTTCTCGGGTGTGTGTGGGTGTGTGCCTGTTTTCTCTGTGGATGAGGTTTTCAGATTTAATTTTAAAAATCAATTTCTAGGTTTATTGCATTACAGGCAGGAAGTAAGGCCTGTGAAAATTCTGCTTTGGAACGTTTATTGAGAATTTTCTTAGTTATTTAGCATGTAACAATGTTTGTAAATGATTTATGGGCACTCGCACTATATTCACCATTTTCAGAGCATAAAATTGGATATTGAATATTGAATCCACCGTGTTTCTAGTGACATTGTTCAGATCTTCTGTGTTCTTATCCATTGCCTGCCTTTGGGCTGTTACAGTATCATAGTGGGTTAGTCAGACCTCCCATGATCATAGTCTTCTGTCAGTTTCTCATGGCATTCATCTTCATATTTTCTTTTTATGTGCTAATTCCATGTTCAAGACTGTGAGCACATTCAGGCTCGGGGTTAGTTTGTGCTCACTGCAAATTCTACTTTGAATCAATATGAACAGTTCAGATGTTACCATTTCCTCCTTCTGCCATGAGCCGCTCCTTGTCTGACATGAATGTTGACTCCACTACTTCAAGGGAAGATGAATTAACCTTAACATTCTCCACCCCCCGAAAAGACCAGGGGCTGTACTCTGGCCGCCCTGGGGGCCAGCAAGCTCCTGAAGACCCTGGCCAAGGTGAAGAATGACATCAACGCTGCCGGGGAGTCCGAGGAGCTGGCGAATGAGTACGAGACCCGCGCAGTCGGTAAGTCCCCGGGGATGGGGACTTGTCTTAGCTAATCTAAAAGATTGTCTAGCTTCTCTGTGTTAGAAAAAAGGTGTCTAATTGTTTCTTTTAACTTATTAAAATTTCAAAGATAGTATGTTCGTTTCTGGATGACCTCAACCAGGCAGTGGCTCCTAATATCCTGACTTTAAAAAAATGTTCTTCTGAGGGTCTGCACCCCAGTAATTTCTTCGCTGCTAGGCAATGAAATATGAGCACACCCTTAATGCAATAAGCCATTTTTCTTACCCCTACCCCACTTTTTTTGTGCGGTGGGTGCCTTATCTGCCAGGAAAGTATGGAATGTAAATGAATGGGGGAAGGGCTGCTCTGGTCAAGGGGAGGCAGAGGGTCCCTTCCCCGTTGCTGCGGTCTGTTGCCTGAGCTCATCCCAGCTCGAATCACTGAGTGTTTATTGTCACCTACTGCCATCGGAGCTCCGCATGGTATAGTGTGGCCAAAGGAAATCTGTTATTCAGTGAAGAATCGTGTCCTGACGGCATTCTCTATGCCTTTTCCAAGTCTGGATTCTGCACAGAGGCTGTTCTTGGGTTCGGGGGTGGCCTGGGGCGGGTGGGCAGTTTCGGGTGTGCGCAGCCCCGACTCCAGCTCCCCTCTCCCTGTGCTGCTGCCGCGGCAGAGCTGTTCACGGAGTGTTACAGCAACGACGAGGACTTGGCAGAGCAACTGCTGGTCTATTCCTGTGAAGCCTGGGGTGGAAGCAACTGCCTGGAGTTGGCGGTGGAGGCGACAGACCAGCATTTCATCGCCCAGCCCGGGGTCCAGGTAGACCACACTCAGCCACCAAATGACATGCCCAGAAATGCCAGATGCTATTCACAGCATTAAACAATATTAAAAAGAAGCCTCTCCTCCAATATAAAAGCCATAGCAGGGGTAGTTGGGCTCTTTTCTGAGAGCTGTGCATCCCTCGGACGTGGTCGGGTCTGTGCTCACCCCTCTAGCTCTTAGAGATGACGTGAGTTTTCCGATTTCCACCTTCATTTGGAAGCCCCTCCTGTCCTGACTTCAAGGGTTGGTGCAGTCTGGGGAAAGCTTTTTCAGGCATTTCAGCTTGAATTGACGTCAGGACGCCAGCTGTCTCTCCCTTCCCGACGTCCCTGTAGTTTTCTGACAAAAGTGTCGCCTGTCTGCCTCCAGAAACGAGTCCTTGGGGACTCTACAGGTAGCACTGACTGTGCCTGAGAATGTGGGATCATTGAAGAGAAAGGAGCTAGACAGATAATTGTTTACACTTACGAAATAAAAACTAGACTTGGTTAAATATTCGTAGGATTTTGGAATTTGGACTCACACAACCTCTATTTTAAAGTTTGCATAACCCGATTCAGAAAAAGACTTAAAATCAAATAGAATTGTAAATTGCTTTATCTTAGCCCCTTAGAATCCAGACAAATTATATAAAAGAATAAGGGCCTTGATTCAGAGCGTTACATATTTTGGGGAGGGTGTGGGGCTGGAAGAAAGATTGCGTCCCATCCCGAATATAGTTGATAAGGATTTTTGTTTTTTGTCTCTGCTTCCCTGTAGAATTTTCTTTCCAAGCAATGGTACGGAGAGATTTCCCGAGACACCAAGAACTGGAAGATTATTCTGTGTCTGTTTATCATACCCTTGGTGGGCTGTGGCTTTGTATCGTTTAGGTACGTGTGCGAGTGTGTGTGTGTAGGAGCGTGTGTGTACGTGCTCTTGTGCGAATGATTGCGAGGCTTGGACCTTCACACTAGTTCACACTCGTGCCTGGGCATTCAGTCTGGTGTCTTCCCTGGCTTTTCCTGGGTTTGATTTAAACGGGTAGAGGTGGGGTCATGTCTTCACTATCTGGGGCAGAATTTGGCTTTGTTAATCGTCCAATGCCAAGGGTTGGATTTTGGTTGGGTCCACTTGAGAAGGCCATTCAACCCTGCCCCTCCTCCCGGCATGGGTCTGTATCGGTCCGTGCTTGGAAGGGGGCCGGAGCCCACACGGCTGCGCGGTGCTGACGCTGCCCTTACCTCCGCGTGCAGGAAGAAGCCCCTGGACAAGCACAAGAAGCTGCTGTGGTACTACGTGGCCTTCTTCACCTCCCCCTTCGTGGTCTTCTCCTGGAACGTGGTCTTCTACATCGCCTTCCTGCTGCTGTTCGCCTACGTGCTGCTCATGGACTTCCACTCTGTGCCTCAGCCCCCCGAGCTGGTCCTCTACGCGCTGGTCTTCGTCCTCTTCTGTGACGAAGTGAGACAGGTAGGACAGCCGCGACCTCGGGCACCTCTTCCTTTCCTCCGCGAACGTCATTTTTCTGAAGCCAAGAGGAGCAGGAGTTACTTCTGAAGTTCAGCAGTCATTATTTTCCCCAAATAAATGCTCCCGTTAGCTGGCGGTCCACGAGCACGAAGGGCATTTGCAAGCTTTTAGCAATGAAGTGAGGTCTCAGAACCAAACTCCCTCTTGCCGCGGTCACTTCTTTTGTGTTAATTGACGGAGATGGATTAGCCAGGAACGGGAGAGTATATTAGCCAGAGGGGAGAGAGACCTTGGACTAAACCCACTGCCATTACCAGGCGTGGTTTGCATCCCTGCCGTGGCCATCACCGGGCAGCATGACAAGGGGCGTGGGGCCGGCAGGACTTTCGACCCCAGCGTGACAGACTGATAGTGTTTTGAAGCTGCGTAAGTCCCTGTGGGTTTTAGGGAGTTTGTGTGAATTATTCTCCATGCTTTTCTGCAGTTTCTTGGGATCTGCACTTTCTGACATTGTCTCTCTGCCACTGAATCCAAACTCTAGCCCAGACCTCATATGTAGCAGGTGCTTAGTTAGTAATTGTTGAAGAGATAAGTGTTCATGGTGAAGGATGGTGCTATCCCCAAGCTGTTATAAAAAATCATCCCAGAAATCCTCTCAGACTTAGCAGCAGTTTACAGATTATTTGAGAACTGTTGTTTCTGTGATTTCTCTTGTCCCTTCTGAGACCAGACCCAGAGAATGTATCGATTCAGCAAGTGTGCACTAGGAACTCGCAGTTTATGAGGTACAATGGCACGCACTGCAAGAGATCTGGAGGGGGAAGGACGCTCTTGTTGCCCTTACAGAGTCACTGACAAGTAGACGAATCCTAAGGTGGCTTCACCTGTCACGCCAACTCCGATAGACTGGTTTTTTTTGGTGACTCCCAGGAGTCCTGGGTTGGGAGGGATTTGAGGGTCTGTCTGTCCTCAGCAGGAGCCTGTCTTGACCAGCGAGTGACATCTGCTGTGGGTGTGGAGCGGGGGGTTCCCAGCACCAGCGCCCGTGTCTGCCCCTCCTTGCCTAGTCGGTTGGAGGTGTGGAGGGGGACGGAGCTGGCGTGGAGGGGGAGGAGGAAGGAGAAGCGAAATGACACATGTCGGTGTTGGACACGGCAGGTCATCAGGCTTCCTGTCGGCCGGCAACTGTCCCCCAGGCTGGTCCCTGCTGCCGTGCAGGGGATCTCTAACTTCAGTCAGCCTGCTGGGGCCTCAGCCCTGTCCACCGCGACAAAGCACCGCAGACGGGGGCTGAAATAGCAGAGGTTCGATGTCTCATAGTTCTGGGGTCTGAGATTGGGGTTGTTCCTTCTGAAGGAGAATCCGTCCGGGCCTCTCCCCGCCTTCTGGTGGTGGGTCGGCGATCTGCCGTTCCTCGGTTTGTGGATGCATCACTCCGCACCGCGTCCTCGCGTCCATACGCTGATCTCCCTGTGTGCATGTCTGTGTCCCCATCCACCCTTTTTTATATGGACACCATCGTATCAGATCAGGGCCCACCCAGCTTCAGTGTGATCTCTTCTTTGCCTGGTTCGTCACATCTGCAGTGACCCTGTTTCCAAAGAAGGCCACATTCCGAGGTACTGGGGTTAGGAATTCACTGTATGAATTTTGGGTGACACAATTTGGCCCGTGACACCTTGTCTCTTTCTCTCAGCAGCCATCTTCCACTTCCTAGTTCGGTGCTTTGACTTGCGATATGTTGGCAGTTGCAGGGACGTGGACACACCTTGTTTGGGAGAAGCAGAGAAAGACTGAGGGAGACTGAGCCCAGGCCAGAGTGGGGCAGTGTGAGGACAGCACCCCTCTAACCGGGAGCCCCGAGCCAGCTGCAGGGCTCGCTCTGCACGAGGCCACGTGTGTCCCCTCTCCTAACCAGTCACACCTGCAAACCAGGGTGGGGCGTCCCAGGCCCTGGCTGCTCTTTCCTCCACTCTCGTGCTGGTGCCTTCAACAGGACCTCAGGGAGAAGATGGTGGCATTCCCGGCTTAGCCTTTCTGAGAGGGTAGGAGAATCGGGGAGGGCCCCATCCTTCACCCCCGGGAAAGGGGACTGACGCCTCATCTGTGGACTGGGAAGGCCACAACAGTGTCTTTCCCAAAAGGGGGCAAGTGCCAATGGGTTCCCCATGGTCTGTGGAGAGTGGTGGGCATGGAGGGCAGCCCACCATTGTGGGAACAGCCCACCAGAGTGGGAACAGCCCACCAGAGAGGCAGCCGGGCCACCTGGGTGGTCGGTCACGCAGGCCTCTGATGGGCCCTCGGTGGTGTAAGTCACATGCATGAACCGTGTCCCGTGGGCTTCCGTGGAGACGACGGGGGAGGCAGCTTCGCTTGCGGGAAAAGGTGCAGGGTTTATAGGAGCTTGAGCAACACATGTCATGGGTCTGGTTTCTGCACCTCGGGGGATCAGCCCCACATCTTAGATGTAGTCACTGAATAGAATCCAGCAACCATGGAGTCACCGCCCTGTGGAGAAATACGTAGTCTCAGGCACAAATGGGGGGTGGAGAGCGAGAACTAGCTGGAGTTGCAGGTAGACGGTCGCTAGTAACTTACTTAATTTCTCTGACCTTCTGGCTCCTTGTCCTCATGCACATGGGTATGCGGTAACCTACTGCAAGACGTTGCCGAGAGAAATGGGAAGACGTGGCCTCGCACGGTACCCAGCGTGTCTCTTCTTGCATCAGCTCCACTGGCGTTGATGCCCCCGAGTGTCTTGGCCTCCTAACTCGCGGGTACACGGCGTGGGGTGATCTGATTGGGACACCTGCTTCTCATTCATCTGGGACCTCCAGGGTTAGCACAGGGGCTGGTAGCGACTTGTTTCCTGCAAATGCATGTGTTTTAATAAATGAACTGATTAGGCAGGTCCTCATAATTCAACCCAAGGGCTTGTCCACAGTATGGCAACGTGGGTGGCCACAGGGACAGCTTATGGACCAGAGCTCGGGAGCCAGAGAGGAGCCCTGCCTGCACCCCTTGCGTGAAGGTGCTCGTGGGAACCCTTTTGGGCAGAGGATGCTTTGGTGGCCTCTTCTAGGAATGGTTGGTAAAAAGTCAAAAGTGCTTTTCCTGCTGCTTCTCAGCCTTCGCGCTCCCACACGTCTCTCTCCTAGTCCTGTCCCTGACCCTGTCTCCGGCTGCATTAAGACACAGAAGCTGATGTTCAAGTCCGCACAGAACTTGGTTCCTTCAGGCATCTATGGAAACTGAAAGGCTGGGAGAGGGGGCTGACGCGGGGCTGCTTTGGGAGGCAGAGCTTGCCCTGGATGGAAGCTTCAGGGAGAAGCATCTTGGCTTACACCAAATGTTTCATCCGTGTGTTTTTTCTTTTACAAGCACTTAGTATTTGCTGGATACTGCTTTAGACACTGGGGATATAGTGATGAACCAGACAAATATTTCTGCCCTTCCAGAGCTTTCTACCGGTTGGAGATGATTTTGGGGAGCTTTCAAAGAGAGGAGAGTTTCACGTCCATGGGCGGTGGGCCCTTGGCACTTGCAATAGTGAAACCTGAAGTCGTAAATTGCAAACATCTCCATGTCAATTTAGTGTGTGCATTTAGCAACCACGTCACCTGCATGGGTCATGCAGGAGGAGGTTCAGCACGAGTACGTTTTGCTTGAAGAAGGACCCTAGGCAGGTGTAGCAAGAGGTGTTGCTCAGGGAGGATGCAGGGAAGGCAGGGACTCTGAGGGGAAGTGGACGGCCGGGGGTAGGTGGGCAGGAGCATCCAGGAAGGAACGTGGGCCTGTGGAAGGAAGGGACGCCCATGGGGCTGGCTCAGTCCCACCTGTCCCGTGTGCTGTTACAATAGGTGATGCTGGCTACAACGGGGACCGATGAGGATGTTTAATAAGCATCTCTTCTTCTTCTTTTAAGAATTGTCTTTAAATGGGCCGGTTTTAATTCAGCAATACTGTGTATGAAAGCAATGGCGCAGGAAGTGCCCTGTGCTCACGGCCAGCAGTCTGGTGCCTGTCTGGCTCTGCCGTCCCAGGTCTCCCCCATCCTTACAGCTCTGACCTGTGGATCTGTGGTCGTGAGCGTGTCTACAGAGCACAGCCGTGAAGATTCTTGTTGTTCAGAGAACTCGACACTTGGGGTCGCTGTTTCTCTTCTTGTCTGCAGACTGGTGCCTTTGCCATCCCACGTGAGATTGGCTGTCTCTAAGAAACAGTGCTGCTGGGCTGGCGCTGTCTTGATTAACCTAGTTCACACTTGTTAGGGGAAAAAACCCCAAACAGGATGCTCCCTGTTTTAGATTGTGTCTGGTGTCAAAAAAGCTGTGTTTGTCTGTGTCTACCTACGTCCCCTTGCCCAGATGCAGACGTCAATATGCTAATTTGGAATTTTGGACCGCGGCAGGCAGTCGATAAGTGCAAATACAGTTGCTAAATGACCTTTGAGTCCATTAAACAGACATTGCAATGTTTGTTTGAAGTGGGATACATTCCATCATATCTTCACGGCGGGCACCGTTCAATCCTGAGGCCCACTGAATTTCCAAATCCTGAGAGAGATGAAGAAATACGGTCTTGGCGTTTTATGAATACAGCCTGTCTCCGGCATCCTACTCAGAGAAGAGCCCTCTTTTCATTTTAAAAAATGTTTCCTCTCTGCAGTGGCACCGCAGAGCCCCAGAACTGACCCACGCAGGCCAGGCTTCTGAAAGCCACCTGGGGCAAGGCTGGGCTGGGGCGGGGCAGGTTGACCGGTGCCTACCCGCCTCAGAGGGAGGAGCTGGCAGCAGGTAGGGCCTGTCTCAACCGCCCCCACCCTGCAGGGCTCCAGAAGAGCACGTGGTTGTGGGGGGATGGTAATCAGGCAGCCGGCACCAGCCAAGGGGACGCTTCCTGCTGCCTCCCCAGGGGTCCCACCTGGTTTCTGAGCCGGGTGGGGGTGGGGGGGTGTCGGGCTTCGTGCAGTGGAATGTCATCAGACTGCGGCTGCCCTGACCTTGGTTTCATAATGCCCTCACCTGCTCAGTCTGCTCAAGCTGTACTAGAATTGATAAGTGAAGGAAAGGAGATACTTCTTGAGAAGCTGATGATGTGTCTTGACTGCCTTCCATGTCTGAGATCGCGGGGTTTCTGTGGGATCTGAAGGAACAGAGTGATGTTCTGATGCAGGCCGAGAGGCCTGCCACTTGCTGGCCAAGTTCCTTGGCCTCTCAAGGCCTTGCTTTCAGCTGCAGACTAGGAAATACAATATCTGACTATCAGACAGACACATATTGCTGAGTTCATTCAGTCAAGTGAAGAAGTGCCCTGTTCCTTTGGTGACACTTCTTTGCTGTGTTTTCCTGCCTTGCACAAGTGGTTTCCCCATTCGAACTCGCATGGGGCTTTGGTCTTGTCCCCAGGCCATACTTCAGCACGTTTCCATTTAAACGTGTAGCGTCTGTCTTTCCCATGGAGCTGCGGATTTCTTGAGAACCAGCACTGCACCTAGTCCAGTATCTTTGTGTGCCAGGAGCCTGGCAAAGGCATTTGGGAGTCTGTGTGCTCTCAGTAAATATATTTTGAATGGATGGATAAGTGAGAGGGTTAGATGACCACCCTGGAGTTACTCAAATCCAGTTTAGGGAGTGGTATAGAGGGTGTCCAGATGCAGTCTTCTATGGGATAATCCTTTTCCTCTTTGTCTCAATGTTTCCCTGACATACTTTCTTCCCAAAAATCATGACTGATACATACAGATTGGTCCCTGAGTCACACTGTTTCTCTCAGTCATTTCCGTGACCACATACATAGATGCCACATGCAGCACCTGTATATACATTTAAAAAAAAAAGGTTTCTTTTAATCAAGATATTTTACCGCCATATTTCAGAAAAATTTTACAGTCAATACACAAATCTATGATGACAACAGTATGGATAACACCCTTTAGAATTGTGCAGTGCACGGCCTACACCACTGTACACGGCCAGGTGTTCCACATTTGCCTACACAGGTTGTACTCACATTTTGCAGGTTCCTCTTGAAAGAACAGTCAGGATACGTATGTCCTTTTTTTTTTCATTTTGCCAGCAACTCATGAAGAACAGAACAGCCAGAGTGCAGCCCATGTTCCAATCCCCAGGATGAGCATGAGGCATGTGGTAGGGCTTGCTTGGCATGTGGAAGAACAAGCAGGCACGTCATTGGCTCAAAAGAGACCTGGAAAAAAATGAGTGGACATTTGAAAATCTGGAAGTGGTTGATGTTTCCAAGGTGCTGATGTCCCCTCTCTGTCCCTCTCTGTGCAGTGGTACATGAATGGGGTGAATTATTTTACCGACCTGTGGAACGTTATGGACACATTGGGGCTCTTTTACTTCATAGCAGGAATCGTGTTTCGGTAAGTCCTCATCACTTCCCCAGCGTTAGGTGTTCTGGGCACAAAAGTGGAGAAGGGCTCTTTGTACATTTCGTTCCCAAGGGAAGGCGGCTATTGTTTCGTTTGGTTTTGTTTTCCCCATTGGAGACTTTTACCAAAGGCCGTTGTGTCTGCTTTTTAGAGATACAGCTCGTTTGGCATAAAGTTGTGTTTCCTCTCTTCCCCCTCCCAGTGACTGGTAATTACAAAGGGGATCTTTATGACATTTCTCTTTGTTCGTATAGACTTTGGGGAGAGATCATTAGAAACTGGAGAGAGAAGAGGATGACGAGGATGTTAAATATCGTACAGTGTTGTTTCATTTCAGGCTGTGTGATCTAAAACGCACTTGACTTTGACTCGAATGGTGGCTGTGGAGTCTTCCCTCTCAGTTACAAGCATATTTCCTCAATCCCACAGCCGAGCATGGGATTAGAAAACCAATCCAAGATTATCAGCGAAGGCAAAAAGGAACGTGCCACCCATGTGATAGAGAGATTGGGGTATGCCCCAAACCGTGGCTGGAGTTGCCCGTGCCTGCATTCCTCTAGGCCTGGCTTCCCCAGGTAGCCTTAAGATAAAGGTGGCAGTTATATTTGAGCTGTACTTTCAGAGGATGTCACTCTAACTGTGTAACACCCTTTAACTATTCACATGTGCCCCTATAAAGAATGGGATGGTTTACTATGAGTGCTCTCCCTCCAGTTCGAAGGGTAAGGACTCCATTGCCTCCTCAAATAACCTCCCTTTCTGCTTGAGTGAGAAGTCCCAGCATTTGAACATGTAGGCTGGGCATGGTTTCTAGATCATTCCAGTTAAAAAGCACATATGGCTTTCAGTGACCCCATTAGCGGGTGGTTAGCTAATCAAATGGTCCGGTGTGAACAAGGCAGGTAGGTTTCATCGGGGGAAATGAAAAGGAGAAGTCGCGAATGGCTGGGAGGACGGGTTCGGAACTGGCATCAGCACGGAAGCCCGGGAGCCAGGACAGGCAGAGGCGACGTGACTGGGTCCCCGCAGTGATGTGTGAGGACGAGGGACAAACGAGGCAGGGACCTCTGAGGGCTCAGTCTGGTGTGATGTCCTTACCTTAGTGTCCTCTCTTGTCCTTGCCTCTACCCAGGCCCTCGGGGGCAGAGGACCGTGGCCTGTGGGGGGTGGTGTCCCTGGCCGGTTTCCACTCGCTCCACCTCCCAGCTCTTGGCTGTTCCTTGACATTTGGTTGTTTGTAGAAACCAGACTTTGAAATGTGTTGTCGATACCTCACAAAGTCTCCCCCTCTTCCCCGCAGGCTCCACAGTTCTAACAAAAGCTCTCTGTATTCTGGGCGAGTCATTTTCTGCCTGGATTACATTATCTTCACCCTGAGGCTGATCCACATTTTCACCGTGAGCAGAAACTTGGGACCCAAGATCATAATGCTGCAGAGGATGGTGAGAGTCAAGAACGTTGGTCGTCATCATTTTTCTTGCTGTCCCCAGAGTTCCTTTAATCGTTGACAGGCGGGATTTTGTCCCTAGAGTAACTGTTGCATTTCACAATCAGTGAGGTTTACTCTCTTTTCTGTGTTTCATCAGGGGCTTCTCCAGGGTTAAAATTTAACAAAAGATGGTCGTCAGGAGCAAATAGTGTCATTCAGCGCATGGCTAGCAAATAACACTGCACTTACTTAGATTTTACGCTTTACAATGTGCTTTCATTTGAGTCTTAACAATTTGCTAAGAGCATAGGATGGGGAAGGACTTTTATGCCAATTTTATAGATGTGGACAGTTGAGTCCAGAGAGGTTGATATATTTAGAGACAAGCAGTGAGCCAGGCACACCGTGACGGCTGGAACCTGAATCGTGTCACCGTGTAACGTAGATCCAGGGGCAGGTGATGCCAGACTTACTTTGTACGTACAACAGAGAGAATGACACACTGGTGGTGCTTCCCTAAGTTTGTTTTCCAGATGATCCGAACCTCCACTGTTTCCACCTTCAAATCAGATGGCGTTTGGATTAGCTCATCTGGAAGTTTCTTTCCAATGCTGAGGTTCTTTGAGTTTGTGGTTTTAATTCAAAGCATATCTGAGGCATCTGGTCACCATGAAGTCATGCTATATGTGCAAAAATTTTTAAAAAATTAAGCTCTTCATTCTTGTTTAATAGGATGATTTTTATTTTCCAAAAAAACCCCAAACAAAACTATAAAAATAATTTGGAGATTTAAAGAATATGAACATGTTTTTTTTTTTCAGGTTG
>VBSM01003186.1:2593888-2668705 GCA_008086735.1 Cheirogaleus medius
GGGGGGAGCAGTGAGGTGAGGCGACAGAGGAGCCCCCAGGGTGGAGGGTCGTGGGGATCTGCGGAAGACTTGGGCTGTGTCCTGCAGCCAAGTTCTGGTGCCACACAGGCCCCAGCCAGCCACGTCGCTATCCCAGAGGAAGGAGAAGATGTAGCCAGGAGACATGGCGGTGCAGGACACGGTGATGTGAGTTGAGAAACATACACCACAGTACGCCATGATGATCGGACTTGTGTCCCTCGAGACAGAAGTGAGCAAAGAAACTCCCAGGGCCACTCTGGAGAGACCCTCAGTTCGCCACATAAAATGAGACCCCTCATATCCTGATGCCCCCTCTCATGACCTGGGGAAGAACGGTCATTACAGGATGTGAGGGAGGGGAGGGTCTTGTGCTACCTCCCCCACTGGAGCACACTGGGAAAAAGAAGTCTCTGCTAGGTGGATAATTGGGAGTTGAGGGCAATTGTGGAAATAAAACCTAAGGGAGAATCCAGTCCACATGACAAAAGGAATAGGGTTAGCTTGTTCTTCCCTCCACGCTGGCTTTTGCCGCAGTGAGTTAGGGTTCCTCTGCTTGGCGCATGCCTTGTTCCCGCGATTCCCAGGCCTCGTGTCTTCCGATGGCTGTTGGATGTTTGTGTCCTGGTTTTTCCCCCATGGTATCTGATAAAATGGTCACCAACTGCCATCTTTGGATTCATGTTCTATATGGGGCTGAGCATTCCTGTCCCTTTAGTGTAACCCCAAATAGTTTGAAGATGCAGAAAGTAAAAATATAAATTTTACTAATCTAGGCATGATAATTGGTGGCAATTAAGAAGAATTTAACTTGCCAAGAACCATCATTTTTTTTGTGTGTGGGGTTCTTTAACTACACAGAAGTGGAGGCAAGATACTCAAATACGACCTTAAATATTGGTCATGACATACTTCCATGCCCTCCCTGTAGCCGTGTCCCCTAAAGCCCGGCTTTCAGAACATAAACTCCTGTCACAGCTTACAGGACATCATAGCCAGCTCTTCTAACAGCATTATTTTAAGACATTAAGAGTCTCTCTGGGGATGTCATTAACTATCAGACGTATGCAATTGCCTTTCTTAATGAGGAAAGTGTTTTGACAACTTGGATAAGTTGCCGTCTTTCTCCCCCTCATTTTGTCTTGGAAGACACAATGACTCATTTCTAACGCAAAGAATAAGAAGTCTTTGTATCAGAAATGGGATTTGGAAGTTCAGATCTGGGATTTGACTGTACTCGAAGACGACACCCAAATATCAGAGGCACTTAACGACAAGCCTCGGGGGTACCTTTGGTCTGTCTTGGAACCATGTCATCTGGGCAATGGCCTGGTCTATGCCTTCGGATAACAGAAGCCTTGCGAGTTTCTTATTTCTTTCTGAATGGTTCTAGAGAAAAAAAACAACGGATAAAAGTTGCAGTAAGAAAGATTTTGGCTCAGTATAAAGAAAAAACAGTGTGTAGCAATTAGTGCTATCTGGAAATGAAATGACTTACTCTGAGATAGTGAGTTAATTGCCTGTCGCTAGTGGGAATCAGGCCGGGGATGGGTGGATGGAGAAGCTGGGTGGGATGAAGCTCTTTTCTCCAAAGACGTGTCACACTCAGTCTGGGATCAGTGGAATCCGGAAACTCAGCGTATAAGTAAGGACGAATTATTAGTATTACAGTACTCCGGATTAGGGATGGGGTCGAAAAGGCAGGACAAAATGCATTACATTCCCCCAAAACTTATTTAGTGATTAAGCACAATCTGAACATAAAATGAAAAGCACATCCCCTATCATGCCCAGAAAGTGGGATGGAGCCCAGCTTGAGGCAGTGACCAGGTGAATCCGAAACGAGTGATGTTAATCTGGACTTGTCTCCTTGGTGGGCTTCTGGGCGAGTGATTGGAGAAACAGTGTGAACTCTCGACGTTTTCCCTCTTCAAACAGTTCTTATTCTCAGGAGGAAATAAAGAAATAGAGGGAGTGGGAGACCACAGAAGGACAGGATCTTTCTCCACCCAGTGACGATGAGAGAGAGGGAGCCGAGAGCCCCGTTGGCTACCTGGAGACTCCCCAGGGCCACGTATGGTCACTGCCTGCCCATTTGCTCTCCCTCCTTGGAGATCCCTAAATCCAGAAACCACAGCAGCGCGGTCGCCAGAACCTCTGGTTGGCAATTCGTTTCCTAACCGTACTTTGCTTAGGCCTCCCAATGATGGGAAGTCATGGGTTTAATTTTGAAATTATCCTTCTTTGGAGAAAAATGCAAGATGCTTCAAATAATTTTCAGAGAAGTAGAACCCAAACTTTTACTTTTGGTACTTTTTGGTGACATCTTCAAACAATAAAAAAAAGCATACTACCCCGTACTTGCTTTTTTATAAAATGTATTGTTTTTTGTGATTCAGCGAGCAGTTCATATTCATTGGAGAACATTTGAAAAATGCGGAAAAGCCTAAATAAAGCTGAGGAGCACATGTCACCTGCCATCCAGAGATAAATACTGTTAACATGCTGGTGTTCGTTCCGTTATTCTTATGTGGGTGTTTAATAATTGGATTGCTCTATGCATGCACATTCATAATCTAACTTGTTTAATAATACATTATAAACATTTTCCATATCCATAAATAAAAACTTATATGGCAATTTTTAGCCATGGAGTATTCCAGCCAATGGAAATACTATAATTAATTTAACCAATTCCTTCTTGCCAAATATGTAGATTGTTTTGACTCTTTTGTTAGCATATAACATTGTGATAAAGAGTTTTATGCACTCATTTTTGAGCACGTCAATAATTTTTTTCCTTTGAGTTATTTCTAAAGAGAAATTTCTAGGTAAAGGGTATGCCCACTTTGAAGTCTTTGTATATTGCGTATTTCCCACAGACCCCCAATAACCTAAGACTGTGACAATTGCCAGATTTTTCCCATTATGTGGGAGTCCTGTTCCTCCACATTTTTCCCCAAACAGGATATAGTCATTGTTTCAGACCCTGCTAATTTTCCAGTGTGGTTGGTGAAAATGCCACATCATCATTTCAACTAGCGTTTGTTTGACTGTGACAGAGGTCGATCATGTTTTCTGGGTCCTTTGTCATCCTTGCTCTTCGTCCATCTGTGTCCAGGATTGTCTGCCCTCCCTGTGTTGAGGTTTAAGTACCTGCCTTGGCCTTTACATATTTTGGTTTGGATAAAAGACATTGGAAACCACTTTGCTAGGGAAAATACAACTGGGAAAAATTAGTTAAGAATTACTTTGTAAAGTGAATGACTACCATTTAAACACAAATCCATATTTGCTATGTAGGATTTGCTTAAATCTAGCCACTTGCATATTGGTTCTGCCTTTGGCCCCCAATTAATTCTTTTTAAATCCAGAAAGATCTTATAATTGTTCCTAAACTCTAAGATGTTAATGAATAAATATAAACGGTAATTTAAAAGTAAAAACTACATAAATTTATTCCAAGCGGACACCTGTGGGAACATATGTGCTTCCCTGTCCCTGCGAGTCCAGGTGTAGGGTTGATGTCCGTTGCGTCAGTACCTTAAGCACAGGCGACATGTTGATCCGTTCCTCTGTCTTCTGTCATCTGGAAGGTTCAGGCACTGCAGGAAACTGAGCTAAGAATCTTAACTGGAACATGTCCTAGGCCAGCTCTACAGCATGTCCTGGCTTAGGTGAGTTTTCTTTGAGGTCCACACCCAGACGGCATGTTTCAGGAGGACAGGAACAATGTTTTGGGCTTATTTTCCTCTCCTTTAAAGTTCCTACCTCAGTGTCAGGTTGAGAGTCAGTACAAAATCCATCGGTAATTATCCAACTGAATGGTTTAGCATTTTTATGTCACCAGGATGGAAGAAGAGTACACATCAAATGTGAGAGCCAAACTCATTACTGGAATGACTTTGCTGAGTCACAAGACACAGAGAGGACATGGATCGATCTCCGTTTAGAATAAAGATTGCCTTCCTCTGTCACACAGGCAGCTCCCACTCCTCATTGTCACCAGGAAAACGTCACTATTCCTCCGCGCTGATGCTGTCACCAGGAAGTAGCTTTAGTCGGATCTGCCTGAGCAGGACGGATCTAATTCTCCTGCTTCTGGAGTCTTAAAAAATGCCTGGCAGGTGTTTATTTAGGAGGCGAGGCGCAAATGAAACAATTTGAATGTTTTTCTTTTTCTCATTATTCAAGGTTTCAAAAATGAGGACAACGAGACTCTGGCGTGGGAAGGTGTCATGAAGGAAAATTACCTTGTCAAGATCAACACGAAAGCCAACGACACCTCAGAGGAGTACGTCGCCATTCGTTTCTCTTTGCAAGGCTCCCTTTGTATACGTAAGCCGGCAGGGCGCAGGCAGCTCTCTGCGCAAACTCGGTAAAGGGCATTTTCAGCAGAGAGCGTTAGCACCATAAAGACATTGCCCAGGCAACTGAAGATGACAAACACATAAGTGTGTGCCAACCTTTTAAGAGGGTGAAAAAAAAACACCCACCTACTGTCCCGATTGTCCTTCAAGGTCCTCAGGGAGGAGGTGTTTGGAGTCTGCAGCGCAGGACCGTGGAACCAGGTTAACAAGAGGGTGGGTCCCCCTGTCGTGGCTGCAGAGGTGTGTTCCAGCAAGACTCACGGGTCATGGGTAATTGGCATTATCTTACAGGTGCCGCACACCTATTTATCTCTGCAATGAGGGCATAGAGATTAGAAGATGGAAAAACCGTTTATTTGATTGATCTGTTACAGGCTGTCCCTGAAAAGCTATGACCATCATTTAGGAATCACATGGAGTTGTTAAAAACATCCACGTGACTCGTAAATACATTTGTTAAACATCTTATGAAATAGACCGGTCATAGCTAAGTCCACAGGTGGTCCACAAGGGACGTGCTGTGAAGTCTACAGAAGCATGCTCTTCTTCCTGTGAAGGACGACATTCTGCAGTGACAGCTGTCACGCTTCCTGAGAGTACAAAATACACCTCAAGATTCACTCTAATAAAATATGAGTATATACAAGCACAAGGAGCCCCTTTGTTGGGTTGAGCACAGCTGGTGAAAGAGGCATGGGAGGCTCACTCTCTTTGAGCAACAAGGAGGGCGCCATAGCACCCCTCTGCTCCGTAGGCTCTGAGATCTTGGTTTTGGGAGGGACCAAGCCATCCTCTATCATCCTACTAGCAGGGGTGGTGTTTATGTATTTATGTGCTCTCCTTCTAATTGGTATTAGAGAGGCATTCTGCTTCCTTTGGGTATTAGGAGGAAAATCAGAAAAGCCAACACAGCTGATCTTTGATTTAGCTGAAAGTGAAAATGACCCAATTCTGTACTTGAAAAGACTGGAAAACGGAGCCTGACAACCCTCTCTCAGTCTCTTTTTCTCTTGTTCACTTTCTTTTTTTCTTTTAACTTTCTTGCAGAATGAGGCATCGGTTTAGACAACTGGATTCAAAGGTATGGTTCTGCTTATAGTTTGAGAAATTTTTTTTTTTTTTGTCACTGATATTTTCGAGCTTTCAGCTAGAGGCCGGTGGTTATGGTAAGAAAATAAAAGAAGTTAATTGTTAAAAAATACATACGAAATGTTCCATATTCCACTGTCTTCACTCACTGTGGAAGAGCTGGGTGCTGGGGCCCAATTGTTCCTTATGTTCCCAGCCTTCGTGGGGAGGAGACCTGAAGTCCACTGCCATGGTCCCCGAAATCTTTCTGCTTCTATCTGACTCGGGGCCCCCTCTTCTTTTTCATTCAGCTCTTGGGACAATTGAAGATGCTTGCAATTGCAGGGAACACCAGAAAAGCCCACAAGAGCTTTTAGGGAGCCCGTTTGCCTCTATGCTGGTCTTTGCTGCCACCCTGGTTTGTTACCTGTTTTATTTGGAGGACACTGCAAACGTGTGCGTGAACATGTGTGAACACCAGACACAGAGAGAGTGTGCCCACCCCCGCTCTGAGCTGGTAGCCAGAAATTATGATCAGGTTCAGCAGAAATTACAATTGATTCATAAGTGCTGGATCCCTGTTAGGCTCTGAAGAGGAGGTGCTATTCGGTATTCTGTCATGGTATTTTGAGGATGGCATTCTGGAGGATGACGTTCAGAGACTCTCCCAGTGTTGTGCTGCATGATGGCTAGACAACATCCCATCTAGTTTGGCACATCTCCAGCTCCCAGTGCCTTGTCCATAGTAGGACCTCAATCAATGTTTGTTGAATGCATAAATGAACAAAAGATGCCCTTTGCAGAGCGCTAACATGATAGTTTATCTGTTCAGAGTTTCTTGTTTATTTACTTATGTGCTATTTATCCCAATGTCTGGCAGCTGCGAAGGCCGGCCTGAGTCTAGGGAAACACGGATTGCTCTAAGCAGCTGCAAAGACAGGCAGTGTGAACCAGGGGAGCTCTGAGCGGAAGGAAGTGGGGGACTGGGTCATTCCGTGTAGAAACGTGCTTACCTCTTTATAGGGCTGGATTTTATTCCCACGCAAGGGAAGGCCCTAGGGAGTTTTAAAACCCCAGCCGGAGGTGTCTGACATGCTCCTTTCAAGGTGCTGTCTGAGTGCTCAGAACGGCCATGTGGGAGGGGCTGAGGCAATCTGAGTGGGGGCGGGTGGGGAAGACACTTGAGACTTGTCTAGGTGCTGTGTTTGTAAAGAACACAGTCCAGTTTGTTTTGTTGTTTGTTGTTTACTTGTGCGTTTCTTTGGGGTGGCTTTGGAGGGAGCTGGTGGAACGCCGTCTCAGGGGTTAGGCTAGCGCTTCCCCAGGCCACACCTCGGTCCTGACCCTACTCCGGGACGGGCTGAGGATGGACAGGGGAGGCAACAGGGGATGCGGGAAAAGAGGGACAGGGAGGACACCTGGCTCTCCAGGGCCCTGCGTCAGAGGAGAGTCGAGAAAATCAGGGATGGGGACAAGCTGACCTCACTCCCAGGGGCAAAGCTGTCCGTGGACCGAGACCCCAACTGCACGGCACAGGCCCCGCCGTGCAGACCACGTGGTCTCACTGCCTCCGTTGTCTCTCCCACCTGTGTCCTCGTGCCTCCCACTCTGAGCAACAGAACACCCCCTCCTTCCCACTCACCAGGAGTTGCAGGCATTGTCTTTTGTTTCTCGAGCAAGCTTTTGGAGATTTTTTTTTTTTTGCTTTTAAATTATTTTTTAACAGCTATCACTGAGATATAAAATTGTATACACTTAAGGTGTACAATTTGATGTTTTGATGCATGTATACATTGAAAAATGATCACCGCAATTCAGCCCAGCTAATTAACCCGTCTATTCCCTCTCCATCATTACCATTTGTGTATGTTTTGTGTGTCTGTGGGGGTGAGATTTAATTTACAATCTATCCTCTTAGCAAATTTCATGTGTACGATACAGTTTTGTGAACTCTTGTTACCGGGCTGAACGGTAGATCTCTAGAACTTATTCATCCTGCATAGACCAAACTTTGTGCCCTTTGACCAACGTCTACCCATTCCCCCTCCCCCCAGCTCCTGGCAACCACCGTTCTACTCTCTGCTTCTCTGCGTTTGGCTATTTTAGAGTCCACAGATAATAAGTGATATCATGCGGTATTTTTGTGTCTGGCTCATTTCGCTTAGTATGATGTCCTCTAGCTCCATGCATGCTCTCACAAATGGCAGGATGTCCTCCCTTATTGTAAGGCTGAATAATACTCCATTATATGTATGTACCAGGTTTTCTTTGTCCATTGGTTTGTCGAGGGACGTTTAGGTGGTTTCCGTATTTTGGCTGCTGTGCACAATGCTGCAGTGGACACGAGAGTGCACCCATCCCTTTGTCCTCTCTCTCGTTTCTGGATTTATTATTTGTATCTTCTCTCTTTTTTTATCAGTCTAGTTAAGGGTTTGTTGATTTTGTCTTTTCAAAAAACCACCTCTTACTTTTGCTGATTTTTTTTCTATTCTCTATTTTATTGATTTTGCTCTTGGAGTCTTATGCTCTACTTTAAGCAGCTTATCAAAGTCATTTTACTATTAACAAATACAGGGCTCTCCAAAGAGCCCCTGTAGGGAATAAAAAATTTCTCCATCTCATTATACCAGAAAACAAAGTTATTCACAATTGATTTATGTATTTTAGGCAGTCATCAGCGTTTATTTTTTTTTAAGTTAAAGGAAGAAGTTATTACTGGAAATAAGCCTAATTTAAACACAGATTTTTCTTGAGTGAGTGATATAGCAAGTTAGAAACTAACTGTACAGACATTGCATTATATCCATGAGCTTTTATCAGGTGTACTAATATGGCATGTAATTTAAAATCAGCTTCATGCATTCTGTGTAATAGATTTGTGAAACGTGTATCAAGAATAATTTTATTATGCCTTTTCCTAAAATTATGCTTTAGTATTATACTGTTTGTATGTGGGAGGGGAGACATTTTATTTGCAAAAACTTGATTTATTAGTATTATACTATATTATTTTTATAAGTATTATACTCTTACCAAAGCAAAACTTTACTGTATTATAATTTTATTAGTATTAATTATATATAACACTGTTATTGTTACGTTATTACTTCTCTGTGTCATTGCAATCTACTATTTCTATGTGGAAGCCCCTAATGACTCGCATTTGAGTAAAGCCAATATTAACTGGTTTACTAATTGGTTACTAATTGCTGGTGCTATGATTTCAGAAAGTAAGCGATGAACAGGGTCTGAAATATCACGTGCCACCCGCATTCTGCCTTATCCCAGATGTGCCATACTTGCTGTTTAATACACATGTCTGTTTCATGGAAAAGCCTTAGAGGAATAATTTAAAACTGAAAGTTGGAAAATTTATCTTAAGACCAGTTCTATTTCTTTCTCTTTCCGAGATTAATGATCTCAAGGGTCTTCTGAAAGAGATTGCTAATAAAATCAAATAAAACTGCATGAACTCTAATGGAGAAAAATCTAATTATAACAAGGTGAGTCATTCTAATGGCTGTTATCTTTGTTGTAAAAATTTACATAGCTTAAGACTAATTTAAAATCGTAATGTTTTTCTCAGTTATTTTATTTTCATATATTATCAAATTTGAAAATAGTGTATATGCAAAAAAAAAAAAAATCAAGACAGAGATACAGAAAGAAACAAGCAGAAGCCTCTCCTCACATTACCTAACCCATCAGTTTTGCTCCCCACACCAGGGGTTAGCACTGCTAGGGGTAGAGTACAAGTGCCCTGTAGGACCTTTTAAAGCACTTGCAATCTATACGGCTATTTTGGCATAAATTGAAACAAAGTCATGCTGCGTTGACCTGCTATTATTTTTTCTTCCTTAACTCTATGTCAGATCAGTGCCTAAAAATGTACCTATTCTCATGATATATTATTATGCTTATTGCTGTGGGATAAACAAATGTATGTTGATTGCCCTTTTTACTAACAAAAAATGTTTTAGTGAGGCCTTCAAGGCTTTTAGCAATAGCTCCTTTGTACAATAAAAATATAATTCAGTTAACTGGCAAAATTTAACCCAAGGCTTTGCTCCCTGGTCTTACCATTTGCTTTCATTATGTTTTCCCATTTCCTGTCCAAATCCTGAAACCAAACATTAAAACTGTGCTTAGGATATGTGGAGTTAGGAAAAAACGTTTTTTTTTTGAGAAAAAGTAAATTGCAAGGAATGGAAGCACAATTAAGAATTCCCTCTTCCCTTCTTTCCTTCCTTCCGTGAATATTTATCGTGTGCCTGCTAAGGACCTAGAACTGTGCTGGCCCCTGCACCGGCCGCATTCGGTGACCTCCACCTGTGCATTAAGTACTTACACTGCAGAATTTCTCGTCATGTGCTGCAGGGGAAATCATGTCGCATCAGGTTCCTTTCAATCTTTGTGGTCACCCAGTTCTTTTCCTTGGGTTCTGACAGTTATAGATCATATTTAAAAGCTCTGTATCATGGAAGGCTTTGTCAGAGCAAGATTGATGCATATTTGATGTAATCTGAAAGGCAGGCACAGCCTCCTGATCTGCTCAAGAACACAAGCCTTGCATATTTAGGAAGAACTTATTTCACATCTTCATAATGGTGCTTAATGAAAACAGTATTAAACCTTACAATAAATTATAATTTGGATTTTGAAACACTTACCATTATGTATAATTTATGAGCTAAAATATAGAAAAAAACAATCAGGAATAGATAAAATAATTAAAAATGATAAAAATCTAAAGACGTGCCCTCATAATATCCTGAAATAAAAATAGAATAAATAAATAAAGGTAATTAAAGAGTAGTAATAGTTAGAAAAGAGCCAGATTCAGACATGCACATCCCTCTTCAATCTCCAGTCTTCTCATATCTTGTTCTTTCTCAGATGTATAGACTGTGAGTAAATTGGGCAAACAGACTGGCTTCCTACCAACTGACCCTTTGCTTAACCTTAAATCTTTATTGATATATTGAGAGTTAAATAACTGGTGAACAAAAATGGAGGGGGACAGGACATCACTTGCTTTCTATGTACGTGCAGGTGTGGATCCATGCATCCATGGAAGAAAGGAGCACCTGTGAGAAAACAGGTGCCCCCTGAGTTCCAAACCACTGACATCCTCAGAAATAATAAATCTGGCATGTCCAATTTTTTGCATACTTTTTACTTCTAGATATAAGATTTTTTTTTGACATTGTCTATTTGTCCTATCATTAAGACCTTCACTGAAAATGTAATTGTACAGGCAACCAGCTACATGCTGCTAAACATGCTCTTCCAGGGCCTCTCTCTGCTGCTGCCCCTGGAGCGGTGAGGGCATCTGTCCCTGGGGCTCTGGCAAGGGAAGGGAGTGTCAGCCGCTGGTGGGTGTGAACCAGCACCTGTTGAGACAGGGCAGTGAGCTGACACTTGGGGGCAAGTCTTCACCAATTCTCCGATCTGCACCCTGAATCAATCTTTGATGCAGTAATGAAATAAACAGATAGTTGTGTGTTTTTTTTCCTTTCTCCCGCACTAAGGTTGAAAGAAGTACACCCAGGGTGAGAGTAAGTCATTTGTTTTCTCCTACCTTTATACTTAAGAAGTCGCACCCCATCTGAGGACCACGGGGAAGTCAGGTTCCTGGAAACTGTTCATTCTCTACAGAATAATCCATTGGTTCTTGTATTTGCGGCACAGACACTCTAGTTCAGTGGAAGGATCTAAGCTGTTCCTTGGGGAGTCATCATAAAACCACATTTTGATAAATTATTCCAGTTTTTAACTTTATCATCAATTCACTTTTTTATTTATGCAGAAACCATGAGCAAATAAAGCCAGAGCTTTCTGGATCTTAACCTAGATCGAGTGAGTTGGGCCTCGATCTTTCAGCCTTAGTCACTCAGTTCACACTGGCAAACCGGCCAGAACACGCATCTTTAAGAGAAAAAACATTTTCAGAGCTGCTTCAATACCAAAAGAACATCTCCCAACTTTTGCCAGTACACCAGCGGACCTATTCCCAGGACATTCCCAGTACATTTTGAAACAACCGTGTCCTGCCTGGGAATGGAAGGGGGAGCTCCATTCTCAACACAGCATTGTTCTTTCCTTGCTTTTGCAGGTGATACCAAGGAATGCTGATGGACGATTTTGCTGTTGATACTAAATGCGCATCGTTCAGGCCTCTGGGTGCAGAGCGGATGTTTTCAATCACCCTAGTGTGCTGAAATCTGAGAATAAGGCGTGCGATTGATGTCACACGTGACACTGGATATAAAAGGAGAACATTTCCTGTAATGCGCTTCTGCTGAAGGCGCCGGTACTCCCTGTACCGCGGTGCCCAGGACTGGCGGGTGACTGTTTGTGTTCCTGCAGCCTTCTTTTCCCCCTCAATCTTACTTCTGACCCATGAATATCACAGGAGAACATCGCTCCCGCGAACAAGAACCTGATAGTGCTTTCACTTCTGCAATGTTACTTTGTTTATTTCTAATGGATTCTCTACTTTTCCCTTTTTTGTATCATGTGACTAATTAGTTGGCAAATTGTTAAAAGTCTCCCTGATCAGGCCAGATTCTAAAATGTGCTATAGCAAGAGGACCCTGCTCTTTTCAGGAAAACTAATTTTTATTTCTCACTCCGCTTCTCACCTGTCCAAGGAGGTGATAAAGCAGTGTCTTGCCCTCTCGCACTCTCCGGGAACTCCTATGGAAGGAAGCATCCCATTCCGCACAATATGAAAAGTCACCCAAAATGCAACCCTGAGAGGCATGACTGATTTTGTTTTCACTGGGTGCTCCTCTTTCTCCTCTTAGTGTATTTTCCATTAAAAATAATACATGGATATTGTAGATGATGTAGACTACGTATAGATGTAGAAAGAACATAAATTGTCCCACACGACCTAAAGGTAATCGCTGCTAACATTTCTGGGTGTTTTTCCAAGTCTATTTTCTTCTATGCATGTTTTATGTTTCTTTTAAAATTTTACACAATGTCATCATCATACTACATACACAATTTTATATAAGCGTTTTCACTTAACATTTTATCACAGTTTTCTTTATATTCGTGGTCTTCTTAAGCATTATGTCAATAATTGTGTAATATCCAACCTCTAGTGACTTCCATAACGTTGGTCACTGAAAGCTGTTTCCAGCTGAGCGTTGGGATGAGCATCTTCATGTATGAATCTTGCTGCTGCATTTGGGAAAATTTTCCAAGGCTAGAGTCCAAGAAGGATCTGTTGATTATCAGACCATTTTTAGGGCTTTTTCATAAATGTATAGCAAATAGGAATTATTAACTTGAGCATAAGATATGACATACATAACCTACAACTATTAAAATATAATATTACATTTAATCTTTAGTTTAGGAAGAAGCCAATATGCTTATTTAAATACGGATGGTGACGGCAATGGGACAGAATTAGACCATGTTACTGAACACTCCTAGCCCTAGCTTTCTCTGAAAGTCGTGGTGTCTGAGCTGGAAGCACATAAGGCAATTTAAATGCTCAGAATTAGTTCTTCAGCTTTGATTGGACTATAAACTCAGCGGCTAAAGAAGGAGATCTTAGGAGGAAGCTATTAAAAGATCATCTAATTAGAAAAACTACAAAAGCATTAACCAAAAAAAGTTTATTTTCTTTTTGTCTGGGCAGTAGTTAAAACGGCTACTCGCAACATAGTGTTTGCAGGGAATGAACACAAATAAGAGGTGCCTTTCTACTTAAACCTTAATAATGGCCTAAAAGGGAATCTTATTCAATTGGGTCAATCAGTTCATGGTTTCAGATGCTGAAAGTAGATGGAGCAAAATTTACATGACAAAAATTGTCAATGAATGGAATATTCAAAATCTCTCTGTTAGTGAGAGAACATCACTTTCATTTCACCATGGCAACTAAAATATCTGCCTTTTCTGAAACCACCAAGAAGAAGGTAATGTCATCTCCGTACTGACTAGGAAAATTATATATGGCAGCACATCAGATTGTGCGGAAACAAACAACAGTCCCACCCTCGTACCCTCAATTCAAGTAAAGAATCTGAATAAAATTAGAAAATTAAATTTAAAACTTCCCAGAAGACAAAATGTAGCATAATCTATTTTCTGATCTCCCTCTAACAAATTTGTCCATATATTCGTATTTCCGCTGACCATGTTTCTCTGAGCTTCAGAAATAGGACTTTGTGCACATCATTATCAGCAGCAAAAGAAATCCTCTCATTGCTACCAAAGACAGAAAACACGCACAACACTCAGAATTCATTGCATTGGAGAGGGACTTGTTAAGTGTTTTCAACTCAGCCTGTCTGGTGGATGTTTCTGCATGGTTACTCTACCGGGTTTTTTCTTAGGCAAAGCCATTATTTTCAGTGTAGCTCACAAAAATACCACATGTATTAAACATACCTCTAATCAAAGGTGCTACGTCCTTGTGTATGGTACTAAAGGTATCCTGTGTACACTTGTGCACAACACTGAGAACCCTGCAGCTTGGTTTAAATGAACGTGTTAATGAATTAAACAATGGAGGAACTGTCATGTGTTGCTTTTGTCATTCTATTGAGAGTGAAAAAAATAAAATTCCTTAGTTCCGCCCGGTTCATTTCTGTAGGGATTTTGTTCCCAGAGTTACATGAGCTGACACCCCTCTAAGCAGGTGACTAGAACATTCTGATTGAATGCAAGCAGAAGAATGCACCCTGTGGTTCTGGTTCTTGTCAACATGGCCAGTTTGGATCTTGTGACCCACTTTTTGGCGCCCCCCACACCCAGTTAAGCACCCAAGGGTCTCAGCTTCACTGACTCAGAGCCACCCCAGTGTGGCAGCAGTTATTTCTGAGGGTTCATGTGGGCTCATGAACAGGTGCTTGGGCTCTGTCCTGGGGCCAACACGGATGCTATTGTTCACAAATCCGCTTAATGATGGAGCCTCTGGCCCCTCGGGGGACGTGATCTCCTTTCTGTAGGCAATGTCCCCTCGAGTGTTTCTAGGTCTCCCTGCTCCCAACCCTATTTGTTCCAGGAAGAATCCGGGTCATGTGTCTTCCCCTAAGCTGCTGCTTCTTGGTCCACCTGGGGACTGATGTGTGTTGTCATGGAGACAGTTGCTGCCTGTCGCCTCTGTCTCAAAAATAAAAGGCTCAGAAATCAGGCCCTGGGTCTGAGCTGCAGCTGGACATCAGAGACAAACATCCTACTGCCTCCCCGACTCCCCAGCCCAGGCACCAGTGGACGAGCCTTTACTCTCCTGAAGACGGAAATCCTTGTGGGCAGCCTGTCCCTTTCGTTTATCAGACCCGAGCAGACATTTCTGGACCACGGCTAATTTAGTAGGATCCAGTTGGGATTTGGGGGGCTGCACATACACATGGATAGCATTCGTTTTTTAAATCAGGTTGTTCCCCTATAGAAATCTTGTTTGACAAGAAGAAATTTCCCTCCTTCTTTTATATATGCAATATGTTGTCATTAGATGTCGACTATGAGCCCTTCTCTGGTGATAAGAATGGTTCAAAGTGAATGAAAGGAATTGGTGGCCTCTGCCCTCCACCACTGTGTGATCCAGCTGCAGACGGCAGAGCGTGGGACTTCTCAGCCTCCATAATCGTATGAGCCAATTCCTCAAATAAATTGCATTTTATATATATCTCCGGTTGGTTCTTTTTCTCTGGAGGACCATAATACAAGAGCCCGACACAATGACCATGACACCTTGCAGACAGGCTACAAGGCCTGCAGTCACATTTATATAGTGGGTTCCATCCTCACATGAGGAAGGACTGGTGGCGTCTGCCCAGGATGCAAGGAAAGGATGGGACAGGGCTTAATTAGGGAGGAGCAATGTTCTAGCCAGGCAAGAAGGGAGAAGGGACAGAATGAATGAGGAAACCACAGGCCACTTTGGAGAATGGTGCAGAGTGTGTGATTCCAGTCTGAGTTTGAAGGCCTGAGAACCAGAACCCTGTGGTGAAGCCACAGTCCAAGGGCAGGAGAGAATGGATATCTCAGCTCACGCAGTCAGGCCGAGGTAGAGGATTCATCCTTCTTTGGCCCTTTTATTCTGTTCAGGCCCTCAGTGGGTTGGATGGCGCCCACCCACCCCTGTGGGTGGGAAACCGGCTTTAGTGAGTCCACCAATTCAAACGCCAATCTCATCCCTAAATGCCCTCACGGACATACGAAGAGATGGCGCTTAACCAGGCACCTGGGCACCCCATGGCCCAGGCAAGTTGACACATAAAGTGAACCATCCCAGGTCTGTCCCTTTCCTCCCACCCCTTGATTCGGAACAACTTCTCATAGGACAAAGACCTGGACTTTTTTTTATCAATTCACTAATGTGTGCATTCGGACGTAAATTGTGTCCCATAGTATGCTAGATATAACTCTAAACCTGTCCTCTTGGACATTGCAACCCACAGGAAAGGCAGGTTCAGGATGGCTGCAGTCCTGCGTCACGGGCTATACTGGGGGCTTCACCGCAAGGCTCCCGGGGAGCAGGTGCGAGGGGCTCTCAGCCTAGCTCTGGGGGAGCGGGCGGGGGCATCCTAGCACCCAGGTAAGCATAAATAGGACTTATCAGGAGCGTGGTACGTGAGGTCGAGGGAACACATGCAGGCCAGAGGTTGCGAGCACAGGTCAGACCCGGCTCGCTTGGGCTCAAACCCTGCCTCTGAGACACGCTCGGATCCCTGCCTGACCCGCGATCCACACTCACAGTGTCAGCTGTTATAGCTTCGGGTCACCTACGAACTTCCTTTACAGTCTGTGTTCTGCCAAAATGCTTCGCGGTTATTCTTGAAATGGGCCATCACATGTGAGGAATGATTTTGCCGGAGAAAGTGAACACAAGCCAGTGGCCTTCGGGGAGCTGTTCCTGGGGGAATGAGCCACGGGGCTTCCTGCAGGGGTGCAGAGCACCCCAGCTTCCTGCCCTCAACCCCAAAGTGCACTCTTTACTTAATGGAGTGTTTCGGTTTTCATTTTAAAAGTAAACAACAAAGCCACAGTCCCTGAATTAAGAGCATTAGTAGTGCTTTGTTTTCCGCTTTAAGTTATGAGGTGGAGAAATAGTGTTTGCAATCATCTTGTGTGGATAAAAGTGAAATTCTGTTTGCTGCTTTTCAGTGAGCACAAAAGAGCAAACGATGCTCCCCAGTGCACGGCCTCGAGCTGTCGTGACTGTGGAGCTCGCCTGGCGGTGGACAGCGAGGGATTTCTGTCCTTGCTTCCTGTGCCAGTCGCCCCAACCTGGGCTTCCTCCTTCTTCATTTCCCTCGGTCTCCTGCTTTCCTTTCAGCACCGGCAAATGGCTAGGATGCTAAATCCCTTTTGTCTGAGAAGAGTGAAGAATAACAGAGAAACTGCCTTCCAGGCTGATGGCCAGGGCTTCGCCTTCCATTTCACCCCCCCTGTCCTCTGGACAGACCTCCCAGTGGGGACAAAACCACTGCAAAGTGAAAACCCCCCAGGGCTTGCTCCGCTCTGCCTTGAATCTGCTCTGCTGAAGCCGCAGTGCTCTCGGATTCTTCCAGAAATGGATGTTCTTGCAAACCCCACTGTCAGTTTCTTTCAGATGCATCAGGCGATTTATGGATGCTTTACTCTGAGCCGAGCTGCTTCCGTGACCCAGAACTGCCAAGACGCAGAGTTTCTGGCCCTGCAGGCTTCTTCACAGTCCCTTCCCTAGCAGCCCCCCAGGGAGAGCCCTAGGGTGCCCTGCAGAACCCCCATCGTCCCACCCCCAGCCCTTTCAAAGCCCATCAAAGCCCCAGGGCTTTGACCCCTGCTGTCCTTTGGAGTGTTGGGAAGCTACAAAGAGTGAGGGTCATTTCCAGGTCAGGGGAACAATTTTCCTTCCCCTGCTGGGAGCACTTTGCAGTTCCAGCTCCCTCCGGAATCTGGATTTAGGTTCTTTTTTTTTTTATTATTAGCTTTCCTCTTCTGATTCTTTTATAATTAAGTGACACAGTTTCTCCCCCTGCTAAAAGACAGGAAGCTTTCATTTTCAGACTTGAAGTGCATCTGACTTGAATGAAAGCACTCTGGAGTCTGGAGAGGGAGGCTAAGTCCATTTTCATCGAGAACACCGCTCGGCCCTTCGTCTGATGTGCCGGATTAACCCTCCAGTATTTCATGTTCTCAGAGACGGTGAAAGCTCTGCTGGTGAGATGGACCATACACTCCCTGGGCTTGAGTTTCCTCATTAGAAAAAGCAGAAGTCAGGCTCTCCCTGCTTTGAGAAGCTGACACCGTGTCACTGCCTGAATAAATGGAAGGACGCATGCCTCCGGTCAGAACACCAACATACCTCCTCTTCTTGGCATTTGGGTTCCTTTTGATCATTTCTGCAAATGTGGCAGGGCGGAAGGGACAGATTCTAAAAGAAGAGTTTTGGCAATTTCTCTCCGCTTCCCCGGCTGCTGAGGAGTGGAGATCACCCCGCAGTTCCTCCAGCCTCTGGTTGTGGGATGAGCCTGGTGGTGGGAGAAGGAGGGAGCAGGTAGACACCAGGCAGGCAGGTAGGCGGGAGGAGGAGGGAGCAGGTAGGCACCAGGCAGGCAGGTAGGCGGGAGGAGGAGGGAGGCCTGGCCGGCTGGACTGGGGAGAATCTGTGGAGCGTTGAGAGTCGGAGGAGTGGCGCTGGGAGCCCTGCCCTGCACGTGTGTGTGCACGTGCGTGTGTGTGTGCGGGAATGAGCGTGTGCACACACAGACTCTGATATTCTCCTGTGTTCTTCTCTGTCCCACCCACTTTCTACTCCCTGCTGTGGCCATTTCAGGTCTCCCTTATCCTCAAAACCTTTGGTCTCTCCTGTTTTCCTATCTCTGTCCATACTCTGGGCCAATAGCCTTTCTACTTTCCATCCCAGTGGAAATTCGCTCAATCTCTCTCCCAAATTATAAGCCCACCTGCCTACCCTAACCCTAACCCTACCTGCACCTGGACTGAGAATTTTCGGGTTCTTTCTCTCAGCCATGAAGTCTCTGCCCTTTGTCTTCCCCCAGGTCAAGTCCCCCCTGCGGGCTCTGGACTCCGACCTCTCCGTTCTTGCCGGAAATCTTACAGACTTGATCACCCTCCTCTCACCTCCCTTCAACCTCTTCGCCTCTTCTCAGCTTCCCATCGGAGTATCAGTTTGTTCAAACCTCTCCCTTTTTCACAGCGTGAAACCTGCACCCTGAACCTTCCCATTTCCCCGCTGTCTCCTCTGCCACAGTGAGAACGTTCACACATAGCGCCCACCCCTACATCGTGTCGCCGCCTCCACTCTGTTCCTCTCTCGCTGCTTGGCCTCTTGCGACCAGCTTCAGCCTTCGCTCTGCACCGCGCTCCTCTTCCTAAGCTCTCCAGTCAGCTCGACGCCTCCACATCCCACGACACTTTCCAGTTTTCCTCTCTCCCCTCTGCAGCGGATTTGACGCTGCTGACGACTTCCTTCTTCCTGATGCCCTCTTCTCTCTGCTTCCTGGTAACCACCGTCTACAGATGTTCTCCGCACCTCTAACTGCAACTTCTCAGTCCCCTTTGCAACTCTGTCCACTGTGTCTACTCAGCGTTTCTTTCCTCTGGGCTCCGTCCCGGGCTCTAGCCTGCACCCTCGGGTCAGCTCCTTTGCACCCACTGCTTCAGTTGTGGTTCCCACCTTTACGACTCCAGCTCAGGTTTCTGCTCTGAGCTCCCTCTCTGCCTCTCCAACCGCCCACCAGCCTCTCCATCTACACTCTTCAGTGTTTAATGTTTCCACCAACTAGAAATCTTGGTGACGTCTTTGGCAGCCTCTTACCTGTCACTCCATATCCTGTTGACTGTATCCTCCCACCGTCTCCTGGCTTCCTTTCTCCCCTGCGCCTCCCTCTCCTAACTCTTCTCCTCTAGGCCAACAGTGAGCTCTTCACATGAAACTCTGACCATGGAGTCCTCTGGGTTAAAGCCCTCCAAGAGCTTCCCGTTGCTCTTGCATTAATGGCCGTGGTTGTTACCAGAGTCGACGAGGCCCAGCGTGCTCTGGCCTCACTCGCCTTTCCAGCCTCGTCTGGGACATGTTCTCTTCCTCCGAGCTCTGACCCTCTCCGTCCCCCACGGGATACTATCGAGAGGAACACGGATGCTGTTAATGATTAAACTGGAGCACCAGGCGTGAAACAGGACCACCCAGGGCACACTGCGGGACTCCCTCACTCGGGCCGTACACTCCCTCCTGCTCCAGGGCCTTTGCTTGTCCGCTCCACCTGCCTGGGAGCCGCTTGCCTCTCGCCTCTGCCGCATCAATTCTGAGTCACCTTTGGGCTCTCGTCTCCAGCCCCGCGTGTTCGGGAAAGCCCTCCGGACTCCCAGCTGCCCCTGCGACGCACGTTTGCAGCACCCCCTCCGATGCCTGCCTACCCTGACCTCTCTTTTGAGATTCTTCTTCACTGCTGTCCTTTTGTGTGTGTTTATGAGATTATTTGTTTAATGTTTATCTTCCCCACTAACGTGTAAGCTCCCTGAAGTCAGGAACCATGTCAAGCTCTGCTCACTACTGTACCTCCAGCACGCGGCTCGGTGCCTGGCACATACTTGGTATTGCTCGATAGGTGAGTCAATGAAGGAATCAGGTAATTGTTGGGGAATAATTATCCATCAGGTTCTTATGCTTCTGCACATCTTGTGAGCAGAGACACTGGCTGCCTCTGTTTGTAGGATTTTATGCAATGAACAGCCTTGGAAGATAATGTCACCCTTCAGAACAGGGGACAGGCATGTTGGCTTTCCAATATAATAAAGATGACGTCTTCCTCTAAAGAAAAGTGAAGGCATGCTTACTGCCCACTGTATGCCCAGTAAATGATTCAAGTTCTGTAAGACGTATTCTTCTGCTGTAACACACCTGACTGCACTTGCAGGTGTAATATGGCTGTTTTCACGTTGCTCTGCGGGAATTGCGGCTCCAGTTACCAACACAAAACGTGCTGCAGCTCTGGCTCCCGCTGTGAGTAATAAACTGTCTTTCGTCTCTGATACAGGAGTCTCGTGTTTTCTTCAGCATCCATGCCAGGTGCATGTTGGGTGAAATATCAGACCCTTCATGGTTTTTGACATTAATTAGAATAATTGTATTTTATTCATTCTGTATACTTCTTATGCTAGTATCAAGATGTGCAGAATCGAAACATGAATGTGACTACAAGTTACTGTTTTTCCTTACACATAGACAAACTACATTCCTGGGATCACCCCTATATGATAATCTGAAGTAAGCATAGATTTTATTGACCACGTCTCTTATTTATTCTCTTTTTCCTCCTTCTAGTTTGTCATATTTTTCTCCTATGTCTTTAATCTATTTTTATTCCTATTTTTATCTAGTTTTATTCCCTTTCAAACAATTACACTAATTTCTCCCATGGTGTTAGCTAAATTTTATAGAGGACACTTAAAGAGGAAAAATATTCAAGGTTTAGTAAAGTATAGTAGAAAGGACTCTGGATCAGAATTTAGAAGATATAACTTTTAGATGTTTATACATAACTAGTTATGTGAAATTGGGCAGGTCACAAAACTCCAGAGGCTTTGCCTCTGCTCCCAATTCCCCCAAACCTATAGTGGTGCCTGTAGGGGAGAGTCTTTATCACTCCTTTTATCAGGTGTACCTCATGGAAGGCACTACAACAACCTAGTGAAGCACTCAGGCACCTGCCTCCACGATTACCCTGCAGTCTGAACACAGCCCTCCTGTCTGCTAAAAGGGAATCACATCAAGATTCCTCCACAGGGCCGGGCGCGGTGGCTCACGCCTGTAATCCTAGCACTCTGGGAGGCCGAGGCGTGGTGGATAGCTCAAGGTCAGGAGTTCGAAACCAGCCTGACCAAGAGTGAGACCCCGTCTCTAAAAAAAAAAAAAAAAAAAAAAAAAAAAAAAAAAAAAAAAAAAGATTCCTCCACAGGGTTGCTGTGGGCTCATGAGTGTTCAGCACAGGGCTTGGCACATGGAAACCATCCAAATGGTTGGATCAAAACCGGGGAATACTTTGGAAATTGTTCATGCACTTTCTTTTTTGCCCCTTTGAGAACATGGCATCTTCCCTGGTTGGTCCAGGACTTCTATCTGCCTGGAGTAGGAGAAGGTAGTGGATAGTAGAAATATCTCAGAATCACACAGGAAGGCCAAGACCATTTTCAGTTTCTAACAGGCAAAATAGGATTACACAGCAGCAGGTTAGCTTTGAAATGCAGGATATTGTCCTGAGGTGGAATTACAAGCTCTTTGTTCTTTTATCTTGAATCTTCTCCCACAAACACCTTCAACACAGTTTCAGAAGGAAGACTAAGGTAACTCAGCACACCTGATGAGAAGAAGCAAAGCGTCATCATCATTTATGTCAATGTGAGACAAATAAAAGGGTTTAGGTCGGGCGCAGTGGCTCACGCCTGTAATCCTAGCACTCTGGGAGGCTGAGGCAGGCAGATCGTTTGAGCTCAGGAGTTTGAGACCAGCCTGAGCAAGAGCGAGACCCCGTCTCTACTAAAAAAAAAATAGAAAGAAATTATCTGGACAACTTAAAATATATAGAAAAAATTAGCTGGGCATGGTGGTGCATGCCTGTAGTCCCAGCTACTTGGGGGAGGCTGAGACAGGAGGATTGCTTGAGCCCAGGTGTTTGAGGTTGTTGTGAGCTAGGCTGATGCCACGGCACTCTAGCCTGGGCAAAAGAGTGAGACTCTGTCTAAAAAAGAAAAAAAAAAAAAAAGGGTTTAATGGTCTCATTCACTAGGTGTTGGCTGCCCCATCAAGAGGCCCATGGGAAGACTGAGGTTTATTTTGACCCCCAAACAATCCCCTCTCCCCATATTTTTTTAAAAAAACCACATACCTAAAAAATTACTGTCTTGAAAATATTCATATCTTACCAGGTTAAAGATAATTTAATACTTTTGTTAATTTTAGAAAGGTACAAAGCAATCTCAAGAATTTGAAAGCATCACAGAAGCATTTAGGACATTCAGAAATGTCTTTGGAGTGAATCCAATGGTTGAACCCACAAACATGTCCACTGATTTACATTTTTAAAAGGAAAGTATGTTGTTTTAAAATTATCTGAATTCCAGTCACATAGTAATGCTATTGTACTTCCAAGGGGTCAGCACAGGGTTAGATTTGGTTACCGGGAGTGTAATGGAAGTTATTCAGTTCTTTAGATTTTTTTGCTCTTAAATGGTGTTTATTTGCTGGTTGTGAAAATGGAAACAGATACAGGATGTGCTCCAGGTCTGAGCATCTGGAGTTGAGAGCTAGAAAAAGACAATGAGGCATCTCATGGAATTCTTTCTTTTTCTTCATATAAGAATGATGTGGTATTATTGTGCATTTAAGAGAAAAAGAGATGATATCTATTAAATAGTTCTTCTAGTCTTGAAATTTAATTTCTTTTTAAAAAAGTTTGACATATTTTAAAAAGTGAAAAAGTACCATAGGACTTATAATAAAAAATGGTGATCCTTGCCCCACCCCACCCTAACTAAAAGCTGTGGATAACACTTAAAAGTCATTTGCCTGTTTGTTCTGTTTTTTAAAATTTTGTATGACTAAATAATAGACTTATACTGCTATTTCTTGATTTTTAAATGTTTTGTGACTTCATATTGTGGAATAATGAAGATTCAGGTCTTTTTATGCCCTGTCTTCACCACAGCAACATCATATTTCCTTTTGTGGTGGTCACTAGTATGCTGTGAAAAATATTTTGTTCTCTACATTTAGAGTACATGACAGAACTTTCTTTCCTGCTCCTTTTGAAATTAAACAGAATTATGTGACTATGTGCAGTCAGTGAGCTCTAGGCAGAGCATTCAATTGCTGGTGCAAAACCTTCCAGAGCAATCTTTCTGTCTGGCATTGCTAACTGCTAGTGTTCAAAAGACAGCTGTGAGTGATGTCAGCATAATTGTGGGACAGGAAGCTCTAGACCCTCTTTCTTCCATGTAAACACTAGTTCAACAATCATACATGGAACAATTCTTATGTGAGAAATTCAGAAACTAATTAAGAGGTTCCTGTACCCCAGATGAACATGATACCAGCTGCATCAAAGTCAGTAGGAAAATTCAGGGCATATTTTTGCCTCGTTCCTTTCCCTAGCACAGCACAAAACAAGTTGCAGGGTGGGGGTGGGAGGAGCCAACCACTCTTGGCTTTTCCCTTAGGAGGCAAAGATGTGGAAGATGTGTCTGGTGGTTCAACTTTTTGAGTGGTTGCCTGAGGGACTGGCTTCTGTCTGCCTGAATCTAAGCACTGGCAGGAAGGAGCACCAGGTGGGGGCCACTGCAAACAAAGGTGATAGTTTGTACTGATATGTACTCATTTACCATAGTCCCTTCTCTGGTTCAGCACAGAATTAGTGGGTAAAAACTCCCAACACCTGCCTTTTCCCTGGGAAGGAAAACAGTTGGAGCATGCATCCAACATTCTGGCTTTTGGGGAAGCTGCCTGAGGTACTAGTTTGCGTCTCACTCAATTCAGGGTGCTGATAGGATCTGGCATAGTCTAGATTCCTGGAGACTTCTGGGGGGAAAAAAGAGCTAGGAAGCATATTGCTGTTACAGAGACCCACAGTACAGCAGATAGACACCAGAGAAATTAAGAGATTAAGAGCTCATGAAGATAGAATCAGAGCAAATTCCTCTAATTAGTAATTTACACATGCAAATGCTGAGAAAATGCATCCAAAGGAAAGGGTTGAGAAGCCTCCAGATTTTCTACCCAGGCTGATTCATGAAGATCTTTCCCAGTATGAAGACTTGGAAAGGTGATGGTTTCTTCAAATGTAAAGATATAAATACTGAGCTACAGAAACACAAAGAAACAGGGAAACTTGGCCCAAAGGACCAAAATATATCTCCAGAATCTAACACTAGTGAAATGGAAGTATATAAATTACCTGACAAAGAATTCAAAATAACCATCATAACAATGCTCAAAGAGCTCAGGAAAATAATGCATGAAAAAATTTAGAATTTCAACAAAGAGATAGAAAATATAAAAAACAAATGAACAGAAATTTTGGAGCTGAAGAATACAATAACTGAACTGAAAAATTTATTAGAGGATTGCAACAGTACCCTTGATCAAGCAAAAGAATTAGCAAACTTGAAGATAGATCATTTGAAATTATTAAGTCAGAAGTGCAAAATAAAAAATAATGAAAAGAATGAAGAAAGCCTAAGGGACTTATGAGATACCATCAATTAAACCAGTATATGCATTATGTGAGTCTCAGAAGGAGAAGAAAAGGAAAAATGAGAAGAAAGCTTATGTAGGAAAATAATGGCTAAAAACGTTCAAAATTTGGGAAGAGAAATGGACATCCAGATTCCAAAAGCCTAATAGTCTACAAATAGGAGGAATCTAAAGAAGTCCATATTAAGAAGCATAATAATCAAATAAACAGAAGTCAAAGACAAAGAGAGAATTCTGAAAGCAGTGAGAGAAAAGCAACTTGTCACATAAAGGGAACCTCCATAAGACTATTAGTGGATTTCTTGGCAGCAATCTTGCAGGACAGAAGAAAGTACTAAAAATAAAAGGCTTCCTACCAAAAATACTATGTACAGTTTAACAGTACTTCAAAAATGATGGAGAGATAAGACTTTTCCAGATAAATAAAAGCTGAGAGAGTTCATCACAACAAGACTAACCTCACAAGAAATGACAAAGAGAGCCCTTCACATTAAATGAAAGGATGTTGCATGACAACACCAAAAACATGTGAAACGATAAAGCTTGCCTATGTAATTAAATATATAGATAAATACAGGATACTGTAATAGTGCCACATAAATCATTTTAAACTCTGGTATAGAAGTTAAACAAAGTATAAAAATAACCATAAGTATAAAAATATGTTAATAGATACATGATAAAAAATGATGTAATCTGTGACAGCAGTCATACAAAGTGTGAGGAGAGATTTCAAGATGGCTGCCTAGGGGCATTTGGCACTTGCGTCCTCCCCAAAGAGAACCAAAATAGCAAGTAGATAATCAGACTTCAAAAGGGCATCTAAGAGAGAACACTGAAATTCAACAGAGAAGTGACAGAAAATACTCATGGCACAGAAGCGAGGCAGCCCGCTCAGCTGGGATTGGCTGGGGGCCTGGAGAGACTGTACAGCACAGGGAGAGTGTAAGTGAGAGCTCCCTAGTCATCCACATTCCCACTGTGGATTCCTGCCACCCTAGGCATGGGAGAACCCTTTGACTTTCACAGGCCCTGAGACTAGGATAGGGAGCTGCTTGGAGATGACATTGCTCCAGAGGGACCTCACACTAGGTCACACACCCTAAGCCCTAGGCAGCCACAGGACAGTATAATTTTGAGAGCTCAGCCACCGCCAGACTACATCCTGCCCTGGGGCCCAACAGCATTTCTTTATCCCTGTAGCTCCACTAACATTCCTACTGAGTCCACCCGGATGGCTGCAGCAGCTTGACGTGGTTGGACCCAACAGAGCAGCAGGGTCCTCAACAGTGTAGCACACATAGTGTCCTGCACCCTGGAGAATGGGAAGCGCAGCCTCCTGAAGAGGCTGCCCCAGGACAAAGGGAGCCAAAGCATGTGCTTCCTGGACAATGAGAACTGCCTACCTGGGACAACTACCACAGAGAGAAACTCCTCCCCCAAGCAAAAGGGCTGCCACATACGTGCCCTGAGAACAGCTACTGCCACTGAATGCCAAAGTGTGTACCATGGGCAGCAGCCTTGACCCTCAGCAGCAGGGTTGCACCATCTAATCCCTGGAGCCTGAGAACTTCCTACCTGTGGCTGCAGTCACTCACCCATGCTGAGCAGCAAGGAAGCAGCATGCTTACACATTCCCTGAAGGCAGGCTTCCTCCACTGCTGCAGCCACCCGAGCACTCTGCTGGGAGGTCCAGGGATTACCAGGCTCTGCACACCAAAGCCAACACCTGAGCATGCCACCAGGCAGCCTGAGGATAGGCCCACCCAGCCTAGAGGGGCACAGCTCTTTCCTAGTTCCTGAGCATATTGCCCATGGGCCTGGGATTGCCCTTCCCTGTCCACTGCCTCTAACATTTGCGCACTCATCCCAAGGGCCTGAGGACAGGCTCACTCAGCCTGCCACTGCCACCACAGCTGGCACTCACCAGCATGCACAGCCTGAGGACTTGGGGACTAGCTAGTCCAACACACCACAGTCACTGCTAACACAAACACATGCCTCTTTGGAGCCTGAGGGTTGTCTTGCCACTGCTACACCTGCCATCACCCATGCCACGTTTACTACCCAGGGAACCAAGCACCCTTGCACCTGCCTGGTCCACCACTGCTACTTCCGTACCTTAGCAAGCTGCCTGGAGACCCAAGAATTGCCCTGTTTGGACCTGCTAATACCAGTGCCCACACATGCAGCCCAGAGATCCCCAGACAAGCATGCTCAGCCTGCTGTTACAACCACTGGGGCCTGAGGACTACCCCACCTGGCATCCCTGTCCCTGGCAAAACCTCACCGCAGTCTCCACTAACAACCTAAGCCACTGAGAAAATCACAGACACCACTGACACTGTTTACACCTGAAGAACTCATAAGAGACTACACTGCTGCATGCACCAAGAATCAAAGACAAAGTGTCCTACCCAACGACCACCATAGACACATCTTCAGCAAAAGTCTTCCCCTATGAAAGCCAACTCAAGAAATTCGATGAGGCAATTGTTACACCAGATGATCAGACATCAACATAAAAACACAAGAAATATGAAAAAACAAGGAAATATTATACCTCCAAAGGAACACAATAATTTTCCAGCAACAGAGTCCAATGAAAAAGAAATTCAGGAAAATAATTCAAAATAAAGATACTATAGAAACTTAGTGAGATGCAAGAGAACACAGATAAACAATACAAAGATATCCGAAAAACAATTCAAGATATGAATGAGAAATTTGCCAAAGACATGGATACCATAAAAAGAAGAACAAAGAGAAATTCTGGGACTGAAGAATTAAGTGAATGAAATCAATCTTGAGCAAGAAGAGCAAAGCTGAAGGCATCATACTACCTGATTTCAAAACATAGCTATCGTAATCAAAACAGTGCGTGCAGGCAGACATATAGATCAGTGGAACACAATATAGAGCACAGAAATCAATTCACACAAAAGTGGTTGATTGTTCTTTGACAAGGGTGCCAAGAATACACAACAGGGACAGAATAGTGTCTTCAACAAGTGGTGTTGGGAGAACTGGCTATCCATATGCAAGAGAAATTGGATCCTGATCTTGCACCATGCACAAAAAATCAACTCAAAATAAAAATTTAAACATAAGACTGGAAACTGTAAAACTCCTAGAAGAAAATGTAGGGAAAATCTTCATGGCATAGGTATTGGCAATGATTTCTTGGATATGACACCAAAAGCACAGTTAACTAAAACAAAAATACACAAGGGGTATTCCATCAAATTAAAAAGCTTCTGCACAGCAAAGGAAGTAACCAACAGAGTGAAAAGACAACCGACAGAATGGGAAAAAATATTTACAAGCTGTATATCTGATAAAGGGTTAATATTTAAAATATATAAGGAATGCTTACAATTCAATGGCAAAACCCCCAAATAATCCAATTTAAAAATGGGCAAAGGGCTTGAATAGACATGTCTCCAAAGAAGACATACAAATGGCCAACTGATTTATGAGATGTTCCATATCACTAGTCATCAGAGAAATGCAAATCAAAATCACAATGAGATATCACCTCATACTTGTTAGGATAATCATTTGGCATTATAAAAAAAGAAAAGAAAAAAGAAAATAACCAGTGTTGGTGAACATGTGTAAAATTTGGAACTCTTGAACACTGTATGAATGTAAAATGGTGCAGCTTCTATAGAAAATATAATGGAGATTTCTCAAAGACTTAAAAATAACTATCTTATGAACCATAATCTCACTTCTGGTTATTTATCCAAAAGAATTAAAAGTATGTTCTTGAAGGAATATTTGCATTCCCATGTTCACTGTAGCTTTATTCACAATGCCCCAAATGTGGAAACAGCCTAAATTTCCACTGATGGATGAATGGATAAAGAAAATGTGGTACATACACACAACGGAATATTATTCAGCCATAAAACAATTCCTGTCCTATGCTATAGACTGGATGAACCTTGAGGACATTATGCTGAGTTAAATAAGCCAGTTACAGAAGGACAAACATTGCATGATTCCACTTATGCGAGGTTTCTACAGTGACCGCACTCATAGAAACGCAAAGTAGAATGGGGGTTGCCAGGTGCTGGGGCAGAGGCGGGGAGGAAAAGGAGGCTGCTGTTGAGTGGACGTAGAGTTGCAGTCATGCAAGACGAAAAGGCTCTAGAGATCTGCTGCACTACATTGTAGTTATAGTTAGCAGCACTGTATTGTATACTTAAAATTTGTTAAGGGGATAGATCTCCTGTTATGTGTTATTTGCCACAACAATAATAATAATAAAAGATGGTTGCTCCATCACGGTGCATCCTTTTGCGACTATGATGAGCAGAACCCCTTTTTGAGTCCCTGGCGGGTATACAGTACGAGCAAAAGATCAGATTTTATTGTTTTAAGTTACTGCAATTTGGAAACATTTATTGCCACACTATGATCAGGACTTTCCTAACCGATAAATATTTCTTGAACAAATGTTTATTTTTCCTGGAAATAACACTGCCTCGTTTAAGAAACTTGCTTTAGTTTCCCTGTTCCTATCAAAAATTCAACTCCAAAGTCTCCACCAGAAATATAAATCCCTTCTCAGTATTTCCTTTGTCTCAGGACTCTATTAATTTCATCTTTTCTTGGGACTCCCCGTCCAAGGACTGCCCTCTGGCCTCCTACGCAACTGTCTTCCTGGAGATCTCCTTCACCTCCGTCCTGTGGAGCATGAATCCTCCGGTTTCTGCAACTCGAGTTGGCAAAGCTTATCGCTTGCCATTCCGGCATCTATTCTCCCAGTTACCGGATGACCTTTCCCAGCCGCCCTCGCGGTAAGTTAGTGCTGTAACTCATTTCTGACCCATGAGATGTAAGCAGTCATGTTGTGTGTGACCTTTGGAAAGTGTCCTTAAGCGCATGGGGCTCACCCTTCTCTGTCCTTTCCTACACTAGAGTTTCCCAACCTTGGCACTATTGACATTTGGGGCCAGATAATCATTTCCCACGGGCATCTGTGCTGTGCGTTATAATGCGTCCAGCAGCGTCTCTGGCTTGTACCCACCGGATGCCAGTAGAATCTCCTCTCCCAGTTGTGGCAACTGGAAGTGTCCTCAGACATTGCCAAAGGCACCCTGATGGGCAAAATCACCCTGGTTGAGAACCACTGCTCTGTGCCAGTGACTCTCAACCTTGACTACGAATCAGAATCTCCCGGGGAACTTGTAAAATCACAAGTGGCTGGGTCTTCTCCCTAGAGTTCCCGACTTAGTAGGTGTGGCGTAGGGCTCGAGAGTTTGCATCAAGTTCTCAGGAGGGGCTGGAGCTGCTGATATGGAGACTGCTCCCTGAGAACTGCTGATCTGCACGACTTGGCTTTGCAGATAAACCTGTCGTTCCTATAAAATAAATGTCACAATAGCATTGAACTTAGAAGGTTGTGACTAGAGGCCATCAAGGTAAATCTGGACACTGGAGTTCAGGAGTTTAGAAGTCATGCTATTACAACAAATTAAAAGGCAGCTGTAAAATGTGTGGTTTATGGATCAGATGAAAATTTGGTTTACATTTGCTCTAAATTTAGTGATGTTTCTCAAATAATATTACCAGTAGAGCTGACCAAAATGAAAAGAAACAATCTCAAGAGAAATGGTGAAAATGATAGCAATGAACCTTATTAGTCTATAATGTACATGCCCCCCCATCTTTATTCAACATCTTTCCAATTGTTCTTGTTAAGCTTTCTGCAGTGACTTTTGTATAAACTTCCAGGGGCTATTTTAAAAAGGCTATACAACCTTCTTCACTTAGTGCCACATAATTTTTAATCTTTTAACTAAATAATTTGTGTTGGAACAGAAGAAAACTGCAGGAGTTAATGCTGCACACATTTTTGCAGATTGGAGAAAGAACAATAAAAGAGATCATTATGGCTTGGATTCCGATGGATGGCTTGTATTTAATCTTCCAGGTTTACCAGACATGACAGAGCTCTGCAGAGGCATTTTTAGATCATCGCTTTTTAGCGCTAATCAGTGCCTGCCCTGCATGCCTGGTGCCAACGTTTAATTGTAGCCAAGAGAATCTGAGAAATGCAAAGATCTATCCCCACACCAGCAAGTTACAAACAAAATCAATAGCCCTGTGCTGGCAACATTATTTTATTGCTGTCTCTTTAATCTTCTCTCCTCTTTTGCAATTACTTTTATTACTGCTGCTCATTTAATGAGACCGTGGAGTTTGGAGCCAGATGGTGCCATTAGTTAAATCTGAAAGACTCTAATGGAATTGAGTTCAAAGCAGGTTAAAAGTAATAGAATTACAAATTTTGGTGGGCATGACCTAGTAGAACACTGTTCTGTGTACCTGTTACACACCATAAATCAGTCAGTGCAGGCTTCCGGCAGAAAGATGTGGATTAAAGTTCAGAGAGACCAAGTGTGCTCACTCACTCATTCACTCAACAAATATTTGATTGTATCCCTATCTGAGTGCTTCAGTGTAACATGAACAAGACAGCCCCGGTGCCTGCCCCACAGAGTTTGTAGTCTCTTAGAGGAGAAAGACAGTATTGAGCAAACAAGCAACATCAGCACGCATTTGTGGTAAGTGCCAGGAAGGGAGAAGCAGACAGCCACTGTGAAGGGGTTCAGGATAGGGCAGTTTAGGCAGCTGCTTAATCAGGGTGGAGAAGCTCTCGGGGGGTGGGGGTGCTGTTTAAGCTGAGACCTGAATGTTGGGAAGGAGCTGCCGTTGGGGAGAGCGAGAGGAATGTCATTACTGCTTGTTGGAATGAACAGCAGGTGCAAACGCCTTGGGATGGAGGACATTTGGTGTTCCTGAGGAACACAAGGACACCTAGGGAGGAAGGCAGGATGTCCAGAGAGGAGGCTGGGGAGTGGCCAGAAACTGCTGGACCCAGAGCAGTGGTTGAGTGGGCTGGGTGGACATTGAGACCCCGAGGTTATGCAGGGGGTTAAATACACCTCTGTGCCAGAGTGCTGATGAATAAAAGCTGCAGAAAGAAAGGCTTCTGGCTGAGGGAGGCAAATACCCAGGGAGCATCACTCTCCGGTCAGTAGGTGAAGTCGTCCAAAGCATGATTCTGCCCCTTTGTGAAGAGGGCAGGCAAAGCCGAGGCAATATTTTGATAAAGTCGCCTTATGTAGTAGCAATAATTTAAACTCTGCATTGCTGCCCTTCCTGCAGGGCACAGCTGTTGTGCCTAAGTCTCCTCCTCCTCCTCATTGGTGATGATGCCTGGCTGCCTTTGAGGAACATCACTGTGTCCCACCACGTCCCTTGGCAAACGGCTGCAGTCCCCTCCCCAGGGCTTCTGTTCTTTCTTCCTGGGCTGAGGCTCCTTCCCTCCCAGTGGATGAGTTTGCATCCATCACGGCCAAGTTCAAAGAGACCCATGATCTCCTGGGCACTGGGCTTGAGAGGGGAAAACAAACCGCCAATGTCCCCAGAATCTCCAAGAAGTCTTTCTGAATTCTTACAGGGATTTATGCTTCCTTTGTCGGCACTTACGTGTGCCTTGTTTACGGAGGGTGAACTAGATTATTAGTTCACATAAGATATTGTCTGGACCTATGGCCTTACATGTAGCAAACAATAAAAATATTTATTGAATTGCATTCTTATTAGTAGCTACCATTTATTGAGCAATTAATTTTCCAAGCACTCTTCTGAGGGTGTTTAATCCTTACGTGATAGCTGATTGGATGTGTCAATGTGGCTGGGTTATAGTACCCAGATATATTGTCAAACACTATTCTAGATGTTTCTGTGAAGGTAGATTTAAAATGAGGTTAATATTTACATTAATAGACTTTGGGTGATGCAGACAACCCTCCATTGCATGAGTGGGCCTCATCTGTCAGCTGAAGGTCTGAGTAGAAAAAGACTGACCTCCCGCCCACCCCCCAGCAGGAAGGAGTTCTGCCTGTTGTTGCTTTTGGATGGAAACCTCGATTCCTGCCCCGGTCTGCAGCCTGCCAGCCCGCTGTGCGAGCCAGTTTCTGAGAATCAATCTCTCTCTGTTTTTCCCTGTCCATCTTGTTGGTTCTTTGTCTGGAAAACCAGGACTAGTAATATACCTGACATCTAGCCATTCATGCCCATTTCATAGATGGGGAAACTGAGGTTCTGAGGAGTTGAGCGCTGTGCCCAGGGGCACACACCTGGTAAGTGGAAGAGCCAAGATCCCACTCAGGTCTTCCTGAGTCACAACACAGTGTGGCTTGTTATGCATGAAATCATTTTTAGGAGAACACAACGACCTACCTACAACACAAACTGTATTTCCTACAAAATATCTCACCTTTTTAGCGATTCAAAAACAGCCTTGGGATCTCATGGTGTGAGAGAATCATCAGTATGTAAAAACCTCATTATCCTGGTGACATGCAGAGGTGTCCAGTAGCAGGGAAGGTGGCCTAACAGGATGGTGTGTCCTAGATTTTTACTGCACATGTACTTGCTTGGAATATTTAAGACCCCTGTATAAAACTGTCTTTTTTAAAGTGATAATTTCTAAAAAAAAAAATCTTGAAATACCCACACTATTTTCATACACAGTCAACTGCAAGACCTTTAGGACCACGAGAGGGAACCAAATCGGCAACAATTTAAAATGAACCATTATGTGGAACATAAGATTACATCCCCACCCCCACCCCACCCCCCAAATGAAAATAAAACAGAGAGAAATGAACAGCACACGTGGAGTCCTGAGCCTCTTGGTGTCTTTTGCCGTGGGCTAAAGTCCCCTGTTTTAAAGTCTAAACTTCAAAAGTGGCCTCAAACTGGAACTTTTCCATAGGGAAAGTCAGCAGTAAACATTGACTCAGGATCAATTGTTTCTGTGTAAGTTACAGACTGCTCCCGAGAGAGCAGCCAGGTCGCATTTGATAAAGGGAGCTTCTCTTGGAAAGAATCGTCACCCCCAAACCCATAGAGAGACAATCTCCCTGGCTCTGAATTAAAATTCTTCCTGCCAGGATGGGGAAGATGGTGATGAAGATACTGGTTGTGTTTGCTCTTGGGACGAACTACTGGTCTTGCTCAGGTAAGGTCCCCCGCAACGTGCCCACCTGCTCTTGCCGACGAGAGGCGCCCTGGCCCACGTGCCCTGTCTCACTGCACCCGTGTGCTTGCGTGCCAGGTTTCCCCGTGTATGACTATGACCCGTCCTCCTTGAGGGAGGCCCTCAGGGCCTCCGTGGCGAAAGTGAACTCCCAGTCCCTGAGTCCGTACCTGTTTCGGGCGTTCAGAAGCTCACTGAAAAGAGTAAGTGCACAATGACGTCTTCTCTACTCCTCTGTAGACCGCCTCCTGTCAGTTTGTTAGATACCCTTTTTTTTTTTTTATTTTTCCATTTTAAAACAGGTCATAGCTAATTATCTCTTTCATATTTTTTTTTTTTGACAGAGATAGGATTGAATTACAATTTTCGTGATGAGGCTCTGAAAGCTGCTTTTGACGGCTGACTCTTCTGCCGTCTTCTTCCCTCTAAGCCTGTCTTCTGTTTCCCTGCATGCTGCTTTCGTCCTTGAAGTCCTCACGGCTGTTCCTGAGGTGCTTTGTTAAGAGCTTCTCATTTATTGGAAATAAGCTCCTTTTATATTCAGCAGTTCTTCTTCTAATACTTACCGGAAATAAATTCTGGGCTTTTGAGCCAAATAAATCCACCTTCGTTTGTCAATTTGGTAATATCCTGTTCCCTTTTTATCCTTAGGAACTAGGGAAAGAGGAGCTTTCTTGGGCTTCCAATGACTGTGTCTGTGCCGGGCAGGACAGACGTGTAGAAACGTCCTTCACGGGAAATGAGAAACGGACGCGGCAAGTGGCCGCAGCCCCCCTGTCCCCAGGGAATTTTGCTGCTTGGTTACTGTCTTAATGTGGCTCATTTGGAAGTAGAAACAGAAATATCCTCAAGCAAATGTAGGTTAAGGTAGGAGGTAGGGGAGGTTGTAGAAAGTCACGAGTCTTAGGAATGAAATCTCTGTGCAGCCAGGTGGCGTGGGAATAAGAACAGAGACGCGGCCAGGAGTCCAGGTGGCGGCTACTCCGCGCAGAGGCCAGATGGCTGCTGATTCCTCTCTGCCTGCTGTTCCCGTCTTCTGTTCATCCTGGTGCCTCTGACGCTCACTTAGCGCGTTCCCTCTGCTGCTCTGTCGCGCACACGGGTCACGGTTTCCCAGCCCTCATCTGCAAACACAATATATTCGTCTGGATCTTCTTCAGAAACAGCTCAGCTTCTCTTTTCCAAATTCCAGGGAAATGAATCAAATTGTCCCAGGCAACTTTTCTAGTTGGGTCACAGGTCATGAAGACTAAGGGCAATGCTTTGCTTAGGTGCCCAGCCCAGAGCCAGGCTGTCATGGCCAGAGCGGGGTCTCCTGGCCCTGGACGCTGCATGGGTGGTCAGCTGCCGCCCCGAAGGGTGAACTGCGGCTGGAAGGGGACTGGACCGGAGTGAAGCGCCCTCCCTCGTGCACGGCTTGCGATGGCTTCCAGATGCCACTTCCATCGGCATCTCATGAAACGCACTTGCGGTGTTGGGAATCGATGTCTTCTTGCCAAGCTTGTAGATGAGCAGTTTAAATTTACTTGTAATGTAGTTTTTGCTCGCTACAGAAGGAAGTCAGTAGTTAATTAAATGGATAAGAGAATGAGGACAGATCCTGAGAGAACCGATTACTGACACTGCAAATCTGGCCTGCGGGGAGGGGCTGCTGTGAGACATAGCCACCCGGGCACGTTCTGGTGTGTGCCATCTTGGTATGGCATGCAGACCTGAGCCCAGACGCATCCAAAAATATATGCGTTGTATGGGATCCTTAATGGGCACATAAATAAGGGACGCCTCTCCGCTCAGGCGTGGCTCCTCTACCTGCATGTCTGCCTGTTCTTGCCTCTCCCCAGTCTTTTCTGATTATTCCAATGTATTGATCAATCTACCTTCACTGCGTCCTGTCCTTGAAAACTCTCTCTCTTCTCCCATTGGGAGGAAGACCCTTCCCCCTTTGATTTCTCCTGGTGATATTGCTTTCTTCTTGGGAGTGTTTCACATTTTGCTTTCTGTTGTATGTGTTAACTGTATCTTCTGCGAAAATCTCGTAGGTGGCTCCAAATACGCCAACCTTCTCTATGCAATAGACATGGGAGGTGCAGTAGGTGAACAGATCACGAACAGACAGCTGGAGAAATATTCAACCTCTCTAATAGAAAGAAAAAAATCATAGCTAAAATAGCAAGGCAAAAGGAAGAATAACAAGATAGGAGAATAACTAGATGAAAGAGAAATCTCAAACACTGTTAGAGAGCTTGTAATTTGGTAAAATTATCTTTGAAAAGCAATTTGGAAATACGTGTTAAGCATATTTATAAGCATGTTAAACATTAAAATTAGTAAATATTTTTAACTTTTGATCACATAGTTTCACTTCCAGGAATATGTCCAAAGGAAATAAGAGGTTTAGTCAAGTGTATGTATGTGCGGGTATTTTGGGGTACAGTTCAGTGGATTTAAGGAGAAGTGTTGAGATCTTCTACTGTATCCCTGAATTTGCTTAATAAGCCCAGCGATTCTCGACCTGGGTTGCACATCAGCATCACGCGGGAGCTTTAAGTACTCCTGATGCTCAGGAGGCATGATCGACTCAGGAAATCCCAGCCCCTGAGGGTGGGGCTCGTATTCCTAAATGCTCTTGTGGTCAGAGTTAGGAACCACCGGGTTCTTTCAACAGACTTGGATCTAATACTCTTGCAATGGATTTCAAATTACTTATCTCTCGGGCTCCAAGTTTCAGAGAGGATGAGAAAGGCTAAGGTCACGTGACTTCAGCACTGATGGTCTCCAACTCCACCCTCCACATTAGGCCCACTCAGAGCAGAGAGAGGAAAGGTGGACACAGGCCCTGTACGGGGGATGAGGAGGTGGAGGGGACAGGCCAGGCTGTGCTTTCACAGAGTTCAGACTACACTGGGGAAGGAGAGGGAAGGAGAGGAGGGGATGCAATTAAGTAAATAATCATGTTATTTCAGACAGTGGTGAGTACCGTGGGGAAAATAAGACAGGTGGACAGATGGATGGGCCCGGGCTGGGACGGCAGTCAGATGGGGTGTAGGTCTCCATCAGCGCATCAAATTTGAGCTGAGACTCACTCAGGTGACAAGGCGTTCCAGCCCTGGGAAGACCTTTTAAGGGAGAATTGGAGTGAACGGGGAAGAGCCAGTGGGAGGGCTCTCAAGGACAAAAGGGCTTGAGAGAGCATCTGGTCAGAGTCAAGAGAGTGAGGCCAGAGCGGGGAACACGAGTGGGACATTCCTAGGTCATAATTGAGAGGGAATACCTTTGCAGAAACATCCAGAATAATGTTTGACCCAATATCTGGGCACCTTGGCCTGGCCATGTTGACACATAAAATTAATCACTACAATTGCCAAATGGAATTGTTATGGGTCTTTTATTGTTCATTTGAAATAAAAAACAAAATAGGATCATTACAAAAAGTTAGAAAATGCAAGAAAGAGAAAACCCGCGATAGTACACATTGTCCATTTCTCTGAGACACTCGCTGTAAACTCATGGGAGGATATCTCTTCAGAGCTTTTTCTCTTCCTATGAAGATAGAAAATAAGTCTTAAAAGAAAAACAGGACCATACCATAATATTGCTTGTAAATTACCACAGTCTATTTCAGCAGTAATGCTGGGTTTTCAATTCCTTGTTGCTGGGCACGTGGGCTGTCCTACATGTTTCAAACAACCCAGAGCAGAAATGTGCCGGCTGAGAGTGAGTTCAAATGAAACAACAAAAATGGTAGGTGTTTCTCCACATTCTTGAAAGAGTGCTTAACAGTGCTTAAAGATGCAAACGAGGTTGCATCTCACAGTTCAATGAAATGATCTGTACTCAAAAAACCTACATTCTCATATTTCCCACTGAGCTGCGGCGTGGCCAGCTTGCTTCTGTCTCGTCTCGCTGCTTTGAGGCAAACAGCTAAGCGTGGTGGGGGGTGCAGAGCCCCACACAACGGCTGCAGGTGATGGGAGAGGTTTTTATTTTTTAGCCTGTTTACGAGACTCAGATTTAATATTGAGTATGTTAAAATTATAAATAAATGAGGTAGTGATTCATGGTGAGGTTGAGTTTTTATTTCTACCTGTTTTCAGAAAATTCTACTTTTATCAACACTTAGTACATACCCTGTGTTAGAAGACATGAAGACTCCCATCCTAAGCTTGGTGTTTGTCATATTTTTCTAAAACAGAACTTCCCATACATGCCCGTTGCTCCCTCCGCGTGGGTGGTTTGAGCTCTCACACATCGAACTCTCTCCCCACTGCGCGGGAGGTTGAATGTGTTGCTGACTCCAGCTGCCGCAGGCCGGCTCTGGAGCCCAGAGGGAGACGTGACGTGCAGCCTGGGGGCGTTGTCACCCGCTGGACATGGTGGGCTCCCCCGTGGCCTCCTGCTACCATCTTGCTCCTGCCGCGTTCTGTTCGCCTTGCAGCAGCTCTGGTGATTCAGTCGTACCTCTTAAAACCTTCTGACAGCTTCTCATCCATCGAGCATGAAATCTAAACACCTCCCCATGGGCTATGAGACCATGACTTGTCTGACTCCCCCGCCTCTCCAATGTCATAGTGTACAGGGCTCCCTTTGGTCCTGCTGTTACAGCCACAAGAGTCGGACTTGTCCCCACCCCAGGGCATTGGCTCTGCTTTTTCCTCACACGACGGGCCGCTTCCCAATCTTCCAGTCTCTGCTTAAATTTCCCTTTCTTGGGAGGATTTTTCTGGCACTTTCTCTAAAGTAGCTGCTTCCCCCCGCCCTCACCCGCATTGCCTTTTTGCTGTTGTTTTCTTTGTTTTAGTCATAGCACCATAACTGTCTGGAATGATCTTGTTTAGTTTTCTTTAACACGTTAAATGCACGGCACCCCCTCTGGAACCTGAGCTTCGTGGCATCGTCCCTGCTCTGTCTCTGGTCCTGAGCACAGGCGAGCACGCGATTCATCAGGACTTCATGTTGGCAGAGCCTCCCAGATTTGTCAGGGAGTTTAGAAGCCTCCCCTAGTATCCCATGCCCGTGGAAAAGAGTCAAAGATCATGCAAACTCACTCATGGGTTGGATCCGCTCCAGCAGGACGCTGGGGCTGGGTAACACTCCGTACAGCAGAGGTGCACTTGCCACTGAATTACTTATTTCAGGAATTATTAAAAATCACGGAGCAGTCTTTTAGGAAAATAACACTTAAAAACAGAGGGGGTTGATTCTTATTATTTGTGGCAGCTATGTCCTATAAAATCACCACCAATAAACGTGGCACCACTGCTCCCAGGAGAAATAGAGGGCTGGGTTCCCGTGAGCCTCGGGCCACAGCACTTTCATCGACGCATCAACACCCACCTTGCTTTAGCGAGTTCCTGTTTAAAGACGACTAATTTAATATATACTGTTGATTCATTAATATTGAACCCGTGCCCACAGCGCTGTGACTCACGCCTGCACAAAGCGCATCCAGCACGTGTCCTTTCCCCATGAGGCACATCGCGGCCTTCCTGCGCTTAACAGCGCTAGACAGCTCTTCCGCACGAGGCCCGGAGGCGTCTTGAACACTGAAATCGCCACCAGGAAGCACAAAAATGCAAGAAGCCTGACACTACATGGGCCACGAAGAGCACACTTGTCTATAGAACAAGAGCCAAACAAGAAGGCAGGGAGTTTCCTTATCTGACCTAAGCTGGGAACACGCACTTTAGGTGACTCCAATTTTTCACCACTCTTCACTCGTCCACGAATGATTGCAAACGTGCCATAAGTATTGGTCTTGGGGTTACAGATACGTTTTGGTGAGTAGGGGAATTAACAAACATGGGATCCATGCGTAATGAGGATCAACTGTATTAATAAACGTACGTGCTTGGAAGCAATACTGGCCTTGGATTTAGGACACTTACATTCTGGTTCCATTTGTGGCACAAAGGTATTGTTTGACTTTGGTAAATCACTTTTTCCCTCTGGTCTTCACAACGAAGGCATGGAACCAGGTGATGGCTAAGACAATTTACAGCTTTCGTGGTGATTTTCACATTTGTTTCTCATTTGTTTAGAAACGCCTCTGTTGCAAACTGACACTTTTGTTTTTGTGAAGGTTGAGGTCCTGGATGAGAACAATTTGATCATGAGTTTAGAGTTCAGCGTTCGAGCAACTACATGCCAGAGAGATTCTGGAGAAGATCCTTCCACGTGTCCCTTCCGAGGCAGCTACTTCGTGGTGAGTGTGGTGGGAAAGGACTCGGTCCCAGAAGCCACCATAAGGAGAAACTTCACCTCTTCCACGACTTGGAGTCAGGAAAAGAGTTTGACTGCTGCCTGGGTGACATCTGGCCACACCACTAACTGTGTCAACGGTGTCCCCTGGTGGGGCTGTGTTGTCCAGTGGTTGACGACTTGGGCCCTTGAGCTGTGGAGTGTGTTTTGTAGTTGACTGTTGAATGTCACCTGTCTGCCCTACTGGTTCAGGCTCCGTGAGACCAGCAACATGGCGTGTTCATTTTTGTATACCTGTGACCAGAACATGGTACAACGCTTAGTCAGCACCCATGGGCAGGAATCATGTCTGAACACAGCAATGCTATCAATTCATAATTTGCTTTCCATAGTGTTTGCAGTCAGGTGTATGAGCTCTCAGGGTTTTGTTATGACACTTAACCACTTCAGTACCAGCGTCGACTATAATCGGCAGCCACAGATGAACGGGCACAGCCGAGCGTCGACTTTAGTCGACAGCCAAAAGCTTTTACTTTTATCTCTGCAGTTGCAGTGTGTACGTTCAGCTAATAAGTGACTACGAATCTGTGACCTTTTAACAAGTCCTTAGTAGGAGTTATTATAGTTATTTTCCTAAAGCTGCCTGTAAAGTGAAACAAGCTTTCAGTGCTTTAAAGCTTTCCTCATCACACAAGAGCAAAACGGATCCGTCATCAATGCACAGCACAAACTACCGTGCGGACTGTGAGTGCCGGCTGTGGGCGAGGCTTCGCGGCCAGTAAGCGCAGTACCGAAGTGGTTAAAAAAGGATTGGTCTGATTGTTTGTTCCATCACACTTTTCAGTGTGACTCTGTTTCACAAAGGACCCAAACCAAAGTATCACAGGGTCTATTTCTAATGACATCCACGGGCAAAGGAGAGGAGAGTGAAGTCCCATGGGGTCCCTACCATTTCTTTTTGTTCGAATGGGAAGGGACTCCAGGCATGTTTGCTTCTCCCAGAAACTTGTAACGTATCAAATGCTGAAGAGATCATTTAAATATTTCACTTGTTTCTGCTTAGATGTTGAGAAATTTTTCATTTTGGAAAAAACGAAAAACCTCTGTGAATGTTCCCTTTCTTCATCATTTGGTCCACCTGACAGTATCGCCTGATTTGTTGGACGGAGGCTAACCCTTTCTACGAGCAGCCGGAGATGTAACTCCCTGTTTTGCCTTTTCCAGCCAACAGCCGTCTGCAGGAGCGCCGTGCAGGTGTCGGCCGAGCAGGTGCAGGCCGTGCGGGCTCGCTGCAGCTGGGCGGCCGCGTCCTCCACGTCGGAGTCTCTCAGCAGCGAGGAGGTGGGACCAGGGCCTTGTCTCCTCCCAGAAAGCGCTTCGTGGGGTCAGCGTGGGTGTGTGAAAGGCAGAGTGGATTGATATGGTGGTGGCTGGATCGCCACTCGGGGAGGAGCAAGCCTCACTCCGCTTGCACAGTTTTGTTCTCCCTTGTACACCCACAGCCTCACTACCTGATTTCCCGTATCCCCGACTTCTCCCGGCCTGTTCTTGTGTGTGCGTGCTCGCGCGCTCTCTCTCTCCCTCTCTCTCCCTTCCCATCCCCGTGGCTTGGGACATAATATTGAAGTAACAGTTAGCAAATCTTCACAGCTTTAGATCTATGTACCTCCTTGGCACTGTGGTTTAATGGCGTGAGGAGGGGAATTTTTGTTGGACCAACATTCAAAACTCTTCCCCAGCTCTGCTGTCCAGGTCAGGAAACCTAACCTTCATGTAACCCTCATGACCCGCAGCTTCCTCATCTGTTAAGCACTAGTCACAACGACCACCTTATAGGTTGTTGAGAAAACCAGGCAAGTTGATGGCCTGGTGCCTGGTGCATAGTAGATGCTCAGTGAATGGCAGGATACTTTTCCCCCTCAGTTGCATTAAAAATGATTTGCAATAATACTTTAAAATTGATAATATATACATTTCTGACTTGCAATTATATTACATATTTGTTTATTGACTGCTTTTTTTTTTTTACTAGACTGTATGTCTCATGGCAGCAGGGGATGTTTGTTTTTGTCAGTCTAAGACAATGTTTGATACGGGGTAGATACTCAGTAAATACTTGAAAGAATACAAGAAAATTCATTCAACAAGTATTTGCTGAACAAGAATACAATATGAAGAGGCAGCCTCTTTACACCAGGGATATAAAACTAATGACTTACTTTATTTGTTCATTCATAATTGGATAATGTTCTACACAGGTATTTTAAAAATGTTTCTGCCATTTTGCAGGTGAATCTGTCCTACAACATCTTAGATTCTTATTCAATTTTTAAGATTTAATTTTGTAGCAAAAATTACATTAGAAGAGTATAAAACTTCAACTTCAAGAATTACACATGAAAGTTAATTTTCACATACAATTAGCATACCCACACCCTAACTATCGAGTATGGAAAGGCATTTTAGAACAGAAAGTGACGAAGCTCATGACTGAGAAACTCCTATCACAGAGGACGGTCTTGTAGGTACAAAGACAACACTGTGCAGTTTAAGGACTTTCTCCACAAAAATTTTTAGTTGAGCATAAACTTATTGATTGAACACATTCACACTGGCAACCTTTGGGGTAAATTTCCAGGTGATTTCTGAGCTTGTCGTAGAGCCATAGTACAAGGGTCTTCTGTTCTTAGTGCTATTAATAGCTCAGGCAAGCACCAAGGGCTTCCTTTTCTAGACTCTACTAAAATATCCAGGAAGTCAGATATGTTTCCCAGTAACACACTCACACGCCTGTGGGCCCAGTTAACACAGAGATGATGACATGGACCAAGTATATGGTATTCTGTTAGTATTGATTTTTGTGGTTTATATGAGAAAAAGAGAACGAGGGGAGCAAGGGAAGCACAATCCCAGGCTTTGTGGAGTTTATAGAATCCCCTGGGGGGAAGGCGTCCCTAAAGCAGGAATTGCCTTGACTACCGGAGACCACATAGCAAGAGGAATGAATGTCGTGTAGGCGCAGACAGAGCTTTTGGAGGGAAGTGCGTTCAGAGCGAGAACTGGAGGGTGGGTGGGAGTCAGACACAGGGCACAGGTTGTGCAGGGGAGGGAGGAAGGGTGTCTCTAGCACGGGGGAAATCACATGGGCGTGCCCCAAAGAGCGAGGGAAGTGGTAGGTCGGAATGGAAATCCATTATAACCAGAATAAGCAAATATGGGCTGAGAGGCACAGGTGGGGTCGGAGGTGAGCAAGGTGGGGGTGGCTACTGAAGGGCTGTAGGTGTGTGTGGGTGCAGGGGAGGGTGAGTGCCTCAGATGACACACAGATTGGAACCAGGTGAGAACAAACATGGGCACAGGAGGTGGCAGGAGAGGTGAGAGAGAATGCTGATTAGAGCTAGGGTCTAAGTAGCAGTAAAAGTCAAGAGAAATGGGTTCTAGTTCATTCTGTGACTTTTAACACAGAATTCATTTAATGGATGGCCACCTAATTTAACCCCTCTTCCATCTCTGCTTTGGAGAGTTGATTCTCATTGCACAACCCGCAAATCTGTTGCAACTTTCTAATTGCATAGTGAAGACCACGGAGAAGACTCAGATGTTAAATTAAGTTAGCCCCAGGAACAAACTAGACTTTAGAGTAAACTCCCAGGTGGCTTGTCATTAAAAATGAAGAGATCATAAGGAATTATGAACAAAGTTATTAAAAAATTCCAAAATTAAAGAATTTTGCAATTCAAAAGAAAAGGAAGAAAGCAGATAGAGATTTCAAATAATTCCTGGCAACTCTGAAATGGATTTCTTACATGAAACAGAGAGAAAAAATAGAAACCAGCTGTAAACCATTTTTAATGAAATAAATGGTGACATTACCAGCAGGAAAGACAATAAACTAGGATGAATTCAGTCATAGAACAAAAATTTCATTGTTGGGAGCAGGAAATAGAAGAAATAAAATTGAAAAGAATCCCAGAGTAATGAAAATAAAGCTCACTTGAAAAACATATATAGACTATAGAAGAATTTCCAGAGGAAGGAACATAATGTAAAGAAAGATAGAAGCCATGGAGAATAAGCCCCCCAATCCAAATTATGACTAATAAAGACTCAGATCAACTGGAACATATCTGATAAGGACATAATGAGAGAAAATGTCCCAAATACAAAAAATTTGGACTTCCCACTACATAACTTTATGAAGTATAGGAACTGTAAAGAAACTGAGGAAATAAATTTCTAAATGTGCAATCATTCTCTTTTTAACCAAATAGATATTTGAATTGTGGATAGTTTTTGTTATTTCTTTTTCAAATTTGAAAGGGAATTACGTTGAGAATAAAGGGTTTCCATGTGGCGTTCAAGCTCTCACTCAACCCCGCGATGGTGCGGCTGCCGTCGCAGGTTGATGCTCTCTTGCTTTCTTCAGCTCCCAACAGGTGGGCTTGACCTCCAGCAAATCCTTCTGATGTGGAGTGGATGGAATGAAGTTTGACTAGGGTTTCAGCCAAGAGATCCAAAATAGTCCAGAAGAGAAAAACTGAGGTGGAGGAACAACAGGAACCCTGAACTCAGGGGGGGAGAAGTGTCAGGCATTTATTTACATTATTTACTCTTTCCATTTCAAAAGATAGAAATCCAACTCAAGGTAGTCTAAGCCAAAAAGGGGTCATTTCCTGGATCACGATCACATTCCCAGTAATGAAAGGGAGGGGTTGGCCTCATGGACAACTCAACTTCAGAGACCTTCAACAGTGTATGCGCCTTCTCCTCCTCTCCACTCCCCCTCCCCCTTTCTCTCTTATTATAGGTAAGCTTTCTCCTTGCAGCAGGAAGTAAAGCCACAAGCTACTTTAGATTCATATCCTTGGAACTTAGCAGGAAAAGGAAGCATTTCTCTTTAACTACAGTTAGAGAAATCTCTTGGTATTGGTCCCATTGGCCTGGCCTTTGTCATGTGCCTCCTCTTTTTCCTCCATTGATACATGGAACATTACGATTTACTTTTAGTTGTGTATATTTACCATGTACAACATTTTTATTGTCAAATAATGTTCCATTTTATGGATCTACCACATTTGATTTTCCATCCATTAGTTGATTGACATTTGAGCTATTCCATTGGCTATTGCGAATAATGATGATAGGAACACTCATGTGCAAGTTTTTGTGTGGACGTACGTTTTCAATTCTCTTGGAAGTGGAATTACTGGACATCATAGTAACTTTATGTTTAACTTTTTGAGGAAGTGCTAAACTGTTTTCCATATCAGCTGTACCTTTTTACATTCCCACCAATAATTTCAGTTTCTATACATTCTTGCCAATGCTTGTTATTGCCTGCTTTTTTTTTTTTTTTTAACCATTCTAGTGAATGTGAAGTGGTATCTCAATGTGGTTTTAATTTACAGTTTTCTAATGACTAATCATTTGCCATTGTACATCTTCTTTGGAGAAATATCGATTCAAGTCCTTTGCCCAGGTTTTATTGGGTTATTTGTATTTTAATTGTTTTAATCATTTGCAAGTATTATCTCTCACTCTGTGTTGTCTTCCACTTTCTTAATGGTACCCTTTGAAGAGCAAAAGTTTTAAAGTTCTTGAAGTGCAATTTATCTATTTTTTCTTTTGTTGTTAGTGTGAGTCTTATACTTAGGTCTATGATCCATTTTGATGTAATTTTTGTGTATGGTGTGAGGAAGGGATCCAACTTCATTCTTTTGCATGCAGATATCTGGTTGTGCCTGCACTATTTGTTGGAAAGACTATCATTTCTCTATTAAATTATCTTGGTATGTTCCTCCTCCTCAACCAATCACTATGATGGGGGCCAGGAGACTACCTCTGCCTGTTTGGGATGGAGAGGGTAACAGGGAGGCAGTCCAGACTCTTGGTAGGAAGATTGTAGGCCAAGCAGCCACCTTACTGTGTGACTATTACATGGACTTTCGGTGATTTCATGAAAATTTCTTATGGATATCTTTTCCTCCTGAACCTATTATGGGGACTTCATAGAAAGAAAACTCCGAAATTTGACCTAAACTCAGTCTATTTGCAAGTCTGTATAACTAAGTTCCATCTTTCTGATCTGCAACATTTGGGGATACATCCTGAGTCTAGTAGAAAGCTTTTGATCAATTTAAACTTCCCCATGTACTTTCTTAAACATATATGTTTGATATATAAAATTATTTAATATAATATATTGCCTTATGTCATTAAAAATGAATTTTATTATATGTCAAAGTCTTCCAGATAACATTTACACCTTTTACAATGTCTTTCTATTTTCTCTCTTTCATGTGCTGATACATACTGATGCCTAAATTTCTTTAGATGATTTTTGGGGATATGTTAGGATCTCATACGTGGAGAAATAATTATCCATTTGGTAAGTTAAGATCTGTTCTTTTTAATGTTTTTTTTTCATGAAACAAACCTCATATTGAGGCTCTTTGTTAATGAGTCATTTAAAAGTAGAAATACCTATAAATAGCCTTTGAACAATTTCAATAACTATAAAAAACTAACGTTTTGCTTTTGCTCCTTTCTTAACACTAGGTAATAATGATACAAACTATTCATTTAAGGCATTTTTTATATTTACAACAGAGCTTTTCCATACATAATTCCATTTGATGGCTCCAATGTCTCTATTGAATAGGTTGAGCCAATATTGGTTTTCCCCTTAAGTAGGTCCCCTAATTTGAACATTCTTGTTTCCTCCTGGGTGTACTACCTGAGTTATAGGGCCCAGGTATGCTATAATGTGTAGCTGGCAAGATCAGGACTAAACCTCATCTGGCTGGTTGAGGCTGAACTCTGTAATCCTCCAGCCATGCAATGAAAGCTGACCATCTCTTTGAGTGTCTTGGTTGGAGAAGAATGGGCTCTCCTTTTTTCCCTGCTTATATGGCCTCTAATTTGAAGTGAGATTTGGTTAGTGCTCCAGGATTTAAGAGTCCTTTTTGTGTTCCTGAAGCATTTTCCTTTAGTGCTGATGGTGGCAAAACTCTACGGTGATCTCCCACTGCTTCTTTGCTTAAGAAGCATATTTGTGAAATCAATAATAACATTATACAACATTCTGGAAACAGGAAGAGGATCTTGTCTTATGGCTGTTACTTTGTTACAGGTCTCATTTCTGACGAACCCAGAAGTGGACAATTTTACGGTCGGTCCCTTGGTAAGTGGTCTGTTCCCCGCTGCAGGACACCACCAGACCCTTCTCCGATCAATCCAGACTCTGCTGAGACATCCTATTTCATAGGAGTCAAATCTCTGAAATACAAAATATAAGTGAAAATGAAAAGAATAGTAATGTACAAACTTGCTTTGCAAATCAATAAAAAGGTAACCTTGAGGCACTAACCCACTTAAAAGTTACCAAGAATGAAAATATCAAATCTGGTTCAGCAAATAAGCATTGACCGTTTTTCCTGCCCCACTCGGGAGCACTTTTAGAATAGCCCAAACCCTGATGATCTTTTTGCCATGCTCAACGAAACTTCTCAGTAAGTGGGTGAAACTAACAGTTATTTTGTCCCTCCCCTGAACAGATCTCATGTCGTCTACATGATAGCTCTGTAAACCGGGTGTGTTGTCTGCTTGTAATAACTTGTGACATTAACTGGCACATACAAAATGCTTACCCTGTACACAATTTTCTCCTTTAACTTTACAACCATCCTGTGGGGCAGCTCTGTGCTCTTTCCCATTTTATAGGTGAGCAAATTGAGGCTTAGTGAATTTCGGCAACTTGCTAAGGCTACGCTGTAAGGTAGGACTTTGACCCAGGGAGTGAGCAGCTGAGACAGGTCTTTGATCAAACCTGCCACTCTCTAGAGCCTGTGCTTTTCCATGCTGCCTCCCAGAGGAATTGTTAAATCCACCATTCAGTGTTCCTCATTAAAATGAATAACGCAGATATTAATATTTCAGTGAGCTCTATGTCTGATCTTCATTAGGCATACTCCAATTTATGTGAAGTGTTAGACCTTACAATCTGAGGCTTGATTTTTAAAAATGCCTAGTTTTTATACCTCTTCCAAGTTATCAATTTGGGAGAATACGTGGTTACTACATCAGTATGACCACCGATGAAACATTTTTATGAGCACTTCTTTTGGAATTGCCTTCAGAATTTATGGCCTGTTGTTTTGAATCTCTGTAGTGGTGGCAAACATTTGCCCTTGGATTTGATGTTGGAAATAGCCAAAAGCTGTTTGGAAATAAATCTTATGTATCCAATTAATAACAAACTTGGGTGCATTGGTTATCTATTGCTGTGTACCAAATTACCCCCAGATTTAGCAGCTTAAAACGACAAACATTTATTGTCTCATGATTTCTGAGGGTCAAGAACTCAGGAGCAACTTAACTGGGTGGTTCTGGTTCAGGGCCTCTCACGAGGTTGCGGACAAGATGTTGACTGGGGCTGTGGTCTCATCTGATGCTCGACCAGGGCTGAAGTAGCCACTTCCAAGTGCTCTCGGTTCTTCATGGACTGTTGGACCGAGGGCGTCAGTTTTTCACCATGTGGCCTTTCCACACGGCTGTCTGAGTGTCCTCAAAACATGACAGCCGGACTCCCCCAGAGACAACGATCTGAGAGAGAGAAAGAGAATGAATGAGCAAGCAAGAAAGCACCTGAGATAGAGGCACAGTCTTTTACAACCTAATCTTGGAAGTGATATATCATCACTTTTGCATATCTTATTAGTCACCCAGACCAGCCTGGCCCAACGTGGAGAGCACTGCCCAGGAGTGCGAACACCTGGAGGCCGTTTGGGAGGCTGGCTACCTCCCTGGACAAATGCCATTTGGGACAAAAAATATTATGCGGATATAAATTCATGTCACCAACCCTTTTATATGTCTCAGAAGATACTTCTAAGATGAAATATCAGCACGTATTGGGCCTTGGGGAGCATGACTGACACAGACGGGCAGCTGTCTTGGAGACTGCTTTGAGCATGATGATTTAATTTAATTCAACAAATGTGTGTGACAAGCCCTGGAGGACTGAAAGACAAATGTGGCAGTCCCTCCCCCACGGGGCTTCCAGCAGTGGCCGAGACATCACGCGTGGTAACACGGAGCGGGGAGAGATGTGCTCTGGGCAACACGGCGCAGGGGCGAGGAGGGCGAGCTGGACAAGGGGGTGAGGCCATCGCATCCTCAGGTGTCCTCTTGGTAACGGGCTCAGGCGACGCTGGTCGCAGCCCTTCCCGCTAATCTATAGTCACACAGTCCCTGTTGTCTTAGGTCTTGAGGTGACTGACAGCCTCTGTGTCCCCTTTCTATCCTTAGAGATCATGAGAAGGGTCCTTCCTCCTGGAAACAGACGGTATCCGAACTACCGGCACAGAGCAAGAATAAATGCTGGCCTTGAGTGACAGCCCCCAGGTAAGGGGACATGCAAAACACACGGGGATTTAGCAATAGAAACCGCGCGGAGTGAGCGCCTTCAAGCTGCCGGCCTCTGAACCTCTGTGGCTTGCTGTTCTCGTCCCGTCCTCGCCTGCCCCCAGTATCACCCGTGTCCTCAGTCTCATGCGCCCGCGCCCTTTCTCCATGGCCCTTGTGTCAGCGGCCACCGAGGTGACCCGTCTCTCTTCTTCAAGGGCAAACAGCTGCAGGAGAACAGCCCCTTCCTCTGACCCCTCTCGCCCAGCCCGCACCTGTCTTCGCGCCGCCTTCCCGCCGCGGCTGTGGTCCCCGGCCGCTGCCTCCGGCCCCTCACTTCCTTTTCACTTTCCCGCTTTTTGCAAACTGGATTTTACTCCTTCTCATCTATGAAATCTGATCCGGCTTCCTTTTCTTAATCTACAATTCAAATACCGTATTTTCTCATTAGTCCAATTCTTCCCATATTCTGTAGATTACGCTGCTATCTCTTCCTCTTACCTGACTTTAACTAGCACTGACATGTAATTATGTCCAAGTATGCGTCTCTCACCACACTCCAAGCTGGCATCCAGGCCCTCACAGCAACCACCTGGTGGATGATGTTGCCATGAGCATCCTATGGGCCACTGAAATTCAACCGGCTTCCTGCCAGGCTTCCTTTCTTAGTGGACGGCATCACCATCCACCTAACTGTCTCAAGCTAAAAACCTTGGAGACATGACTGACTCCTCTTCATCCTTTGTCTTCTCCCACATCCACAGGGGTCTGGTCTCGTTGATTTCATTGCACATTTTCCCTGGCATTGGCCCATCATTTCGCTGCCGTCAACGCTGTTGACTGCATTCTTGCCTCCGGCTGGATCCCATGCTCTCTACCTTGCATGCCGTCTTCAGGTTTATTGTGAAACACAGAGGAGACTCTGCTCCTTTCCCCCGCAAACCCCTGACACTCGCTTCACCTGCGGGATAAAGCTGAGTTGCAATCGCCAGACACTGAGCCAAGAGGAAGGGCAGGCTGTGTGCCCCGTGCTGTCGAGAGCCGGCTCATCACACTCCCACGTGCACATGCATTTCCAGTCTCTAGGGATGGGATTGGAGCACAGGTAGCTGCCATGAAGGGCACCCTTAAAAGGAATCTTAAGATGCAATTATAGAAGTTCATTGAGTGCATGATCATTTTTTTCATGCACACGCACAAGTTAACGATGAAGCTTGAGCTGTCCAGTTTACACAACACTGCATGCTGTCGGGATAAAGTCCAGACTCCCCGGTGCGGCTCCCAGTGGCCTTCATGATCTGGCTCTGCCCGCTGCTCCAGCCTCACCTCTCCCATACCCCCCGCACCTCACTCCAGCAGGACTGAAGTCCTCCCCCTGCAACCTCCAGTGGGATCAGCTGCCTGACTAGCTGTGCCTGCCCCTTCGGGTCTCAGCCCAGTTGTGCCTTCCCTGCGGTGGTCTACACTGACACCACAAACCACCACCGCCAAATCAGCGACGATGTTCCCTTCTGGGCCTCCATAGAGTCCTCATCACAGGGGACCGAGGTTGTTTGTTTCCTCTCTGCCCGTCCGACTCTACCAGACTCCCCCAGGGCAGGGCTCAAGGGACCCACCTGCCATCCTTCCCCGCTGCCCGCATGCAGCCCAGCACTCTCAGTGAGTAAGTGGGCAGGGCGTGTTCTCTGGGTGCATGAAATCCTTCGCTTTGGGTTCTTAAAATTTTTTACCAAAAAAACAATCAAGTAAGCATAATATAATTAATTTTTAACCACTGGAATTTGAAAGAAGTCAACTGACATTTACTAAAATAGAAGGAAAATTCACCAGTGAGGCTGTCTTGGATAAAAGATGCAAATGGTAGGTTTTCTTTTCAATCTATGGTGCACTCTAAAAATGAAAGCCAGCTTCAAACTGAGATCAAGAAACCAGTCATTATGAAGAAACAGACTCATCATATTCCTTTTTTATAAATGTAAATCATTTCTTTTTGCTTCACAGAGTATCTTGAGGATGGAGGGAGGGGATAGAATTCTCAATGGATTGGCTGCATTTCGTCTATTAATAATACGATTACATTGGATGTATATACATTTGTGCATTGCAATATAAATGCATCATCTGATTTCTATAAAGAAATTGATCACTTAAAACATGTCTTTTAAAAGGCAGCACAGACTAAAGGCCAAATGCCGCCTGCCCTGGTCCGGACGTTGACTTTGACTGGAGTCCCAGTTATGTCTCTGCCCTCCCGTGACCTTCAGGGCAGGTTTCCACACTGTGCTCTGAGTTTCCTAGAATCACAGGGTGAGGCTGGCAAGGCCGGCACCGTGGGCCTCGTGAGGGCCAGTCTGGTGGGGACCTGGAGCAGCCGGCCTGGCTCTGAGCCTGCTGTCGCACCCACAAAGGCCACCCAGTCCCCTAACTTCTCAGGGCTCAGTTTCTTCAAAGGCTTATTACTATTTTTGGCTTACTTTTGTCCCTACTAGAGCATGAGCTCTTTGAAGATGCGTTACCTCGTGGTCCTTACTAATTATTTTAGTTTTATGATAAGTAAAGATATCATTAATGATATGTCTACATGAAATTATCAGTAACAATGTCCTTTATCAACCTCATCATGCTAAGAACAGTGTGTAGAATGTAATCAATCAGGCTGGGAGGAGAGAATAAATGAGTGGATGCACGACCAAAACCACAATTGATGTTTTCAAATTGTGGATGACATTTTGGGGAGCTCTGTGAGGGTAGACACTTGGGCTCATTTATTATGGAATTCCCAGAGCCCTAAATACTGTTCTAAGCATTCTGTAAGGCTGGTAGAAAATGATTCACTGTATGAGAGTGGATAGCAAAATGGAATTCTAAACGAAGAGCTCCGAACTCATTTCTTATTTGTTACTCTGAAAGAGGAAATGTGGAAAATCAGGTCTCAGCTCCGTGTTGAAAGGAATCTACTTGAGAGTCCTACGTGGTCTCGATCTCCGCCGCTGGAATAGCTCTGACGTTTCCATCATGTAGCGGCCGGAAGACCCCCGGCACCCACACCACAGTGGTGCGAGTGACGCCCCTTCCTTTCCGTCACTACGGAGCTCTTAATGTGGCCCAGAGCAGCAGAGAAGGCAGTTCTGCCCGAGACCTTTTCAATAAGTGCATGGTGGAAAGAATCAGTCTTAGGAGTTTATCTCTTTGTTCAACAAATATTCATTAAATGCCCGCGTCCTGCCTGGCCCCTGCACCCTTGAAGATCACAGCCCTCAAGTGTTCGGGATCTGTGTGTATGTGCATGACCGTATGTAGATCCTGCACAATCCAATGCAGTGTGATTACTGTTATCCCCGCTGGTCACAGGTGAGGAAGCATGTAGAAGCATGCAGAAGCCCCGCTCTCAGAGGTAGCGCTGGGACTGGGCTTCACCTTGTGGTGCTGTCTGTCCCCACAGCCCCTCTTTTCCCTTCCTGTGACGCTCATCCCTCCACGTCTAGGAAACAGCACGAGAGGACACAACGGCAAGGACTGTTTGTTTAAGATGCGTTTGTCACGTGTTGGGCGTGTTAACTTAAAAACCACACAATTTACGAATTTGGAAAGGAGAGCTTCGTTTCTTTGGAAGGGGATTGCAGTCTGCAGGTGGGAAGCGCAGCCTCGGGCTGGACACCAAAGCCAGCGCTTGGAGGGGAGAGAGGGTGACCAGGCCGGCCACGCATCCACATTGGACAGGTTATGGGAGGAGCTATTAATATTCATGACAGGGGTCCTCATACGTGTGCATTGAATAAACATGCATGTTACATGCATCTCCTGTTCGCTTTGGGGTGGAGATTTAACATTTCAAGGCATTAAAATTAGCCCTAGGTGTCAAAAGTGAAGCAGGGGCGTGAAGGCACCCAAGTGCACAGCCTCTGTGAACCGGCCAGAATCTGTCCATGGTCGGTGGTCTTCTTATCCGGAGAAAGTTAGTGAAATCAGAGTCTCGGCCGATCGAAGCTGTAGCCGTGCCTGGTGGAACGGGAGGTCAGTCACTCGGTGTCAGGTGGATGAGCTGCGATTGTTTCAACATGCTTGTCTCCAGGTGGGTGCTTGTCTAGCCCTGGAGAAAAAGAAAATCTTTGTGGCAGTTAGAACACAGTTTGAGTGTAGGGTGTGTGACTTAACCCTCGCCTGGCATGGCCTTAGGCCCTGCTTACAATTTGGTATCTTATGGCCATAAAGAGTCCGTTCTGTCGGTCTTGTGATCTCTGTGTTAACATCCATGCTGGTCAGTTGTCGTGTCTAAACCACAAAAGGGAGGGGATATAATGAGGTGCGTCCAACCTCCTGTCCAATCATGGCCAGGAACTCAGTTTTTAAGGTTTCTCTGGGGTCCCCTTGGCCAAGATGGGGTCCATTCAGTCAGTTGGCGGCGGGGCTTAGAATTTTATTAGTTTATAGGTGAAATGGAAACGTGGTCACCAACTAGAAAGCAAAGACTTTGATTGGAAGTTAGCACCACACTTACCTACCACCAACTGTGCGGCAGGGCTGACTTCTGACACCTGGGCCACCTCAGTGAGGCTGCTGAGCGATTCCGACATTCAGGAATCTGACCTTGTCATTCATTATCTGCATTACGGCCCATCTACCAAGGGGAGCCAGAACCACATGGAAGACAGAAAAGACCCAGCCAAAGACCCAGAGGCAGAATATGTCTATGTGCAGCTATGTTTACTCACACCTTGCTCTGACTCACGTTCACGGAACACTCCCTGCAATGATGTCACCGAGTGCAGCCGAGCCTCGTCGTTCACGGCAGTTACAGTCCATACCGTTGCCGAGGTCACTGAGTTAGTGAACAGCGAACTGCTGCTCATGCAGGGAATACGGGATTAGGTTCCCTCGAGCCGCTGGTCATGACATTTTCCTCAACCTTGTAGTACGTGTGTTTCGGTTTAGATGCCTTATGTAATATGTGCTGTGGATTCATTAACATTGAACTCGCGGCCAGCAGCACGGAACTCACGCCTGGGTGAAGCTTGTCTTATTAACACACAGGTTTTCTCCATAAGCTGTATCTCAGCCTTCCTGTACTCAGGAACACGCTACAGCCCTGTACTCGGGCTATTCTGAGCAGTGAAATCATCAACAAAAAGCACAAAAATGCAAAAACATGGCACTGAATAGACCTCAAAGAGTGCACGGCATGAGAGCCGGAACAAGCAGGCAGAGTGTCGGCTCGTTTGACCTCAGCTGGGAGCGTGTGGGTGGGATGACTCGAATTTTTTGCGGCTCCACGCACGTCTGAGAATGAATGAGATAGCGCCACGACTATTTACTTCGAGGGTACCAATAAATATTAGTGAGAGGTGAACTCACAAATGTGGAATCTGTGAATCACGAGGGCTGACCGTAGGGTGGGTTCCCGCTCCTAGTTTATTCCTGGCTTCTCTTTGATCTCTCTTGTTCTCTTCTCATCCCGTCTCTAAAAACCAGCCCTGTCTGCACTAGCCGCTGGGACCTCATGCCGTCTCTGCGCCTGCTCTGCCCCTGCCCTGCTCCACAGCCGCCTCCTCGCCACCCCGCACCCCACGTCCCCCCCTTTTCCTGTTGAATCTCATGGCCAGTCTGGCGCTGATAACCGCCCTGCTTCTGAGATCCTCTGGCCCCGAGATTTCGCTCCCTCCCCTGGCTCTCCTCTCTGGCCCAGACTTCCCCTGCTCCCCAGGGATCCCTCTTCTCCCTGCTGCTCCTCAAAGATGATGTTCCCAAGGCTTCCAGCCCCGCTCCCCTGTGCTCCCTGCCCTTCCCCTCCTGGTCACCCCAGGCACCCCTGGCTCTGAAGCCAACTGTCTGGGGATTATCCAACACCTGCTTCCACACTGTCCCTCTCGCTGCCCGGACTCCAGGCCCCTCCCTCCGGATGTTCCACTCCATGCTCAGAGCAGAATTCTTCCCTGGGAGACTGACCCTTCCCCCCGCAGCCCACGCATCCTTCCCAGTTACTCAGGCCTGAAACGGATTCTTCTCAGACCTCCCTCACCCACTGGTCACCAGGCCCTGCAATCCTTCCTCTGCCCCCTCTCCATGCTGTTTGCTCTGGTTCTGGCCTCGTCATCTCTAGCCTGGTATGTTCAGTGTCCTCTTGGTGGGGTTTTGTCCTGCTCCCCGCAAGGGTACCTGGGCACTGTCACCAGAGTGATCTTAGCACGAGCTCTCGCCAGGCCAAGGGCCCTGCCCACCTGCAGGCTGGAGTCTCACCTCCCTCACGATGTGGCACGTGAGCAGGCAGCCCCGGGCCCCAGTAGTGTGGTCACTGCCTGTGTCCCTGTCCCCAGCTTCATGTGCCGCTACTGTCTGTCTCCCGACTTACCCAGGAAAGTGGCTTGCAGCTGACTATTCCCGTGGGCCCCCAGCCTGGGTCCCGCCTCCATCCCCAGCCCCTTCTGCCGGAATACAACACCCTGCCCCCCGACCCCCGGCATGCCCTGAGTCCAGCTCCACGTCTGCTCCATGAGCCCCTCTCCTCGGGTTTCCTGCACACGGGCGTCTCTGCAATTGCATGGATAGCTCTAGCTGCTTCTATCGTCTCTACTAGTTTGTGGGATTAGGTCAGAACTAGGCCTTGTTGATCTTTGTAACCCCCAATAAATGCTCCAGCATGTATGTTTACTGAATGGATGAACCGATGAATGGATGGATGGATGGATGGATGGATATTCCTTCCCATCAGCAGCCCCACACCCTCAGAGCACCACGGCTGTGGTCAGCCTCCTCCTTCACTGGTTTGATTGGTTCCTTCCTTCCCAACCTCACCCCACAGGCACCGCCTTAGGCCAGACTGAGCCCAACACCTGTTTGCAGCCTCTCAGGAGCCTCTCCGATTCTTCCCGTTTTGAGATTTGGGCTTCCTTTATGGGGCTGTGTCTCCGTCCCCCAGACTCAGTCACCCCTTCTCACCCCTTTTGTTTGTTCGAGGAGCTGCCACTATGCATAGCTGCTCTGGTCCCCAATTCCACTGGACCTGTTCTGGACAGTGCCCAGGACTCCAGGGTTCTGGGCGCCACCGCAGGAATGTATGTGCCACCATGATCTGATTTGACCCTTTTCCTCTCTTTTGACAGCAGAATGCATCGGAAGGAAGAGAAGTTGCAACGAAGAAAGATATTTGATAAATTCCGTAATTTTTCTTTTGATCAGTTCCAATCTGTAATAAATGCCTTACTTTTCCTGTAAGACTCTCTCTTTCATTGCCCGATTTAACATAAGTATGAAATTTTTAGATGAGAAACTAATGGCGTGAGAAGATCAGTGTCAGCTAAGGATTTTAGGAGTTAAAGACTCATGAAGTGACTGTGTTTGGCGTGTCTCATGTCAATTTAAACATGGTTGCAAATTCCTTGTTACTTAAAAAGACAGTTGGTCCTGAGCAGGTCAGTGTAGAAGAGCTCTGTCTTTCCTTTTACGTCTAATTTTAATTTTGAAAAATCATCTGTGGAGCTCAGGGGACTTTTAGGGCAGCAAAACTATTCTGTATGATACAGAAATGGTGGATTTGTGACATTATGCACTTGCCAACATCCCTAGAATGGACAACGCAAAGAGTGAGCCCTAATGCAAACATGCCAGTATTGGTTTATCAGTGGTACCAAATGTGCCACACCAGTGCAAGATGTTACCAATAGAGGCAATTGTGTGGGATGAGGCTAGGATGGGAAGAGGAAGGAGATGGGAACTCTCTGTACTTTCTGCTCATTCTTAAAAAAACTAACACTGCTCTAAAAAATAAAGTTAATTAATAAAAAAAATAGTCTGGTGGCTACGGAGTAAGAGGTATCACAGTTAATCGCTATCCTCATGAAAATTTTGTTGTTGCTTCTTTTCCTTCAGGTTTCTCAGTCTAGGGAATCAATAGCAAAGAGTGCTCTCTGTCAACGCAGGTGTCACCAGGAAAGTTCCCAAGGGGCGGGGGTTTGTGTTCTCCAATCTACTTATTTAGAAATGGGCTCCAACTGGTGCCAGTCCTGGAGCCAGGCCTGCCCTGGAGAGGTGAGAGAATTTGAGGATGTGAGAAGCCCCAAACTCGATCATGGTCTCTCGCCAGGACTGGATGGAACCCATTTGAGGTCTTCTGCGTTTGGCTAGGACATCACAGACCCCCAAAAACTACTTTCTGGATGAATGGTGCACGGAGTCATTATCAGTCATTGGCGCCTAGATACAGACGTGACTGACTGTTTAATTCTGCTCCGGTAGCGAACTGCTTTACTTACCATGGCATTTAGATGTCTGATAAGGTTGGTGCCTACCTCTTCCCAGTCCTATTTTTTTTTTCAGAATTTTCCTTGATGGTGCCATATTCTCATTTTATTTCAACTGTAAGATCAGCTTATCAAGTTATGAAAAAAAATTCTATTGGCATTTTGAATCAAATTACATCAAATTTATAAATTAATTTAGAAAAAATTGACATCTTTAGATTTTTGAGTTGCTGTATAAGATTAAGATATACATTTCCATTTACTGAAGTCTTCTTTTATATCTTTCAATAGAGGTTAAGAATTTTCTTACATGTGTTCTGCGTACTTCTTTTAAAATTTATTTGTATAATTTGTTTTATTGTTATTATAAATGGAATCTCTTTCTATTTTTTAAATATTGCTTTTTTCCTATTTTCTTTGATGAGTATATTCCAACAGGGTTAAATAACAGGATGGTGATAAGCATCCTTGTCCTGTTCCTTACTTTGACAGCACTCTAAGAAGCATTTTACCTTTTCACCATTAAGTATGATGCTGACTTCTGGTTTGGTGTAAGGGGTGTCTACATTTTTAATCATATTAAGGTTGTATCTATTCTTCCACTATTAAGAGTTTATAACATAAACATATATTTATTAAATTTCTTGAAATGATCTTATTTTTTTCTTTGATAACAAAATATGTTGAATTATGTTAACAAATCACCAGTATTAAACCATCTTTGCATTCTTGGAATAACCCCGCTTGGTCATGGTTTTACTACTCTTTATGCCACTATTTCATTTAGGGTGTTCATTTCAGCACCCCTGAGTGATAGTGATCTGTAGTTTATTTTTGCCCTGTCTTTGGTTTTGGTGTCTGTGTTGTGAAACCCCTTCTATCTTTGCAGTCTCTACGTGGCATCTCCTCCTGCACCACCAAACTCCAACACTCTGGTCTATAAAAGACCAATCTTTAAACATCCGTGGAGGGAAGGTGTGACTTCTTTTATGGATGGAATAGAATATTAACTGCATATACAGTAACTTATATATTAATTTACATATTTTTGTAACTTGTCGATCTTTGAATTCACCAGCCTTTTCCAAACATTTTTGCCAACTTTCTTCTGGAGAGGGAGGATAGCAGCAAACACATACTAGGCCTGAAATGTTCAATCCTTGCTTAGTAATGGTCATTGGCCCAGGAAATGCTGAGGTGTATAAGAAGTGCTGTGGAACTGTCTGATTTATTTTATTAACATATCCTCTTGAACGGCTACCAGGCTACAGCTCAGCCTGTACTTTCCCTTAGGCAGTGGCAGGCCAGCAAGAATAGAAATATACTTAGTGGGCACAGGGGGTTCACTGGCTGTGGCAGCAACAGACACCCCATGAGAGATGCAGGTGGGGACTGTGGGACCCACACCCTCTGCACCCTCATCCAAGGCTGTTTCTAAGAACAAACATGATCTAATTCCTTCAGGCCAGAATTCACATGAGTAATTTCCAGTTAAACAAAGAGAACTTGTGCCTTTTTTTTTTTTTTTTTTTTGAGTGGTGCACACCTGCCCCTGGTTGTGGGGTTGCGGAATGTGGTCACTGCCAGGATTCCCTCTCAGCTCTGACCTCCATAGAAATCACAGTACAAGACAAACAGCGGCAAACCTCTCTATAAAAATGTCATTGTGCCACTGTGAGGATTGCAGCAGAACAATTTTGGCCTCTCTCCAGAGGCAGGTGTGGCTGGAGCCAACCTGTCTGGAGTGACTTTTTGTACTACAAAATCATCAGCGCATAGACAAGCACAACAATGTTGCATTATTGGGAGGCCCTGGGAATGTGCACTTGCCTTTATACATGGACTGTGTTTACCCTCCTGGCCCTTCAAAGCTGGGATTAAAAGTTGCCAATGTTCAAATATTTAATGTTCCTCCTTGTTTTCCATCCCTGGAATGTCTCGGTGTGACCTGACTTGGTGCCAACATGTTGTATACCACACTGTTCCTCCCTCGCCTGGGTTACCATGTATGAAAAGCTGGACTATCAGTTCTTGTCACCTTTAGGGTCACTTCAACTTAAAAATCAGTTGGTGTCCTCCTTAAGTTTGGGGGCAGCTTTCTGCGGCGATTCTGTTCCATGTTATTTTCCTTTCACAGCAAGAGATTTAATTTTGTTCATGAGGATAATAAACACATTTCATAATATGTTGTCTCATTTCTTTAGTGACTATTAGGTTCTAGTGGCTACAGGGAATGTATGTAAGAGAAGTGGGAAAGGAGCAAAGTATGAATTCTCTACAGAATGTTCCATACTGTGGAGAGTCCAAGTTCTTCCTTTCTTTCTTGCTCCATTTTCTCTACTGAACACTCTTATCACATCAGACTGCTTGATGAGAAGGAGAATTTGATTGAGAAAGTGATGCTTCTAGATATTTGGCAAAGCAGGTCCAAAGTCTAAACACAGCCTGCAAGTAGTGTTGCATGGTCAGGGTCCCAGCTATGGTTGCCATGGTAGCAGCTGTGGCCATTGCTCCAAGTAGCACATGAAGTCTCTAACTGGGATGAGAAGGATTCCAGGATCACACACAGACAGGGGAATAATGGCAGTGTCTTAGTCTACTTGGGCTGCTATAACAAGATACCATGGACTGGGTGGCTTAAACAGCAGGCATTTATTTCTCACAGTTCTAGAGGTTGGGAAGTCTGATATCAAGGTGTCAGTAGATTTGGTTCCTGGTGAAGGCCATCTTCCTGGCTTGCTGATGGCTGACTTCTCACTATGTGCTCACACAGCAGAGAGAGAGCAAGCTCTGGTCCTTCTTCTTCTTCTTCTTAAAAGGACACTAATTCCAACATGGGGGCCCCACTATCTAGACTTTATCTAACCCTAATTACCTCCCCAAAGCCCCACCTCCAAATACCATCACATTGGAGATTAGGGCTTCAACATATGAATTGGGGGATAGAGGCAAGATGAGAAAAACATTCAGTCCATAGTAGGCAACCATGAGGCATCAAAGAGATTACACCCTCCATTGATCCCAGAGACTTTGAGAGACAGGCTCACATTTTTAATTGCTGACAGCTTCCCTTTCCTTCCAACCACATTCCCCACTCAGTGCTACCTCATTCCCAGAATAGCAGGAGTGCTTCTGCTGTGTCTCTGGAGCCTCACAGTTGTCGCAGTCCCGATTCAGCCCCCCAAATCACCCAGCCGAGGGAATGCGCTGTCCAGTGTAAGAACCAGTCTTCCTGGAGAGGCCAACAGTCAGAGAAAAAGAAGCCACCCAAACCTGCTCATTCTGATTGCTTCACCAACTGTATTTATTCACATGGAGCAGAAATAGGTCAGTGAGAGAAGCCACGGGTTCAAGACCCCCAGATTTCTCAAACTCACATCCATGAGTTTGCATATATACCCCAAAACCAATCCTTTTCTTGTTCTCTCTTTTGATGCCATCTTCATCTTCATCCTCCATCTCACAGGGTGTTCTGCACCACTCCTGGGTAGGTATGTATATAAAATATGCTTACATATAAATAAATTGAATGACAGCAATGATACAAGGAAAAGGAGGAAGCAATTAGGAAGATTTTGTCGTTATAAAGTACTTGCACTATCTCTGAAGTAGTAAAGTGTTATTTGAAAGTGGATTTGGATTAGTTGTAAATATATATTGTAAACTCCCCTGAGCAATCACTTTAAAAAAGTAAAAAAAGAAAACTAATATGCTAAAAAAGGAGAGAAAATAGAATCATAGAAAATGCTGAATTAAAACAAAGGCAGAAAAAGTGTAGAACACAAAAATAGGAACAAAGAACAAGGGCAAGAAGTGGAAAATAATAACAAATATGGTAAATATAAATCCAACTATATCAATAATCACTTTAAGCATCAATTGTCTAAATACACCAATTAAAAGATGGAGGTTGTCAGAGTGGATCAAAAACAAGACTCAACTATATCTTGTCTACAAAAAGCCCACTTTAAATATAAAGACACACATAGATTAAAAGTAAAGATATGGAGAAAGATATAATATACCATGCTAACACTAATCAAAAGAAAGCAAGAGTAGCTATATTAATTTCAGATAGAACAGACTTCAGAACAAGGAAAGTTATCAAGAAAAGGGGATAATTGCATAATAATAAAGTATTCAATACTCCAAAAAGACATAATAATCATTAATATGTATGTGCCTAATAAAAGAGCATCAAAATAAGTGAAGCATGTGGTGCTTGTTTTTCCATCCTGTGATACTTCACTTAGTAGAATGGGTTCCAGCTCTATCCAGAATGATACCAGAGGTGCTATGTCACCATTGTTTTTTGTGGCTGAGTAGAACTCCATGGTATACATATACCACATTTTATTGATATACTCACCTAATGGGTGTGGTGTGCACTGTCTGGGGGATGGGCACGCTTGAAGCTCTGGCTCGGGTGGGGCAAGGGCAATACACGTAGCCTAAACATTTGTACCCCTGTAATATGCTGAAATAAAAAAAATAAGTGAAGCAAAAACTGATTGAATTGCAGGGAGAAATAGATGAACTCACTATTATAGCTGGAGACTTTAACACCTTTCTATCAGAAATGGACAGATCCGGCCATCAGAAAATCAGTATGGACGTGGTTGCACTCAACAGCACCATCAATCGACTGGATATGACTGTAATCTACAGACTACTTCATCCAGCAACAGCAGATTACATGTTCTTCTGAAGCTCACATGGAGCATTCACCAAGATGGACCATGTTCTGGGCCATAAAACACATCTGAACAAATTTTAAAGAGCAGAACTCATACAATGTCTGCTCTCAGACCAGGGCCGCCTGCATCCCTTGGCTTAGGGCCCATCCTGTCTTCACAATGCGAAACTCCAACCTGTGCTTCCATCATCACATGGCCTTCTCTCTGGCTCTGACCCTCCTCCTTCCCTCTTACAAGGACACTGTGATTACGTTGGATCTACCTGAATAATCCAGAATAATCTCCCCATCTCAAGATTCCTAATTTTACAGCATCTGCAAAATCCCTTTTACCATGTAAGGTAACTGCTGTGGACTGGATTGTGTTCCCCAAAACTCATATGTGGAAATCCTAAGCCCTGTCTCAGAATGTGGCTGTATTTGGAGACAGGGCTTTTAAAGGAATAATTAAAATAAAATGAGGTCATCTGGGTGGCCCTAATCCAATACAACTAGTGCCCTTATAAGAAGAGGAGATGAGGACACGGACACGCATAGAGGAAAGACACGTGAAGGCACAGGGAGAAGACAGCACTTGAAGCCCGGGAGAATGGTCTCAGAAGAATGCAAACCTGATGACACCTTGATCTTGGACTTTTAGCTTCCAGAACAGTAAGAAACCAATTTCTGTTGTCTGAGCCACCTAGTCTACGGTATTTTGTCATGGCAACAGCAAACTGATACAGTAACATTCACAGACTCTGTGGACGAGAACGTGGACATCTCTGGGGCTGGGAGGGGGGCATTATTCCGCCTACCACGGCAACCACTCTCAAACCACCCAACCAGCCGCCGTTTACTCAGCGCTGCAGCCGGCGGGCGCTTACACGCATGGCATCATTTAGTCCTTAAAGCAGCCCTGTTGGGCAGCCAGCATTACTATCCCAATTTTACCAATAAGGACAGGATGGCTTAGAGACAAACTGTTGCATCACCAGGAAGCGGCAATATCGGGACTTATGTGTCAGCTCCCTGGTTTCTGTCCTCGCCTCCCCTCCCCCCAAAACAAAACCAATCAGTGGAGTTGCAGTTCTCTGAGCAGATATGAAGCCAAGGGGATGGTAGCCACGGTGTTGGCTGGACGGCCCTCTCTGGCCATCAGATGTTGCAGCATTTGCTTCTCACAGAGCTGTTGCAAGCCCACCTTGCAGTTCCACTTGCCCCTCCTGCGCATTAGAAGTGGCTCCAAAGCCAACCGAGCCACTTGGTTCTGTGAGTCTGATCCCAGGACTTTGTGCAGGTGGGAATGGAGCGTTATTTACCCCCAAGGACCCTATTAAGCACTCACTCATTGCCTGTCTACTTTCCTCTTCCCTAGGCGGAAGGAGTGGTGTTTTCAGCTTTCAAAGTTAGACAGGGAGCTGGGGTTCCTTCCAAGTCTCCCTTTGCATACCCCCTGGCATTCTTTCTCCCGACATCGAGTAGACACTCCCTTGGCTCTCACTCAACAGAAAACTGGCATCCGGAGAAGCCAAATGAAACCTGCCTCTAAAGGAAAAACAAAATTAATGAACAGATAGGAAACCTGAGCCTTATTTTTCTCTGAAGGAGGGTGCTGAGGAGGTGATGGCCTTGTGCATAAAGGGGAGGAGGGACAGAAAAACAGCTGGGTCCCTAAGGGCAGCTCCCCGGCTGCAGCGGGTGTCTGAGTCCAGGGCTCTGGGCACTACCAGGGGACAGCCCTGTGGCCAGGAGAGCAAGGCTTGGTGTTTTCTCCAGGTTTCGTAACTGGGTCACGGTAAAACTGGAAAACGTGTGTCGCTCTGTGGCCAGAGTACAGGGGCTGCCGCCACTTCCCTACAGCAGGGCCGTCCTGGTGCCGCCCAGCCTGCCCTCCCTCTCTGTCTCTCCCTGCCACGCCAGGCCCCTCCTGTTCCCCTTGCCAGGCCAGGGCCCGCGGGGACATCACCCAGTCTGACGTCCCTGGTGGGCAAGGTGAGGTTACCGCTTCTCATTCCACGCCGCACGACGGGTGAGGAACATTCCGTTCTCAGCTCTTCACGAGTTACCATCTGTGGTAGCAAAGCCCAGGTTTTCAAGAAAACGCATTGCATTGTAAAAGGAAGCATTTAATTTAAAAAATGAAAAGTCACCAAGAATCCCACCACATGCATTCGTCCCTATTGTGCTCCCTTTAAAATCTATTGTGGAAGTCCTGCTCTGACCAGGACTGGGAGAGCAGGCTGGCCTCGCCACTCTCAGATAGTAAAAATCCCCCTGGTTCATTTCAGTCCTACACTAGACTCACGTCTTTACTTAGGATAATGCCATGTTGCAGGACATACGTGCACAGTACATACTGACATGTGCATGTCAGCGTGTGTCCCATGATGCAGCCCACACTGTAAGCCGAGTATCATCACTTCTTCCCTCCCCGTCTCGGAAGCATGTGGGGCTGAGCCTGCAGTGAGGGAGGGGTTACAGCCCCACAAGCCAAAGAATGGCAAGGGTTGTGGGAGCCACCGGGCGCTAGGAGGGCTCTATGGGACACATTCTTCCCAGAGCCTCCGGGTGGATTCGGAGCCTCCTCCCTGCCCACACCTTGACTCACACGTTTGGCCTCCAGAACTGTGAAAGAATAAACAAATGTTGTCACGAGCCTCTCAGTTTCTGACAGCAAACCCCAAGAAAGGAACACACCGGCTTTCTCCTTCACCCACGTCTGGCCCCAGGAAGCCTCCACGCATTGCTTGTCCAGCCAGACCCCTCGGGCAGGTGGGTCCCCCCAGAGCAGCCCTGTCCTGGTCCTGCCTCCAAAGCCCTCGCACTGGTCTTCTCTCGCCCTCGTGGTCTCCTGTGGCCATTGGACCCAGTCCTCCGTCATCTTCCCCTTTGCAGTTGCGATGGGACACCAGGCATCACTGCTTCAAAGGGTCCCCTTGAACCTCCCTCTCATGCTGTGGGTCAGGCACGAGCACCCCTTCCCTCTCCCCAAGGGTGGCTCCCACAGCGGACAGCCGTTCCACTAGAATCCTCCTCCCTCAGCCTCCCTCCTGCTGACCCCTTTGTACATCGTGGTCACGCTAAGAGGTTCGTGCCTCAAACCACAGGTTTCCTTCATTTCCTTTGAAAATTCTGCATGTGGGGGTAGCGGCAGGGTCTTTTCATCCTCACTGTCACATCCTCTTACATGCCTGTGTCTTCACGTAGTGGAGGTAGGACTACATAGAGTCATATAGCCTGCTTTGTCACTAATTGCAGGGGGTTGGATGTGCCCCCTCGGCCCACTCCTCCCAGAAAAGAGACATGTCCAACCAGAGCCTGTGAATGTGACCTTAAATGGAAAAGGGTCTTTGCAGATATAAGTCAGTCAAGAATTTTGAGATGAGATTGTCCTGGGTTTAGGGTAGATTCTAACCCAGGGACAGGAGTCCTTATAAGAAGAGGGAAGACGCAGAGACACAGACAGTAGAAAGCAATGTGACCACAAAAGCAGAAATCGCAGTGATGATGCCACAAGCCCAGGGACACCTGGAGCCACCAGAAGCTGGGAGAGGTACAGAAGCATCTTCTCTTAGAGTCTCCGGGGAGAGCATGGCCCCGTCAACACCTGGATTTTGGACTTCCGGCCTTTGCGAGTGTGAAAGAATATATTTCCGTTGTTTTAAGCCACGCAGCTGGTGGTCATCTGTTATGGCAGCCATAGGAAACTAGTACCTTAATAATATTATAAACATTTTTCCTAATGGGCAAATACTATTCTGTAGTATGAGGAAGCCAATCAATTCTTTATTATAAAATATTTAATATTTCAATATTTAACTGCAATAAATAATAAGAAATTAAATACACTTGAACATACATTTTGAGTGTCTGATAATTTCCTTAGCCATATTTCCTAGAGTTGGAGTTACTGGGTCTAAGTAAACACCCTTAGCTTTGGCACTATACACGCCTCTCTTGTATGAAGCCTATTGCTCAAAGCCTGTAATTTCTGTAAATATTATTTTATACTAGTTGGTACAAGCCGTGTAATAACTATGATTCATTTATATAGCAGTGATTTCAAATGCTGTCCTTGTGAGCATGAAAAACAACCTTCTGAAAACCAGGCGCAACCTAGCACTTAGGCCGTCTGGGTTACTCATTCAATATGTTTGAGTCACGATTAGCTCACATCCCTTAATTTTGGTGCCAGATGTGTATTAAAAATGTGCTTCTTTGTGGTTTTTCTTTTATTGGTCTGAGCTCTAAAAGCAAAGCCTGAAATATAGCAAATTATCCTTAAGCACCATGAACAAAAGTAGTTTGGGTAAGCTCTCTCCTCATTCTTTAATACTTAATAAAATAAATGCAGCAGTTGCTAGCAGGAATGTTAACCCAAGAAGTCTTTGAGTAACTTCGCTCTGAATAAGTGAGCATAGAGAAGTTACCGAAAAGCATGTTCATCTAGCATCGAGGATCTGAGTTTCAATTTATATTTTGCTAACATCTAATTATTTTTTCCTTGGGGATGTTTGTGAGTGTCACTTACACTTGGTGACATATTCTGGGCAACAAGGATAGTGGGCTAAATAAACTCCAAGATTTCAAAGATTTTATCTTCCTGCTAATGTTTAAATGGCCCATGTAAAGGCCATTTGCAAGTCCTTTTCCAAGCATTGAGATGAATGTGGCTAAATCATATCATCTGGACAAGTCCTCCTACGTGCTCTGCCCAAGGATGGTATCTTAAGTCAAGAGTGTGCCAAGTAACAATCACAAAGGTCATAATTACACTGAACAGATGCAATTGTACCAGGAGCCTGCCTCATTTTTTTCAGCTGAATGAAACGTTTGATTGCTATATAAACAGCTATCTTGATCCACAAGGTTATCATTAGAAACAATAAAAGAAATCATAGAATTATTACCCAACTAGCTTTGTGCTGAGGCACATATACGATTGCAAGTTTATAAGAGCTCCGGGACCTGTCATAAGCTCATTAAAAATGTCTGTGTAATTTTGACATGGAGTCTGAACATGACTTTAAAAATTTAGTCTAGAAAGAAGCTGATTAGCACAAACAAATAAGAAGTTCATTATTACTTTGGCCAATAGATATTGAATAATAGTCCTTGATTCTAAGAGAGGAACACAAACACACATGCACACATACATACACATGCATATGCACACACATGCACACATGTGCACAAACACACTGAAGAGTGTGAAACACGTGGAGTAGCTCTTCACTTTCCTCTTAGCAGCTTTTTGCAGAGCCTCTTCTTTAGAAAGAGATAACGGCGCCATATATCATGAGGAAAGGCTTATCCTGGCAGAATTATCATAGGGAAGGATGACCTAATCAAGATTCCTATTCTCCAATTGGGTCCTGATTTTGATTAGAATGCTTTTGTCCATTGCTGGCATAATGCCCAGGAAGGGCTCCAGGTTCCTGAGGACATCAGACACTCATACCTGTTCTAGACTGTACTTCATCGGGGAAATGAAGAGGGCATGGGGACAAAGGGTACTGACAACCTGTTTTAACACCTGGAAATGAACTTGGGAAGAGTAACGTGATGTCTCCAGGCTCTACTCGCACATCTGAATATGAGGACAGTAATATTACACTTGCCGAGCACATTTCCTACCTGAACTGCTCTGCATCCTCAGCCTTGCCGGGGTGATCAGTTCGTCGGCATGTTTTGGGTGCCCACTCTGTAAAAAGCACACTGCTAGGGAAGAAATACAGTGTACATTGTGCAGCAATCTCTAAATGTAAGGTCTTGTTGCCCTTATTAAAACATTCATCTGGAAACTATATAAAACATTTTACTGCATCTTAAGCTACTTGTCATCTTCCACGTCCATACACTTACCAGCTCTTCTATTACTCACATTAGAGATAAAAACAAAATGACATCTCCTCTGTGCTCCGCCACCTTCCTCCGCTGAGCAATAACCGTGTCGACCGGAAATATAAAGGTCGCGTGGTGAAGCACTGATTCTGCGGTTGTGCCTCCCTGGGTTTGCGAGTGCTAGCTAACTCTGCTAAGTGATGGATGTCCCTGCCACATCTCACTTTTCAGTTTTTATTTAATCAGTCTCACACGAATCAGGAATAACACAAAGCTTTACTCACTGTGAAAACATTGTGGTCAAAACAGATTAGGCTTGTTTAACGCAGAATGTGATGGCATGTTAGTTAAAAGCATCCTTGCTATAATGCTATGGGTTGAGTTTTTCACCCACTCCCCCCAAGAAGACATATAAGGTTCTAATCCTCAGTACTTCGGAATGTGCTTTTGTTTGGAAATAGGGTCATTGCAGATGTGATTCGTTAAACTGAGATGAGGTCATACCAGGCTGGGGTGGGCCCCTAATCCAAGACGACTGGTGTCCTTATACAAAGATGGCCTGTGAAGGCAGAGACACGCAGGGAGAAACCACGTGACAGCAGAGACAGGGAGTGGAGTAATGCAGCTATAAGCCAAGGAAGGTCAAGGATTGAAGCAACCACCAGAAGGTAAGAAGAAGAGAGGAAGGATTCTCCCCTACGGGTTTCGGAAGGGGCGTGGCCCTGCGGACACAATGATTCAGACTTTCAGCCTCCAACACTGTGAGATGATGAATTTCTGTTGTTTTAAGCCACTTAGTTTGTGCTATAGTGGTCACTCAATATCCATAGGGGATTGCTGAAATCCACAAACGCTCAAGTTCCTTATATAAAATGGTGTAATATTTGCGCATAACCTATGCACATATATGCATAAACTTTAAATCATCTCTAGATTATTTATAACATCTAATGCAATATAAATTCTCTGTAAATAGTTGTTATACTGTATTGCTTAGGGAAGAATGACCAGAAAAAAATAGTCTGCACATGTTCAATAAGGATACAACCATACCTTTGGGGTTTTTTTTGTTTTGGTTTGGTTTTTATTTATTTATTTATTTTTTATTTCAGCATATTATGGGGGTACAAATATTACGGCTATGTATATTGTCCATGCCCCCAGCCCCGAGGCAGAGCCTCAATATTTTCAATCCATGGTTGGTTGAATCCATGAATGTGAAACCATGGATGAGAAGGGGAGAGGGCAGTTTGTTACAGACGCCCTAGGAAACTAATTCAGTATATAAGGAGTTTGGGGAGGGGTGCTTTTCCAAGTGGTGCCGTATTAGCTATCTACTGCTGCGTAACAAATTACCACAAATTTAGCAGCTTCAAACAACACATTTATTATTTCTCAGTTCCTGTGGGTCAGAAACCTGAGCGTAGTTTAGCTGAATGTTTTGCTTCAAAGTCTCCTACAGGCTGCAGTCGAAGTGTTGGTGTCTCATCTGAAGGTTGACCGGGGAAGGATCTGTCATAAGCTGATGGGCCCAGCTATAGGCAGCATGCAGGCCCTTGGGTAGGCTCCTGAGACCAGTAGCACAGGCTCATCTACCCTTAAGTACCAAGGGAAGAGATGCTCATCTTGGTCCAATAAGTTTAAATCTTCAGGGATAAAAGAGCAAACTATTACCTACATTACATATTTGGTTATATTTTTTGGAGTTCCTATATTTTTGGAAATGTGATGTTTTTGACTATGTCAAAAAAGGATAGATTAAAGATTGGAGACATTAAGCTTTCTTATCATTTCCTGATATTTTAGGGAAATCTGTGGTGAGACCTTCCTCTGTCCTCTCAGATGTTGAGATTGTAGGTGAAAGAAAAACAACAGCAACACAGCTGACACGTGGCACAAACGTACGTGTCCAAGACTGTGCTGTGTATATACTCGTATTTACATACTCAATTGCTTTTCTGGAAGAAGCCTGTTAATACACATGTATACAGTTTCAAATATATATTGAGCATCTACTATGAGCCAGGTGCTGTGCTTGGCACTGGAGTTATGGTAGATAACAGGACAAGTTTTTGGTTAAGATTTAAAGAAGACAGATAATCAAATTTCCTGTCCTCAGAGTTCTGAACAGTCTGTGTTAGAAACACAAGTATCAACTATGAATTAAAACTCCTGCTTTGTGATTGGTGGATTACAAACTATAGTAATCCTATACTATAGTATAGGAGACGCTGGTGAATGTTTCTGCCCACGGCAACAGCAGAGCGGATTGGTGAAGGTTTCCGAGGGGCAAGTAGGAATTATGACGTGCACAGAACAAAACAAAAACAAAAACAACTGGGAGTCAAGCATAACTGTTCCCACAGCCTAAGGGAAAAAAATAACAATTGAACTAACTAACTCATTTACAGAGAAAATTCGTCAATCCTGGTTTTACCCCTGGTTTTAAGGATAGCCTTCCTTTTCTCATTCCGTCTACACTTTCCCTCTTCAATCAATAACAGAAAAAATTCCAAACTTTGAAATTGTAGAAATGAACATGTAGAACAGCAACATGACCTTCTGCAAACCCAGTTTGGGACCGAGGGACTGACAGAGGTGCACGTAGACATGCCATGTTTGTAGAAATGGGTCTGTGCGCAGGACAAGGTGTGTTCAGTGACTGCACTGAGGCCGCCTCTGCAACCGCTGATCTCTGTTGGCCGGGGAAATCGGAAACCTAAACCTAAAACAAAACAAAAACCTCACACACACAAGCCTGTGTCATGAGTAACTTCACTGGGTACCAGGAGAAATTGCTTCTAGCCTGGGAGAAAGCCCTGGTCCACAGATCCCAGAGGCCTCTTGTGTGAAGTTTGTCCGGGAGCTTAGCTCATTCATAAATGAGTGTGAGTAAAGAAGGAACCAGCACAGAATCTGTACAAAAGCAATATGTGAAAAAATGAGAAAAGAAACAGGAATATAGTAGGTAAGCAAGCCTCGTAGAAAAACGTTGCCATAGTTCAGATAAACGTTGTTATAATCCAACCTATTGCCAAGACTTAAAACAAAAGTTTAATGAAGAAATGGAGAACCTGATTTTTAAAAATTGAGTTCTTTATAAAACCAGAGCTCAGAGATAAAAGCTCAGGGATGACTTGGTAAAATAAGAGAATGGGATATGCATGAGTGGGAGAGGTCTTGAAGGGGCGGATGAGGAATAGAACAATTATAGAGGAGAATGCCACACAGGGAGCAGCGTGAAAGGGAAACGCTGGCGCTGAAGTCCACAGAAGATAGTGGCTGATGGGATAGAGAAAGACAGGAAATACGGAATTAATATGGGCCGAGAATTGTAAGAGGATTACAGAGAAAAGTGAGAAATAAGCAAGACATACATAGCAGTTCACACTCACACATAATTGATGTCTCCAGAGAAGATGACAAAATAATGGATCAAAAAAAGTATTTAAAGATGGTTGGGGAGTGGATTGGGAAGGTATCTATCAAAAGATGCAAAATTCCAGTTAGGTCTGAGGAATAAATTCAAGACCTCTATTGTACAACATGGTAACTATAGCTAACAACTTATTCTATTCTTGAAAAGTGCCAAAAGAGTGTATGTAAAGTGTTCTCAGCACAAAAACAACAACCATGTGAGCTAATGCATACGTTAATTAGCTAGAGTTAGTCATTCCACAATGTATGCACAGTAAATACATATAATTTTATCTGTCATTAAAAAATAAATAAATCTAACATCCCTACCAAAATATAAAAATAAGAAATAAAGATGTAATTCAAGTGCAATTCCCAAAAATAAAGGAAGACTTGGCTCATCACTTTGAAAGATCACAGCAGTATGACCTAGGGGAAAATATTTACACAGAACCATCGACGTGGAGACGCATCTGAGTGAAGTTACCAAATTTCAGAGAGAAAGATAGAATTCTCTGGACAACTAGATGAAGATATCAAATTACCTCGTAGGGGGAAATGCCAGTCTGGCTCGGAGCGCTTCACAGCCTCAGTCAACCCGTGAAGTCAGTAGAGCAGGGTCTAAAAAGTCCTAGGGAAAAAAATGTGCACGCAAGAATTTCATAGCGTCCTGCAGCATGCAGCAGGAATAAGACAGCAGAAAAGCATCTCTGAACCTGCAAAAGCTCACAGAGCATAGTTTCCATGAACCGCTTTTGAAGCAACTACTAGAGGACAACATTCAGCCAGTTTCCCAGTGGAACAAAATACAGCAAGGAGACCGCCTGTGAGCACTGAGTCCGTTAGGGTGTAGGATTAAGACCAAAGCATTCTGGTTCCAGGAGTGTAGATTATATAACTAGTGAAAATCAGGAGACAAGGGAACTGTGTACCTCGAGAAGACCAAAGGTGGTGGTGGGCTATTTCTCCTTATACAGCATTTGCTATTTTTTGAATTTTGTCCCACATACATTTATTATCTATTTAAAAAATAATGTATTTTATAATGACACGAAAAAGATGGGGCAACATTTTTTTTTTTTAATAAAGATGGGGCAACATTTTAAGCTGCACTGCCTGCCAGCTGGAACCCCAAAGGCAAAGTGGGGTTTTGTATTATCTCGGCCACACCCCACGGCGGGGGGAGAAGCTGTCCTCTCACACAAGCAGGAAAAGCGTTAGGAGGAAAGTCAGATGACAGGTATCATGCCGTGCTAGGGTTACCGAGTAGGTCTGGCATTTTCCTGCAGCAAAGATTTGAATGGCCCTTCCCCAAGGATGCTTTGTTATGTTGGTGTGTATGTTGGGGAGGAGGAGGTTCTTGGGGTGACTTTCTATATCCAGCGACTTCCACTGTTAGTCTGTGGCTTTTTATCCCTAGGAGCCCCCGGCGTTCCCCTGGCTGGACTCCTGTATTGTCCTCATTATGGCTCTGCCCCGGCCCTGGTTCCACAGTGGTCCAGACAGCGGCTGAGCCTCAGCAGCCGGCCCGCGGCGGTGCAGTCCTGGGTGCCTTCTCCATCCTCAGAGCCACCCATGTCCCATGTTGCAGCCTCATCAGTCTCTGTGAGCCTCAGGTCCCTGATCTGGGCTCTGCTTTGCTTTATTTTGCTCTGTCTGGCTCCTCCCAACCCCTCCCCAAGAGAACGTGACCTTTTCCTTGAATCCCAGCCCAGCGGCCGAGACCCTGCAACACCTGAGAAAGCTCTGCCAGATGATGGCAGACTGTCTGATCCCCACCTCTCCGCTGGGTCACAGCCTCCTCACGGAGACCCTTCCACCTCCTTTTGCAATGACCAGTGCAATTTTTACCTTAGGCTTGTTATTGTTGGTGGTGTTTGGCCAAGGTCAAGCTGACTTGACCACCTGAAGCTCCACTGGGAACCAGGTTAACTTCTGCACAGCCTTTGATGTGAGTGGTGGGTTTCTCGCCAAGCTCTACAATCCTTGCCCCTCTTTTGGGACGATGAATCACCAATTCTTTTGCCTGATCATGTAAATGAATTGTCCATAAGAGGGCATCTCAAATTTGAATGTGCCTATGAATTATCTGGGGTTCTTATTAAAATGTAAATTCTAGTTCATTCGATATGAGGTTGAACCTGAGAGTCTACACATCTAACAAGCTCCCAAATGATATCAGCCACTCTTGGAATATAGACTACACTTTGAGTAGCATCAGGAATCAATACCAAATCACTTAAATTAGAGAGAGCAAGACCTTTAAAAAATTTTTTTTAATTGACAAATAATAATTGTATATATTTCTGGGGTACAATGTGATGTTTTGATACATGTTTACAATGTAGAATGATTAAATCAGGCTCATTAACAAATCCATTGCCGCACATACTTTTTTTGGTGATGAAGACATTTAAAATCTACTCTTTCAGCAATTTTGAAATATACAATGCAATATTATTTATTATTGTCACCATTCTGTTCAAGAGATCACTAAAGCTTATTCCTTTTCTAAATGAAACTTTGCACTCTTTTTTGGATATCTCCTCTTTCCCCATCCACCCCTCACCCCCAGCCTTTGGTAACCACCACCTGCTCTCCATTTCTGTGAGTTCAACTTCTTTAGATTCCATGTATCAGTGAGACTGTGCAGCATTTGTCTTTCTGTGCCTGGCTTATTTCACTTGGCACTATGTCCTCTAGGTGCATCCATGTTATTGAGAGAACAAGACTTAAATAAATCACTTTAAATAGAACAAAACAATGGACCCTACTTCTTAGTATTTAATATGCCGATTCTTACTGCTCTAGAGATCCTTTACCCCTACCTTGGGCTAGTGGATGAGTCTACAGTTGAGATCTCTGGTGATTCTGAGTCCTGTGTACACAAACCCAATGGCAAGTCATCACACAACCTGGTAACAAATTACTGATGCACTACACTTAACCCAGCATGAGAGAATATGACCTTTGGTCCACGTTCCTTTCGTGAAGTCACGTCCAGGGCTGGTCTAGGGCCCATGATACGTTTAGGGGCCCAGGAAAATATTTTAACTTCTTTTAAAGTCATGAGATAAAGAACTTTTAGGATTGAAGAAAATGTTTTAATTTTTAATCCTGCCTGGATTATATTTGCCTTTATCCCAGTGGAATTGTAAAATATAATTTTTAATATTTTTAGTGGAGATAGGGGTCCGTGAAGGCAAGAGTGCATAGGTCCCATGTGGACATCCTAATGACCATGAATTAGCAGATGGCACCACAGAAAATAAAACAATGCTTTTTTTGGATTTTTT
>VBSM01003186.1:2672648-2715858 GCA_008086735.1 Cheirogaleus medius
TCCTCCTGCCTGGGCCTCCCAGAGTGCTAGGATTACAGGTGTGAGCCACTGTATCTGGTTATTTCTTTATTTCTGGGGAAAAAAGGCAAGAACAACATTGCCTTAAGATGCCTATGGAAAATGTCAATGATTAAATTAGCTATTGTGCTTTCATTGCACTAAAAAGTATATTATTATACAGCACTTTATAATCTTAATTGATGATAACCCCACCCATGACATTTCAGCTCTGACCGTTCTGTAATTGCCAGCCTCAGAGATGCCACCTGTGATCCTCATCTTCTGGCACTTACGCCCTTGCAAAGTGCCCTCCACGCTGAATCAGAGTCAGCCCTGTGTGCCCCATACAATACAACAGGAGTGCCAGCATGTGACTTCTGCGGCTAAGTGTTTTAATGTCCACCTTTGTCGCCTGTTCAAATTTTCTGTATCTTTACCGATTTTTGTCTATTTGCTCTATATTTTACTGAGAGAGAAGGATTGAAATCTCATACTGTAATTGTGGATTTGCCAATTTCTTTTTATTTCTGCCTGTTTTTGTTTTGTGTATTTTGAAGCTCTGTTACTAGATATATGCACATGTAGATTGTGTTTTTTTGATGAATTAACTCATTAATCATTATAAAATGCTTCTTCCTTATCCCTTTTATGATATTCATATAACCACTCCAGCTTTCTTTGATGAGTGTTTGTATGATATGTATATTATGCATATATTTCCATCATTCTACTTTTAACCTACCTGTGTGTCTTTAAAATGAATTTCTTGTTAACGACATACTATTGGGTTTTATTGTCTTAGCTACTCAGAAAAGCTCCACCTTTGAAATGTCAGGTACGTACGTAGGGGTTCAACTAGAGAGGCAGGACCGGTAGGTGATATATCAGATTTAGTAAGGAATTGGCTTATGTGACCGTGGGAATTGACTAGGCAAATCGTAGGGTCGGTCATCAGGGAAGTCAAAGGTCAAGCTGGAACTCCCAGGCCTGGCAGATGCTGCTGTCCACAGGCAAGGCTGCTTTTTCACCAGGGAGGCTCCTCCTCTCCCCTAAGGCCTTTCATCTGATGGAACAAGCCCACCCTGGTTGTCTAGGATAACCTCATTTACTTACAGTCATCTGATTACAGACTTTAATCACATCTACAAAATACCTCCATAGCAACATTTAGATGAATGTTCGATTAAGATATTGGGAACTCTAGATGGTGAGAACACAAACCACGTCCAGCCCTGTGTGAGCTCAGAGAATTGCTCTGCAGTCTGCTTTCTGGTATTCTTTTCCTGGACTTAGGTGGTTGCCTCTCGCATATTCTTAGATCAGTGCTCAAAGATTTGCAGGCTCTTCCATGGCAATCTCCAGGACTCTCACTCTCTGTAGCTCTTTCCTCTCCAGTGTTTTGCCCTTAAATTCTTGTGAGGGTGGCCTTCCCAGACTTTAATTTTCTTTTCCTCAACTCAGGGAGACCACCAGGCTCTGTTTGGATTGCCCTGTCTACGCTGTAGCTTGGAAACTGCTTCCAGACACAAAGCTAGGGCACTCTTAGAAAATACTGTTCACCTTCTCTAAGGGATCCCACATTTTGAATTGTCCATTTTCTAAAAAACATTGTTTTCACCATTCTCTAGTTGTTTAAGACAGGAGGGTCACTGTTACTACATCTTGGCCAGAGCAGAAATGTCCAGTTACTTCTTTTGGCTAGAATAGAATATTGCCATAAATTAACCTTTTAATATTTATGATTTAATATCATAGAAAGAAGGAAAGAGACCCAATTATAACCACAGGAGCAACCTTGGTGTTATATCTTACATTTCTAACTTTGACGCACAGTAATTGAAGCGTAAAATTTTCAGGGGATAATTAAGTTAATAAACCTTCACCTTTTCATGGTTTTAGCAGCCAGGTTTTGTATATCAGCAGCGAGTCCTTCAGGCTCCATGAATCTGGTTACAATTTCTGCTTGATAGAAATCTGTGTCAGGCCACTGAGCTGCGTGTCTCTTTTCCCCCTTGAGGTACATAAGCTTATTTTTAGGCAAATGAGAATTGAAAATGAGCCCATCCCCCCCACTCCAGTGCTTGGCTAGGTCAATCCAAAATCTGACAGCACGGTCAACTCGATAACTTCCTTTTAAAATGTCTAACAAACAGCCAAGATGACTTAGATCGGTAGCAGCGGAAAAGTAATTTGAGAGCTTTAGATATATTGAATTTCTGGAATTGGGTTTTGCAATAAATCTGAAAAATTCTCACACTTATTTGATTTTTTAATATTGCATACAATGGCTCCCTTCATTTAAATACAGTTCTCTTTTTGTTTTCATTTTTCTGTAGCAGTAACCTTAAAAATTAAAATGTTGTTTTATGGTATCCAAACCTTGGTTCTATGCACTGATTTCATACTGTTCTCTCAATACACTAACTACATTGCCACAGCCGTCATTCCTGCAAACCCCTTCCCTATGAATATTTTAGTTCTTCTGCAGGGAAGGCTCCTTTTATTAATACTTCAAAATCCTTCAGAAATTAATTTTAGCATAAACACTTTACTCCTTCCAAGTTACTTTGAAACTTTCATCATTTCTCTCAAATCATAAATACAATATTTTTGTCCTTTTGAAAAGAAGAAAAATAGCTCTCATTTCACTTTGAAGCATATTTTTAGAAGTCTGTAACACTCGGCATTTGGTAAGGATATGATAATTTAAATTTAGACCAATATCTACACACTCCTATCATTGAAGAATTGTTTAATAAGTTTGTTTCATAAATTTCCAATATGTAAAAATCTACTCAATACCTACCATGATGACAACAACTCAATATGTTTGGGGATGTTAGGCAGCTTTCTGTATGATACATCTTTACCTTGCTTGGTTGATATATTTAAATTGTCAATCATTTTTTTTTGGTAAATGCATGAATCATGTCTTATAAAAATTGACAACTTGGGAGAGATTGCTATTTTCCTATGCAATATCCATTTTCATGTCTTTCTTTAGAGAATCAGAGAAATAACGCTGATGTTAGCCACTTGGAATGAAGACTACATATCCCAGCTCCCCTTGCAGGTGGACATGGCTCTGTGGTTACAGCCCTGTCTGTATAAGCAGAAGCACTGTGTGGGACTGCTAAGAAGCTTGGAGTCCACTGAATCCACTAGGAGCTATGTCCTAATTTTTCCTCCTCCTTCTGCCTCATAACTTGGAATTCAGACTCATGGATCCCCAGTGGCCGGCTCAGACTATGAAGCATGTGTTCGCAGGGTGGAGAGAGAGGAGGAGCCTGGGTCTTTGCTGACCATGGAGCTGCTACACCAGCTTGCTCAACCTCTGGCCTTCTCTTAAGAGAGAGAGAGAACATCTTCTCTTTTGTGTTAGCCTTGTATTTTACATTTTCTGTTATATGCAGCAAAAACTAATCTTAACTAATACAACAATAGTGACAGGATTTTGGTAACAATTGAAGTCCTCAAAGATGTCAAATTATATGCATACAACTATATAGATATAGGTGATATATATAATATATGTGTATACATATATGTGATTATACACATATAGTGATTGGCACAGATTTCAGGAAGTTTTCATTTGCAGGGCCTGGGCTCCTTTGGCTAGTGCTATCACAGGCCATAACACTATTTTATCAAATTCAATTTTGATTTTCTTGTAGAAATACTTTTATAACTGGTAAGATGCTTTTATACCTGTTTACTTCAGTTCCCTCTTTATTAATGAAAAAAAAAATAACAACATTGCTTTTATCAAAATGTCCCTAACATATATGAACTACTAGATTGGCTATTATTCTTTCATTGCACTAAAAGATGTATTATTATATGTTATCTTAAAATCTTAGATAATGATGATCTCACCCATGGCATGACATTTCAGTCCTATTATTCTGTAATAACCAGCCTCCAAGATGGTACTTAATGATTCTCATCTCCTGTGTTTATAACTTTTTATATTCCTGTCCACACTGAATCCATGCTGGCCTTTTGTGACCCACAGAATATGGCAGAAGGTACAATGTACGATATCTGAAGTGAGGCCATAACAGGTATTTCGGCTTCCACCTTGGTCTCTTGGATCAGTCTCTCTGGGGAAGCTAGCACCATGTTATAAGGACACTAAAATAGCCCCAGGGTGAGGAAGGAAATACCTTTCCAGAACCAACCTGCCCGGCAATGAGGATGACACCTTGGACACGGATTCTCCAGCCCCAGCCAAGCCCTCAGCAGCCCCGACAGATACCCGACTCCACTCACGGGAAGCTCAGAGCCAGAACCACCTCACTGAGCTGCTCTTGGATTTCTGAATCCATGAGAAGAAAAAATGACTATAATTGTTCTAAGCCACTATGTTTTACAGTGATGTGTTACGCAGCCATAATAAATAATGAATATGCTAATGATTTATTTTAGAATTTTGAATATTTTTATAGAAATCGAATGGAGCTCATCATTAGAGCTCTGTCTTCTCCTCTATCCTTTGGTCAATTTCTAATAAGTCACAATTTTTTTTTCTTTTCTTTTTCCAGGAAAACAAAAACTCAGTAATAGCAATCACAGGTTTCCAAGAAGTAGATATTTTTATTTCTAAGTTTCAGGTAATTTTATTCTATTTCTTTCAACTTGTTTTGAGTAAGTAGATAATTTATTAGCTATAGTTTTGTTTTTAAAAATCTACTTGAAAATTATTATTATTCCAGTTATGTTCTGGGCATTTCCTTTCAAATTTACTGAAAATTTCTAGAGTTGTTTCCCTGGATAGAAACTCCTTATTATCTATGGCCATACCACCCTGAACGTGCCCAATCTCATCTGATCTTGGAAGCTAAGCAGGGTTGGGCCTGGTTAGTACTTGGATGGGAGAAAATCGTTGTGTCATAAATAGATCTTTTTACACAACTGATTTGTGTATTGGCATAACAGTTGGCATGACTAAAATGTTAAAATGGTGCATTCTTGGTGACTATATTTAAACTACTGAGTCTCTGAAATTCAAGGTGACATATTACAATTGGCCTGGAATTGATTTTTATATTCTGAAAGAAGATTATATTTTTACCCATGGCCAAATACCCCGTCTCCTTGAGTTCTGATGTCTAGGTTTGGGGTGTCTACAATAGCAGAGTCTAAGCCTTGCTCCAATAAATGGATTCCCAGTATCCACGTGATACTTTAAGAGTGGCTGGACAGGAGACCCTGGTCTTTTGATTTACTCCTGACAGGTCTTGTGGGAGCCATCACAGGTGACGTGAGTAGAGATTGCATCCAAGTCTAAAGTAAAAACTAAACTCTCATGGAGCAGCAGTGAGGGCAGGCGGACAGAGGGAGGTAATATCTACTCTTGATAGCAAGAAGTCCTGAGATCTGTGATTCTTTTCCTACATAAGGCAAGGATTTTTAAAGTGCTTGAGAGACTTTTATAAGATCAAGTTCATCAAGCAGATGGTTTGGAAGCCAACAGGGAGCTTTACCCTTGGGCTGCCCTTTGCCCATGAAGCATCTGGAATTCTGAAAAGGAAGAAGAGAAGAAAGCCCAGGGCCTATCTGATTTTTCTCACCATGGAAACTGCCCCTATGGAGAGGCTCTATGGAAACAGGCAGAGTCGATGTTGCTCAGCTAGCCTTGAAGAGCTGCACCTTCCTGTGCATAAGGGACCTGCCTCCTGGTGGAAGGGGGAGGGTTGCTCACAGTTGATGTGGATGGAGACCAGCTGGTTTTGGAGTTAGAAACCAATTCACCAACCATGACTCTTTGGAAAAATTTCTCCAACTCATTTTATGTAAGTCTTCTTATCTATAACATGAAGATAATGAAACTTCCCCCAAAGAGTTTTGTTGGGACTAAATGAGGGAGAGGAAGTCCAGTCCCTCACTCCGTGATGGGCGAGTGCTCAAGAGAGCAACTCTTCTTATCATCCCAAGAACTATGGGCGTGCATTCAGGTGTGGCAGGGTGACAGCTGGCCTAGAATTCCCCTCCTCTGATCTCTCCCAGGTCCCCCAAACCACCCCAGTCTCAAAGCTGAGATAAAGACTCCAAGAAACCTCTGAAGGAAGACACCTGAGCACAGAGTGAAAGACGCTTGCAGAAGAGGTCTCCACTCCCAGGAACAACAAGTGAGACAAGGAAGGGGAGGCTGCTGGAAAGAGGAAGATGGGGCCAGAGTCCTCCCAGCTCACAAGGAAGAAGGACCTTCAGATTGTCCCAAGAGCAGAGTGACAGGGACAGAGCGACCATTCAGCACTCAGCTTCCTAGAGTATGTCCCCCACTGACACATCTTCTGGGGATATCTGCTGTCAATAGATGTGGCCACTTGTGACCTCACTTCTGAGTAGAGGGTGGGGACCTGGGCACCATGTCCCAGGAATTGGGATGTGAAGCATAAGCCTCACCCCTTGACCAAGCAGTGACAGGAAAAGACCAGTGGCCAGGACCGTGGTGGCATCTCCCCGCCGGACCCTTGTCTTCGTCTTTCCTTTGCTGACGGAGATGATGATGATGATTGGAGAGTGTGGCTTACAGTCAATTTTACTTTGGAGACCATATATGTTGGCACATTTTTGCTTTAAAAATACTATGAAAAGAAACAAAGTAACTTCTCTCAGCACTCCTACTTTAGCAAACAAAGAGCATTACTAATAAAAAGAAAAATTTAAGAAGGGCCGTTTAAATTTAAAAGGAGCATACCTTAAGTTAAAGAAATTTGGTTTTCTTCAAAATTAGCAGCACCATTGATTCTCTTTCCCGTGGGTGGCAGGGCCTGCCCGTGCCCCGTGCTGGAGCAGGGCCTTCACTGAGCATCCACCAGGACGGACCCCACATTCCTTCCCAGCACTGGCAGAGGATCCGGCGCATGGGGCTGGCGTCTGTGCTCTGGTCCTTGGTGTCTGCGTGGCCCGGGAGAGTTGCTTGGCTTCCCTGGGTCACAGCTGCTTCCTGGGGAGCAGAGAGTACAAATGCCTACCTAACAGAGTCATTCTGAGGATAAATTGGGTTAATATCAGCAAAGCTCAGCGTTCAAATTAGGAAAGGGGCTTGAAAATGGGAGCTGCCATTATTTTTCATTATTTCGACTGTAGAACACCCAGCGACTGCTATGTCTATCCAAGAATTACTGTTTTCTACTATTTCAATGGTCCTGCCTCAGCTACCTTTAAGCACTGTCCATGGTATCCATAACATACTCGTGCACGCCCAAGCAAATGCCCTCGCTCCCATCAAGTTTCAGAGGGATCTAGAAGAAGTTTTACAACTTAAGCAGGTGAGGGGTCTGACCTTCCCCAGCTGAGCTGCCCGTTAACCTCAGCTCTCTTCCCCAGCTCTGGGCAGAAGTCAGAGCTAATGCCACTGCCCTGCAGGAGATGAGTTTACTCCCACCCCCGTGTTTTTGTGGAGGTTCATCTGCCCTGGATCTTCTGGAGTGGGGTGGGATTTTATCTGAAGGGCGATTCTGAGGTATCCTTGGTTTCTTCCTCTCTCTCCTCCTCCTCCTCCCACACTCCACTCCTTTCTACAGGTAACGGGGAGCTGGTCTGTTAGCGTTAGGTCATACTCTTTTTGTCCAGTCATATTTCTGCATGGCTGTGCATACTTTGTTAAACCTAAACATAAAAAGTGTCCATCACCCCTTTATCTGTGGATCTTCATTCTGAAGGCTCCGGTGTACACATGTTAAATAAATCTATATTCCTTTTCTCCAACTAATCTGCCTTTTGTGAGCTGATTTTTCAGCGAGCCTTCAGAAGGTCAGATCCTTTCAGGTGCTGCCATGTTGCTTGTGCCCTGAGCCCCCGGGCTTGGTTAACAGGCAGTGCCATCTGTCCTAGCGTCTTCTTGGCCAGTCACTGCTTGGAGTCCGTGGTGGGGGGAGGCGGTGGTTCTCTAGTGGATTCCCCTGTAGGACCCTGGAGTGTTCACCACCCACCATGCCCCCTGTGGTGTGGCTTGGGTCCCCAGGGTTCACGATGGCTCTCCCTGCTGCCAGTCACCTGCTGTTGCCTGGGAACAGGCACTCACAGCTGCCAGCCTCCAGGGTGTGCTGGGCCAGCTCTTCTGGAGCTTTCTCTGGTCATTGGGTCAATTTGTCTTGGCTGTAGAGTATATAAAGGCACTGAGCATAGCAAATTTGTACCCTCTCCCTGCACATTTAAAAGAAATATAACAGAAACAATTCAAGTCACTCTTTTAGAAGGAGTTGTATTTGTGTAAAATTGAGAGATATGGCATTTTCTAAAACAGTTGTGATATAAACAAGTATTTTCACAGATTAAAGAAATGAGTTCAGGGAGGACATGCCTTGTACCAAATAACTTTGTCAATGGGAAAAAAAACCAAACTCCCTAAAATAATTTAAAGAGGTTTATTCTGAGCCAAATATGTGTGACCATGGTCCGGAAAGCCACACCCAAGAAGCCTTGAGCAAGCAGTCTCATCATGGTTGGGTTACAGTTTGGTCTTATACATTTCAGGGAGACAGAAATTACTCACAAAGGCATACATTAATACATGGGAGGTGTACATTGGTTTGGTCCAAAAAAGCAGGACATCTTGAAGTGGGACATTACAGGTTATAGGTGGGCTTAAAGATTCTTTGATTTGTAATTTGTTAAAGAAATGAATTTTTGTCTAAAGGTTTGGAATGTGTTAAGACAAGGAAGTCTGTTAATCAGAGACAAAACTGGATGTGTACCAGACCAATACCCAGATTCACGTGATCTGTTAAGTAAATTGAGGACCTGTAGGTGTGGTTTAAGCTTTGTCTTGTGTAGCCTTAGGCCTATTAATGAGTTACAAAGGACATCCCCAGGAAGGGAGGGGGCATGACAAGGCATGTCTGACCTCCCTTCTCATGACCTCCCTATTTAGCTTTAGGGTATTTCTGGGGTCCTCTTGGCCAAAAGGTGGCCCATTCATTCAGCTGGAGGCAGGGGTCTTAAGATTTTATTTTATTTCACAGCTTGATTGGCTTCTGAATTGAATGTATTCTCTTTCTACTACTCCAGGTGTTCCCCTGGGCTTGTTCTGCATGGCACGGAGCTAGGATTCCGGGGTTGTAGAACAAACCCTCCTCCACTCCCCCAACCCTGGGCTTGTAGGTCCGGGGACATAGTGGCTGCAGGGACAGTGTCAAGGGTGGGGTAGAGGTGAGGTTGTGTGTCAGGTATCAGAGAGTCTCCTGGCAGGACACCCGACACTTCTTAGAGAGAGCTGGTGAGATCTCAGAGAGCAAAGGTCAAATCTGTGAATCACTCAGCAGAGAGTCAAAACCGCAGCTCTTAGGGAGCTGGAGAGACCACAGGATTTATGCTAATGATGGCATCGAGAGTGACAGGGAAGCGTCTTCGTCCTCACCAGTGAAAGTCATCTCCAGATGGCAATGAATTGACTCCTGAATATCGTGTGTGGTGCAAATAAATAAATAAATGGGCCAGAAACAAAATTCTAATAGACTTAGTGGGAAATAATTTGTGAACAAATCTTTCTGCCAGCTCAGGATGCAAATAGCATCTCTGGGAGAGGTGGGGAATCTCCAACACATTTTCTAATTACTGATGCTAATTACTTGCATCATCATTTGCATACCTTCATGAGGGAGAAGCTACAGAAGCCCCAGGCCGTAGTTGTAGATTTCTTTTTCCCTGTTTTTCCCTTTTTTCTTTCCCATTCATTTAGAAATGGAGTATAAACAGTTACACTTAGGCTGAGCCTTTGTGAACTGAAAGGATGGCTGGAGCAGATTTCGTCCCTCCTATTTGGGAGCTGGAAGCTTCCCGCTCTCAGATCTAAACACAGACAGACATCTTCATCTCCACGGCTAATGTGCAAGGGTTTTTAGGCACTTCCAATTTTGAAAGGCCACATGGCCCAGTGGTTGGAAGCCCAGGCTCTGAGCCCTGACTCAGCCGCTTACTAGTTCTGAGATCTGCAGAATGGATGTGTTCAGAGAAAAACTTGAGACAAATTAAATTTGACCATGTTTAATTGAGCAAAGGACGATTCTTGAATCAGGCAGCCCCCAGAACCAGAATAGGCCCAGCACTACTCCGGCCTGCCGTGCTACGTGGTCGGTTAACACTTACAAGGAAAAGGAAAATGACGGAGGGAGAATGGAAGTGAGGTATGGAAACAGCCAGATTGGGTCCAGCTTGGCGTTCGCCTTATTTAAACACGGCTTGAACAGTTGGTCGCCTGTAATTGGCCAAAACTCTGTGATTGGTACAAGAGTTAGTGACAATCTGTTTACACATCCAGTTAAGTTGCAGTTATACACATTTAAGTTCTGCTTCGAATATGCATGGAGGCAGCTTTAGGCTAAACTTAATTTAACAGGGGTAGCATTGGGAAGCTCCTTCCAAGTTTGCTGTGAAGGTCAGCAGGGCTGCAGGCCTGGAGTAGGCAGTGAGGGTGAATTCTTGCTGCTGCTGGTGCAGGACTGACCACCCCTGTCCTGTTCCATTTCATTTCTCCTGACTCCATGGGTGTTGGGATGGAGGGGGGGATTCTCTGCCTACTGGGGTGCATGTCAGATGGGGCTTCCTCTGCATGCAGGACTCCTGGCCTTATGCTACCTCTGCTGGTGGTTAGGGACACCCCAAAACAGCAGCCTTGGTGCATGCCCCTGTCCTGCCCTCCTTGCGGCCTGCAGAGCCCGAGTCTGTGGGTGGATGTGTGGAGGGAGTGGCCAGTGGAGGGGACAGTGGGGGGAATGACAGACTCTGGACATACTTGATTCGAAAGAAATCAGCTGCAGAGCTGACTGATGGTGGCCACCTGGATTTTTTGGCTTCTTGTTTGTTTTTCTGGTTAAAAAAAAGAAAATTAGCAGCAGAAAATTGTATAGAACCAGATTTTTTGTTGTTGTTGTTCAGAAGATGGAGCAGGTATTTCTCAATCCATCTGCACAGTTTATTCCATGGCAGAAATTTCACCTTGAAATTGACCTCTGCCTTTTCATCTTCATAGTTGACTATCTTTATGGATTTTTAAAATGAGAATTGGGATGAAACCATTTTAAATATATCCAGTCTATCTTTGTTATTCTAACCCTGAGGTTTAAGTAGGGGTTTTCTGTATTGTAAATATTTAAAATTTTTCTGTATATTATGATGCTTTCATGTCTTAAAACATCTTTCTGGCTGGCGTGTGACTGTCCCTCCTGGGGCTCTCCAATTCTTAACCACTTCGGTGCAGCGCTCACCGGCCACGAAGCCTCGCCCACAGCCAGCACTCACAGTCCGCATGGTAGTGTGTGCTGTGCATTGACGACGAATCCGTTTTGCTCTTGTGTGATGAGGAAAGCTTTAAAGCACTGAAAGCTTGTTTGACTTTACAGGCAGCTTTACTTGTAATGCAAATATCAGAATAGGTAACGTATACATATACGTTTTCATTACGTTATTTTTAAATGTTCACAATTTTATTTTGATAAATGAAAAATTAGAAAAGTCATGTCACAGCTGTCTGCTAAAGTCGACACTCGGCTGTGCGCCTTCGTATCACGGCTGTCGGCTAAAGTCGCTGTGCGCGTTCATCTGTGGCTGTCAACTATAGTCGACGCTCCTACCAAAGTGGTTAAAGATGAACAGGGGCCCAGCCAGGAGCATGACTTTGATATGCACGTCCTCTTCCGCCTGCCCACATACCCCTGGAGACAATATTCCTCTGCCTTAGTTATCCCAGGGCCAGATACCAGGCAACTGGAGCCCACACTGGTAGTCCGAGGCCTGCCAAAGGTACTCATACTAGCCGGCCCTGAACTGCTCCCCTGCCCTTCCTCGCCTCTTCCGAGGAAACCCCAGTAAAGCGGAAACTTCCTGTCTTCTGCGTCTGCCCACCCTGGTGTCTGTCCCCTGTGGCCCTGTGTCCGTGCTGCGGCTCCTGTCTCCAGACCCTGTCACTATGTTAAACTTTGTTTTCCTGAACCTCTCATCCGTCTCCTTCTGTGGCCTCCCCTGACTAATCATTTCAGAAATGAATACAAAACACCTTTAAAAGAAAAGAAAATGGGAAATTTCCTACTCCTAAAATGTAGAGCAATTATAATTATATAATGAGTAATATAGAGCAATTATTTGAGATGTAAAACGTGGGCTTTTATTAACAAATTAGAGAGTCAAAGTGTCTTTGTAGCTTGATAAATTATGACTTGTTGTGTGCTGATGTCTGCTTGAAATGAGATGTATGAAGTATTTGCACAGAGTCCCAGAATAAACTTTGCTGCCTTTAATTACATGTTGTTCAGTGAATTCATTATGCTATATTAGACGGTAGTTTCTAATTCCTTTTCCTACAGGTATAATAATAGTCCTTGTTTTCCTGGAATATATTTAAGCAAACGTAAATGTTAATCATCACATGAATCACAAGCTTAGTCCATTACTCAGTGTCACCCTATGTTGGTTTTCTATTGCTGCCTGTCAACCTCAGCAAGCTTAGCAGCTTAAACAGCACACATTTAAAATCTCACAGTATCTGTGGGTCCGGGGTCTGGGCGTGGCTTAGCTGAGTCCCCTGCTCAGTCTCTTACCAGGCTACAGTCACGGTGCTGGCTGGGCTGCATTCTCATCTGGGTCCTCGACTGGGGAGGAATCTGCTGCCAAGCTCTCTCCTGTTGTTAGCAGAACTGCTGTTGTGACCGTAGGGTTTCTGTTTTCTTGCTGGCTGGGGCTGCTCTCAGAGGCCTTCTACGACAGGGCTACTGCCTCTTACAGGCCAGCAGGAGAATCTTTCTTTCCAGTCTGCTAGGAAAGTCCTTTTTTCTTTTTTTGAGACTTCTGACATGAGCCCTGGCCAGATAGTGGTGCTCTCCATGCAGACGAGAGGTGGTACATTTCGGAGAGCGACATGTTGGGATAAACGAGAGTTCTGTTTTAAACAGGTTACATTTAAATGACTGTGCAACATTCACATAGAAGTATCAGCTGCAGATATGCGAATCCAGAGCTCAGGAAGAGTGGCCCAGCGTAGAGGTATCAATCTGGTGTGTTTGGCATAAAAATGGTATTTAAATCCATGAAAACATTTAAGATCACCTGGGAAGAGAGAGAAAAGAGGGCCTCAAAAAGAAAGGGCCAAGAAGAGAAAATTTTATAAAGGGAGAAAAAGACCTTGAACCAAACCTTGGGAATCCAGTGTTCAGAGGCTGGAATGGGTGAAAGGAAACACGGAATAGGAGAGTCTTAAATAATGCCACCTAATCGAGCAAGTAACATGCCATGTTTCATCAGCTCTGCCGTATCCTATTGGTAAGAAGCGAGTCTGGTCCTGCTGGCACTTGAGAGCTGCTGGGTCACCCAGGGCATGGAAGTGGTCCGGGGCGGGGATCCCGGCACCGTCACAGAGCTCTGCCTGCTCCTGGCCACATCTTAGTGATTACAGCCTAGTGCTTTCGGAATACCCACGGGATTATAGACTTGTTCTGACCGACAGGCAAGAGCAGCATTTTTATCCCAACTTAGATTTAGAGAATTTAAGAAACATCACTGCTTGCTTGCTTAATTATTCATGTATTTTGGAATAATAGAATCTGCTAGATTTTCTTTACCTACTGGGGCACCCATCCCCCATCTACCCGAGTGCTGGCAGATACAAGCAGCGTAAGAGTCTGGTCCCCTTCCCTCCAGGTGGGTTAGTTCTGTGGCACGTTTTTACGTTCCAGAGATAGCCCCTATCCCCTACACACCTCACCCCGTGGGTGGAGCCAAGGCTAGACTTTGCCTGAGGCCACGTTCTTGTTCTGCTCCTTCCTTCCCTATCCTGCTTCCATCCTCCCTCACAGGGGTCTTCTAAAGACACCCTCTCTGTGTGTCACGTCTACCTGAACCCCTGACCCAGGCTTCTGCTCTGGGGGCTCTGACCTGAGCCATCCGCCTTGCTTCACCAGAGCTGCCAGACGCTCTAACACAGACACCACCTGCCTGGGCTTTGGTACCAGCAAAGCCCACGTTTGTTTTCTGCCTCTGTCACTTACTAGCTGTGTATTCTTGTCACTGACTCTCCCCAAGTCTCAGTTTCCCTACCAGTGAAATGGACATAATAAGGGGAGAGGATTAAAGAGAGAGGGGGTGTAAAATGCACATCACATAATAAATGCTGGAGAAATTTTAGCTATTTTTATTATTCCCAAAAGAAAAGGTGAGTGTATAGATACACGTTTCAAGGAAACATGTTCATTAAAATTTTGAGCTCCACACACATGCCTTCTTTCACATCTGAAATAATCAGGCATGCTCTCCAGGCAGTGACTTTGGTTTGGTTTTGGATACCGTGGTAGTGCGTTCCCTTTGGAACATCGCCTCTTTCCGGGCACTGTCCCTGGGCGGATGCCCGCCTTTGACGAGGCTTCTGCACTCACTAGGCGGCTAAAGCCAGAGGTCCAAGCCCAGCCTCCTTCTTGGGACCCAGAGCCCAGTCTTTGAATTCTTTAGCAACTTTGTCTCGTTTGGTTTTGAAGCGAATCAGTCTAGGTGTTCTGGGCCCTTCCGGTTGAGCAGGTCACTCATGGCCCTGAGCACGGAATTAGAGCTCAGGCCGCGCAGCCGCCTTCATTAGCCGGTACCCGCGTGCAGGGAGAGCGGTGGGCAGGCTCGCAGGGGAGAAGGAATGTAAATACCTACTGGATTTTGTTTTATCCCTGTTCCATTATGAATGACCTTATAATCCATGCTAAAGATTTTGAATATTACTCTAGGCAGTGGGGAGCCATTAAAATGTTTTAAGCAGAGAAATGACATATCAGATTTGCATTTTAGAATGCTCCAGTGTGGAGAACGGATTGTGGGCGGAGAGGGGAGGCAGAGAGGGATTCTGAGCCGTTGCCGTTTTCTGAAAGGCAAGGGGCCCGGAAGCAGTGCAGGGATTGTAGGGATGGGTGGAGAGGCTTGGAGAAGATTCTGGATAACTGGGGAGCAGAAGCAATGGGACTTAGCAAATGATTGCACGTAAGGGGAAGGGATGGGTCAAGAATGGGGACACGGGCTCTGTATCTGGCAACCGGATGGATGATGAGTGGCTCGCTGGGACAAGGAGCACAGCCGTGAGAAGAGGAGTGGAGGTCGGCTGTGTCGAGCTGAGATGCCGGCAGGACGTCGGGGGAGATGTCTGCTGGGCAGCTGGCCAGGAGGAGGGAGGAGTGATGGGCTCAATGCAGCAGTGGGAGACAGAGGACGGGGTGTCAGAGAGTGGCCAGAGCCCGCTGGAGACTACCGGGGAGTGCCACCCTAGGGCCTGTTAGGGCAAGGATGGAAAAGCAATGTTTGGCAGAATATTTCATAATATGGGATCGTTTCTTAACCTTTTCCTGCAGAGGACGTGGAAATAGTTTGGGGGCAGAAGCGGAGAGGAAAGTTGGGTGAGAAGAGAGGAAGAACAGAGGATATTGGAAGGAAGATGTGGTAGAGGGCGGTGTCAGAGGGGCTTCCAGCTCAAGTGGGACCAAGAAGAACGGGGGGTGGGGGGCAAGGCATGGAGCTTTCAGTAACTAAGAATTCTGAAACGACTTCGCCCTGAGGTACAAGGGCCCCCGTGTAAGTGAGCAGCTCAGCAACACATTTCTGTTGTTTTTTTTTAATTTTTATTTTTCACTCCCTCGCCCACTAGACACAAAGCTGTATGTCCCGTCTGCCCCCCGCGTTACAGGTTGGATCATGTAGTACAGTCTTGACCCCTGGTAGCTCAGGATGCGGCTGTCGGGCCTTTGAAGAGATAATTAAGTTAAATGAAGTCATTAGACTGGACCCTAATCCAATATGACTGGCGTCCTCATAAGAAGAGGAGATAAGGACACAGACACACACAGAGGGGACCACACGGAGACACAGGGAGAAGACAGCCACCTGCAAGCCAAGGAGAGAGGCCTCGGGAGAAACCAGCCCTGCCCACACCCTGATCTCAGATTTTCAGCCTCCAGAGTTGTAAGAAAATAAATTTCTGTTGTTTAGGTACTTTGTGATATATTTACGTGGTATTTTATTATAGCAGCCCTTGCACGCTAACACACGCAGACACTGGACAAGGAGCAGGGCAGAGAACGATACTGCCAGCTGGGAGTGCTGGCAGGTGGAGGTCGTGGCCGCACGGACAGAAGTGGAGTCAGCAGCGACTGGAACCCAGAAGGAGAGCCTGGGTGTGGCCCCTGCTCACAGTGAGCCCTGGGAGCACGGACTCCTTCCCACAGGGCCGAGCCGGGGAAGAATGAGAAGATGGGCCAAAGACCCTGATACGCAGGGCAAATTCTTCATGGGGGCAACTTAGAATGGTGGCTCTGGGCGCCACCAGCTCCAGCCCCTGCTGACCAGCCTGTGACTTGGGACAAGCTATGCAACTTCTCTGTCCCCAAGTTTTACAGCTATAAATGGGGGACATAATGATAAAATGCCACCCTCATTTTACCTTGGGGATTAAGCGAGATGGTAACATAGGAGTGCTTAGAATCAAGTAACCATGTAGGCCAGCACGGCCACTCATTCGTGATTCTACATGGTGTCGCTGAGCTCTCGTGAGCACAGCCATTGTGTCACCTGCTTTGGGGAGTACAAAGGCATGTGACCATCAAGCAACACCTTGAGAACACGAGGGCTTCTACGCTGTTCCTGGATGCCTAATAAATGATATTACACTTTACTAAATTAGATTTTTACAATAGCTTTAAAGTATAATTTACATACCATTTAAAAGTCTACAGTTCAAAGACTTTTAGTAAATTTGTGCAGGTACGTAACTGTCATCACAGCTCAGGTTTAGAACACTTCCATCACCCCCCAAATTGTAGGCAATCCCTACGTCCATCCCCCCACAGGCAACCACTGATCTGCTTTTTGCCACCATAGCTCTGCCTTTTCTAGAAATTTCACAGAAATGAAATCATACACTATGCAATCTTTTGTGTCTGGCTTCTGTCCTTGGCACAATGTTTTGGGGACTTATCCCTGTTGTTGAGTGCAGGAGTGTTTTGTTCCTTTTCATTGAGTAATTCTCCACTGTGGGATGTACCCCATTTTGTTTATCCATTCATCAGTTGATGACATGTGGGTTGTTTCCACTTCTCAGCATTATAAATAATGCTGCCATATTATTGGGTGAATATTTTCACTTCTCTTGGATAGATACACAGAAGTGGAATTGCCGGGTCATGCAATAAGTGTATGTCTAATTTTTTAAGAAATTGTCAAACTTTTTTCAGAAGAGGCAGTATCCACCCAACCAGATTTTAATTCCTTTCAAATACGGCAGTATGCTGTGTGGTTCTTATTTGACAACCGGCTCCCCGACGGCTGTCGCTGGCTTCCCGCCTCCGCGAGGCACCCAGGACCCTGCGGTAGGTTAGCTGGAGGGAGCTCACAAGATTAACACACTCCCTGGAAACATGTAGCTTGTTTCCTGGGCTGAGCAAATGTGGTCCTGTCAGAGAGCTTTTTGCTCTACAAGAGCGAGTGTCTGCAGTAATTGATTTAGTCCCGGATGCTGTCTCCGAAGAGCAGCGGGGTTACAAGCTCTCCAAATCCAATTGCTCCCTCACCTGCCTGGGCAGGGGCCACACGACGGGAGAGTCGGGGCTGCTTTGCAGTTCTGCCTGTTGTTAAAGCAAAACAGTGACACTTGTGAAAGCAGGACCATTGGGATAGGTCCAGGGGCCACCGCAACGGGATTTTGCATCGGGGAGAGGGATGGGACTCAACTCTGAACACAAGCTCCGGCAAGTGGGAATTTATAGCCAAGGGGCAGGGTGGGGTCAGAAGATGGAAAACTCTTATACTAGCAGGAAACATAGGAGTTTGGGATTCTGGCTATACCAACCTAGCAGGATTCCAGCTGAGGACAGGCCAGGTGAGCAGACACCACCTGGGGGGTGGTGGGAGAGGAGGGGCCTGAGCAAAGGTGATCAGTTATCAAAGGTGGGGGCTTCTTGCCACACTGGTTTAGCAAGGCTCATTGCTAAAGATGGATTTTACAGGAAAGTACTCTGATGGGCCTGGGAGGAGGTTTGGAAGTCTGACCGAAGTGTGGTCAAGAAGAGATTCTTTGCCACTATCAGCTTGAAAATGGTGAGATCCAAAACACAGAGCACACGGCCCACCTGGGGGGAACTGCAAACTCAAAGGGCAAAAGGGAGTCTCTTCTGGAAGCCCCAGGAACCAAGAGCCAGGGTACCAGGGGAAGCAGGTCAGAAGGACACTGGCCATCTCCACAGGCTGCACGAGGAGAGGCCTCTGCTCGCGCTGCCTTTAGACCAGCCGGGCAGCACCGTCCTCCTGGGTTACTCGAAGTCAGATCCCTGCCACCTGGCTGTGAGCCTGGGCTACCTTGGTGGCCCATTCCTTTTCTAAACTAGGGCCCAGCCCCTTGGGGTTGCTCACGTAGGGCTTGAGACACACAGCGAAGGAGAAAGCGAGCGTGGAGGAACGGCCTCAAAGCCCACTGGCTCCGATGGGGAGCGTGACGCGGAAACTGAGTCTCCAGCCCTCAGTGTTGTGGCTTCCTAGGTCCCCCCGTGCCTCTGAGCTCCCGGCTTCTCATCTGAAAATGAAGATGAGCGTTGCCCCTCCCTACCGCAGTTGGTGTGAAGGTCACCTGCCAGGGCAGGCGTGTGGAGACGCTCTGTAAACTGGAAAGGGTGAGAGCCCTTTGGCATTCCCGAGGTCGACATGGAGCCGGCATCTCACAGACTCCCAGGCGACAAGAACTCCCTGGACAGATGCACAGATAACCAGCCTCCGCCCTGGAAGTCTTCTCGCAGCGGGTGTGGCCTGAGGCCCAGGAATCAGTGTCGTAACAAGTTCCCTGGGATGATTCTTCTTTTCAGCGGCTGCGGAAACACCGGCCGCCTAGTCGAGCGGTTCTCAGGCTTGGCTGCCACTGCAGTGACCTGGGGAACTGATGGACAGAAAGACTCCATTTCTGGTGTCTGACCACTGACAGCTCCCCAGCCCCTCTGCTCCCCTCCCGTGGGGAGTTCAAATCCCTGCCTGTGGGCAGCAACCCTCCACCCGGCTGGCTCACTCCTAACCACAATAAAAACCAAAGTCACGGCCACTACCGCCATTGCCTTCACTCAAGCCCCTTGGACTGGATTGAGACCACCCTGACGTGCCCAGAAAGCCCCGTGGTTTATTAACCTTGTTCACACCCTAACAATTGAAGGCACCAACCTCAGCACCCTAACCAATTTTGCATGGAGGTTGACTGTGCCTTCTGGGAGGCGACCTGGCCGTGGGGTTTTTAAAGCTCCCAGATGACCCCAGGTGACTGCCCCATGCAGGGGGAACAGGGGACATGGGTCTACTTCCTCCTCACTTCCCGTCATGTTGACTGCAGTTTTCTTTTAGCTGGCCTTGCCTTGGCCCAGGAAAAGGCGGAGTCTGTGTGCTTTCGGTTACCTTTCTATTCCCAGATCTTAGCACAGTGAATGTCTAGAACACAGGAGGTGCTTAATAAATGGGGGGGGGGGGGCAGGAATAAAACAGACACTTGGGAGCTGTGATTTCATACCAGCCATATATACACCAAGAGTCAGGGCTAACCCATCTCTGCGCTTTCTCCTTCCTGCTGCTATTCATTTTGGGAAAGTTTGGGGCAAAATGGCAAGTTAAAGATGTAAGAAATGCCACCCCGACTGAGGAGCAGGGTCCTCACACTCAGAGTTGTCCACAAATGAAGTTGGCCTTTACCCGAGGACCACACCATCCTTCGGCGCCTCCACGCAGCAGGTTTTCAGAGTCCCATATTGGAGAACTTTAAGCAGAAACTGGATCGGGGATTCTGTAGAAGGGATTCTTAAAATGGGTGGCCCCGAGAGTAAAGGACGGCAGTGGAATCTTCCAGTCCTGCGTTCATCCACAGCCACCAGCTGCTCGCACCGGGAGAGGGTCAGTTACTCCTGTCGGGCACTAGATGGCGACCAGGCACCGACGAGGCCCTGCGACCGCCTGGGCCCTGGGCTTGGCTCGTCCACCCCCACGGTGACCCTCGGAGGTGGACGCTGTCGTTCTGATTGTCTGTAGGACCAGTGAGGCTAGTGGGGCTAAGGCCTTCGCCCGAGGGTCACACCCTCCTTTGGCCCCTCCAGACAGCAGGTTTTAAATCCATGTTCGGTGACCACAGGTAATGTCCAGCTCTTCCCTGTGGCCCACGGCTGAGGCTGTGCCACACTGCCAGGAAGCAAGGCTGGGGACGAGGGACGGCAGGAGTGCTGTGTGCAGCCAGGGCCGGTGACAAAGGAGTGATCTCTGCCGCTGGGACCTGTCCCACTGGCCTCAGGGAGGAAGGGCTCTTAAAGCCCAAGAAGGGGCCGTGCTCCAAGCCTGCTGCCCAGGGCTGCCCTGCAGCCGTCCAGATGGTTTTAAGGATGCTTTCATAATAATAGCACCTACCGGTCAGGTGCAGTGGCTCATAGCTGTAATCATAGCACTTTGGGAGGCCAAGGCAGGAGGGTTACTTGAGGCGAAGAGTTACAGACCATCCTGGGCAAAATAGCCAGACCCCATCTCTACAAAAAATAAAAAAATTAGCTGAGTGCAATGGTGCATGTCTGTAGTCCCAGATACTCGGGAGGCTGAGGCAGGAGGATTGCTTGAGTCCAGGAGTTTGAGGTTGCTGTGAGCTATGATGTTGCCACTGCACTCCAGTGAGACCCTGTCTCAAAATAATAATAATAATAATACCTATTGAGCTTTTGCCACTGGCCAAGCACTGTTTTCAGACTTTCCATGTAGCAACATATTTAATCCTCACACTAACACTATGGGTTTAGGTACTATCATCATTGTCATTTTACAAATGAGGAAACTGAGGCACAGAGAGATTATGAAACGAATCCAAAGTCATTCAGCTCGTAGGTGACAGACTTGGAACTCAGACCCCGGGCCCCTGGCTCGAGGTCATTACTCTCTATTGTTTTGTGCTGCTTTTGACATGAGCAATGTGGACAGATACATTCAACTCAATTCATTTATGGGCCAGAGGGTTCTTTCCATGGCCCTGAAGTTATAGCATCAGAAGGGGCCCCCTGGGGCAGTGGGGAGAGCTCTGTGGCCAGCTGTTTACACACTGGCCTGGCGGGATACACCCTGTGCCTTCTCTGGGCTGTGCTTGCAGGAGGCTGTCAACGCCCTGTGATAGAAGATTCCAGGGTGAGTCTCTGCACAGGAAGGAGAGTGCTGGCGGCAGCTGTTTCTCAGCAGCTATAAGATCAGCAAGATCTTTCTTTTGCAGGGGACGAAGGGCAGAAAATGAAGTTATCATATTGAAGGCTCATTGATTGCTAAGGCTCTACCTCTGGCATCATTTTTGAGGCCAGGATAAAACTCGTTGCCATTGAAAATGATGCATGTTCGATTTTAGTAGTAGAATATCTGGTAGTTCAAATGATGTATAAAGTTTTATGAACATGAGTCTCTGCTTTTGAAAGTTGCATGTGATTCCCAGCAGTCAAATTACTAAACCCTCCTAGAGTGAAATAATTTTGCATTACAAAATGATTTAGATGAAGTTTATTATAGTTTTAACTCCAATAAAGTTCATCAACTTAAAAAAAGACAACTTGTTGCCTCTTCAGACCTTCTTAGAATGAAGCAACTGACTCTCTCCTGGAAAGTTTCTATGACAATCACAAAAGCTGTCGAAGTGCCACGCTTTTGTTCTCCGAGAAATTAGAACTACCTGGGCCCCATTGCCTGCAGGTTACATGGGCAACTGGTGATTCCTTTCATTGAAGTGAGTTCCTTTTCCTGCAATGAAAACTTCTTGACACTAGTTGGGTCTTGGTGGGAATATTGAATGGGATCTATAAAGAATCCCACAGCTCAGGACAATTAGGTCAAACTAGTTTAAAGCCCTTTAATTCTGGTAAAACTTCCCAAGGGAGCATGAGCTGAATGTGTCTCCACCGTCCCCGGGGCCAGCTCAATGGCGAAGACACAGCATCCAGAGGCACTTGGCCACCGACTAGGAATTCTGGGTCCAGTCTGGCTCCTTGTCCCAAAGGCCCCTGGTTGGCATGACGGGATCCTGTCCCCATCTGTCTGGTCCTTTCCAGGGAGGGCAGGTGTGAGGTAGCACAGGGACACCCTCCTGTACCTCCCCCAGGAGAGTTGGGCTTGCAACTGGAATTTGAATTCATGTTTCTTCTCATGTTAGTGTTATTCAGATTCAAAACATCTTCTCTTTCAAGTTAATTTTTTGAAGCATCAAATTTTAAACTACTCACAAGATGATGTGAGACTACGGCAATTAAAAAGGATTGAGACTATTCTCAGATTTTAGCTAAAATGTCTTTTTCTAGAAAAGCCTCCATGATCAAGCCCTCCCAGCCCCTCCGGCATTTGGTCAGGATCACAGCACCACGCTCCCTCCTTCATGATAACATCTAGCTTGTGATTATATACTAATTTATGAACTTATCTGATCTCTGCTTCCCCTCCACCCCCAAATGCACTAAGCTCCCTTCCCGTTTTTGACAATCAGTGTGGTCAGGAAGTGCCTCCAAACATCAAGCACATGAATTACTAAAAATAAATGAGACATGCAATTAAAGCAGAGGAAAAAATTATCCACACAAGTAAGGCCCTGTCACGTGGTCGGTTGATTAATTAATTGCAGGATGGCAGTGACACCCAATGGCCTAGGGTGCAGTCATTAAAATTCATGGTGTAGAAATATCAGTTGACTTAGAGAGTTGTTTATAAGACACATTGTGAAATAAGCAGTTTCTAAAGCAATCGATGGTTCTGGGAAAAATACACAAATGTGCATAAGAAAAAAATATTCTAGAAAAGTAAAAACTCTAGACTATTAGGAGTGATTTCATTTGCAGGGAAGCAGGCGTGGCAAGAACTGTCCGCTGAGTCTCAGCTCATCCCCTCCTGTCCTGAGCTCCAGCGGGGCCACATTTGCCGGCCTCTCTTGCAGGCAGGTATGGCCACAGCCGCATCTGGTCCATGGGATCGGGCGGAGGTGATGTGGATCACACCCAGGCCCGGCCTGCTGATGTTCCTTTGTCCTGACATCCGTGTTCTTTTGCCATCTTCCAGCTAGAGGTCAATTCCCAGGATGTCCTTGACTTTGGAAGCCACTCGGTGAAGGCAGCAGAGCTGTTAGACCCTGGATCCCTGAGGAACTGCTAGAAGCCAGACTCTGCACGGCACCGCATACCGGCCTAAACCCACTCTGGACCGGACCTGAGCAGCCTCCAGGAGGCAAGGGTAAGGTGAGGGTGGACCTCGGAATGGATTCCGATGGAGAGGCAGGGATCTCGGGGCTTGCTGGCAAGGTGTTTCCTAGACTTCCCTGTGGGCCCCTCCCCAGTGCAGCTCTGTGACGGAGACCTCACTCCCCAAGGTACAGGGTCTGATTGCTGCTGGACTCCATCTGCCTTTTCCAGCAGGGAATGAGCATCCCTCCCACAACCTCAGTTGGATTCCAGGCATGTCCAGTTTCTAAAGTAGTCTCATTTTGCTATGATTCGGTCCTGTCTGCTTGCAAAGTCTCACTCTCATATTTGGCTGAAGACTCTCTGGGCAGGCTGCTCTTGTGGCTTCGTGGCCTGGAATGGAGGGTGTTGGTCTGGACTCCTTTCTCCTAGCCTGTGCTGGGCATTAAGGAAGGAAGGGGGAAATCCGTCCCCATCTCTCTCCCTGTGTGGTGACTGGCTGTCCCCTCCTGGTTGGGCAGAACCACTGCCCCCTTCCATGCTGACCCCTGTCTGCAGAGGCGAGGCGTTGTCCCTGTGACTGTGGCTGACTTTCTGTCTCCGTGGAGCAGCTCTGTGTTCCCTTTCTGCTGCAGACAGCACGCTCTTGCTCCCATGTGGGCACAGTGCCCAGGCGTGGGAGGTCTGGCAGATGCTGTACACTCCACCCGTGGATAATGCTGGATCTTCCTACCCGGGCCCTCTCTCCCTGAGTCAGTGGTGTGCAGGCGCCAGTTTGGACCGGCTCAGCATAGTAGCCAGTTATTAAATTTTCAGAAATTTGTGAGCAGATTGATGTTTCCTTGGTAGCTTGAAATATGCTACGGTGGGAGTTATTTACACCACAGGAATTGGCAAAAGCCGTACACCAGGACTATTTCTTTTCTACCCAGAGAACTGGTTATTAAAAGTTTGTCAGCACACTATTGACTTTCTCTGTGGGGTTAGTGGCTCAGCTACTTTCAACAAGAGACAATCACTACCGTTGAAGAAAGAAGTCCCTACTTGCTATCTGAAACCAAAAGCTGAGTACATTGTCCTCTAGCAAGGGGGCTATGCTCATTGGGCACATGAGTCTCTGGAAAAGCAAACTGCTGATGGTATGTAGGGCTCTGAGAAGTGTGGTCATGAGGACTGGAGGACTGTCAGAAGCAGAGTTAGTTGTCCTTTGGCCGTGGAATTGTGGTTCTGGGTCTTAGCTGTTACCGATCATCTGGTTTCAGAAGCGTAGTCGCTGCTGTGAAGATGTTGCTGGTGGATTTGGGCTTAACACTGATTATGATGGTTACTTGTGACTACTGCCAAAGAACCATCAGTCTTTGTCTTTCTCGAATTTGGGGTATACGGAGTGTTTATGTCCACCATTCTCTGACTTGGTGACGGTGTCCTGGATCCTAAAGGAAAGGGAGTTTGAGGGGAGGTCCCACGGAGAGAGGAGGAGAAATGTATATGGCCTCTGGCTCTTTAAACTTAGGGTTTTCTGCAAAAAAGCAACCAACCTTTACTCTGCCAGCACCTCTTTCAATGTCAAAAGCCTCTAAGCAGTCTGGCTTCTCTGAGAGGGAAGGTCGTGCTCTGACGGTGGCGCTGGAGGGTGTGGCCGTTCACGGGAGCGCGCCGCGTTCAGGGCACATGCCGAGTCCTTGAGTAACGTCTGCAGAGTAAGGAAAGGTGTCACCAGTGTCTCACAGCGTCCTGTTCCGTTCACAGACTGGTCCGCTCCACGGCTCTCCTTTCCTGACTCTAATTCACAGAACATTCTTCTGTGTCCTCCTTCAGAGTCTCACCAGCAACTCTGGGGCAACATGGACTGTTTGACTGAGTCAAGACTGTAGAGCTCACTTAAGACTAAAGGCATTTCCTTGGAAGCTCTGGATAGTACATTTAAAAGAACCAAAAGTAAATACAACTATGGTCCATTTATGTAGCTTCAACCATCCTATAAAACTGTGGTCCCCAACCCCCAGGCTGCAGACTGGTACCGGGCAGTGGCCTGCTAGGAACCTGGCTACACAGTAGGAGGAGAGTGGCAGGCGAGCAAGTGAACCTTCATCTGCTTTTACAGCCGCTCCCCATCGCTCATATCACAGCCTGAGCTCTGCCCCCCCACCCATCGCCCCCAGGACCGGGTCCGAGGAAAAACTGTCTTCCATGAAACCCATCCCTGGTGGCAAAAGGGTATATAAAAGATCACAAAAAGCCAGTATTTAGCTACAGGGCAACAAAAACAGCAATACTGCAATCAATTATTTAGGCAATAGCATCTCTGAGAGTTGCTTAAGTGATATTTGTGGTATTTTGCCATGACAACTATTCTTGTTTTGGATATCATTAAATATCTATCAAACTGCAACAGTGTACTTCTGGCTTAAAATTTGCACTGGGCTCGCATCCCCTGACACGGCCCCTCCCAGCTAACTGCTAAAATTCCTGCTGCAGATGAAGCAACTCTGAGTACAGCGATGTGGACACGGAGTTCCCCGGGGCAGGAGGATCACACACCAGGAGAAATGGCTGGGACTGCACACCAGGGATAGATGAGATGCCATTTCTTACACAGTGAATTAGTTTCTCGTTGCTGCTGTAACAAACTACCACCAATTTAGCAACTTAAAACAACACAATTTGTTATATTACAGTTCTGGAGACCAGACGTCTAAGAGAACATGGCCATGCTGTGCCCCTTCAGGAAGCCCCGGAGGAGGACCTGCGTCCTTGCCTTTCCAGCTTCTAGGGGCCACTTGCAGTCCTTGGCTGAGGGCACCTCCCTCTGTCCCCAGAGTCAGCACAGAGCATCTTCAGATTCTCATGTGCACAAGCTCTCTCCCCTGCCCTTCACGTCTCCTCCTCCAACTCAGACCTTCCTGTCTCTCGTAAGGACCCTGCTGATTCCACGGAGCCCACCTGGATAATCCAGCTCACTTCCCCATCTCAGGGTCCTCCACTTCATCACACCTGCAAAGCCCCTTTTCTGCCCCGGAAGGCAGCATATCCCCCGGTTTGCGAGATTAGGACATGGGTATCTTTGAGGAGCTGTTCGTCATCCCACTACACACAGGCTCATGTCTTAGGCTCTGGGAAACTGGGAATGAGGAACTGTGAACTCACATGACAAGCGGGGGGCAGGGCAAGGATAATGGGGTCCCCATAGCCTGCATGAGACCCCAGGTTCTCACTGCAGGGAAGAGGGTGTTTTAGAGACTTGGCTTGTCTTACCTCACCCCTCAAAGATTCCCCCAGAAGGCTGGGTTATAACATGGCAAATCTCGTGTGTTTCAAGGGTCTAGCTTTAGGCCATGATGAAATGTGAGCCAGTGTCCAAAGAGCTCCGTGAGGAATACAAGGACGGACAACTAGTCTCATCGTAACACTGTGGAGCTGAGCAATGTGATCCTGGGTCGGCAGGGCTGACCTCTCCAGCACGGACAGAGAGTTCAGGATGCAAAGCCCAGGACGCTTTTAGGGTCCTGCAAAAATGTTGCAATTTCTTTTAAAATCAGAAGGAAAAAAATGAACTTGTAGGGCCGAAGATGTTTTAATTTTTCTCTCACATCAGAAATAAATGAAGATTTTTAGGGGCTGTATTCGTTTCCTAGGGCTGCCACGACACAAGACCACAGACCAGCTGGCTCAAACAACAGAAACGTATTTTCTCACAGTGCTGGAGGCTGGAAGTTGGAGACACAGACGCCAGCAGAGCTGGTCTCCCTGGGACCTCTCTCCTTGGTTTGCGGATGGCCCCTTCCCGAGGCCGTCCCTCTGTGCACACACACTTCTGGTATCGCTTTTTGGGTCTAAATTTGCCCATATGTGTCTTCTCATAAAGACACCAGTCGTATTGAATTGGGGCCCAACCTAACAGCCTCATTTTAACTCAGTCACCTCTTTAAGGGATCATCGCCAAATACAGTCACGTTCGGAGGACCAGGAATTGGGGCTTTAACAGAGGAACTTTGGGGACACACGACGCAGCCCATCACTGGGCCTATAAAAATCTGTTACGATGGGAGGGACCCGCAAAGGCATCAGGGCTCACAGAAGTCACAGTGTTGTCCTGGCGATGGCAGCTAGTTTGATTTTCCACGTGGAAGAGGATGGGACAGGAACGTGTCTCGGTGGTCTGGAGAAATCCAGAATGGCCGCGCCGACCTGCAGCAGGGTGCTAACCATTTGCTAGCAGGATCTCGTCCTCTCTTGTCAGGCGCACTGCTGGCCGAAGCTCAGAAACACACCGGACCAGCAAAGCACGTTACCGCGATTCTCATTTAACTCTCTCCTTAAGAGGTCTGACTATTAATATTTACCAGGCCACCTACGAAAAGAGAGTTTTCATACACGGGATTCGTTCAATAAACATTGAATCCTTTGCTATTCAATTGCAAAGAGCTGTGCTAGACCCTGTGCTGAACTCATAAAAGGAGACTGCCAACGTGTTTTCCACGTCCCCGTCTCTGACAAGAAGGCAGCAGGAAGCGGCCGAGTGACTCAGGCCCAGAATTTGCGTAACTCAGGACAGGGAAGACCACATCCTGTCTCGCATTTCTGCTTCTCATTAACAGGAGGTTGTGTGCGCTCAGAGAGCTGTGCAGACATTAATCATGTTCATAGACACCGAGGGAGACTTTCTAACGCTGGGGCATGTGCACGGCCCCAAGGTCAACGTAGGTCGTCCAGAAAGTAGATGTTAAAGGAAGAGCCAGGGTCGGGCTGCAGTGGGATGAAGCCACAAGATGGCCCCAGACGTTAGCCTCGGATAATTTACAGGTCACGGATGGGGTGGTTTATCTTCGCCTTTGCAGTGAGTTTCCCCACTCGGCCTGTAAGGGCCGTGCTGGTTGTCTCCCAGAACTGTGGTGGGGAGGGAAGGAAGGAAGCACAGGAGAGAATGCTCTAGAATGCTCTTGCAAAATACCAAGGGCCATATTTATTATTTATAATGCTGCCTTCCCATGTGCTGGCACACTTTCTAAAAATCCCATACAGGGGCTGGGGTCAGTCCCGATGGCTGCGACAGGGGATTAGTCCCACTGAAGAATGCAGTGCGGCACCATGGGAACATGCGTGGAGCTGACGGAGCTGACTTCATCCGTGGCTGGGCAGGCCCAAGGAAACTCCGCTGCCAGGCCAGTGACCGGACAAGCCAGGGGCAGCAGAGGCCTTGGGCAACGGTTGGCAAAGCATCGGTGACGCCTTCAAGTTCAGTGCTGTGGGAACCAGGGGTGTAACCCAGGGCTGGGCTCCGAGTTGGCAACGACCCCTTCGGAGCAGACTGTTAAAGAGGAACCTATTAAGACTGGTCAATAATTAACACGGTTCCTGGAGACACTCAGCGAAGCGTTTCCAAGGCATCTAACCACAAACTGTAAATGTCAGTCGGCCCCTTTAGACGATAGACCCAGATAACGAGATCAAAGGCACAGGAAGCCCTAACTCCTGATACTGCTTTTGAGACAGTCCAGGGAGAGCCGTCTTCTTTCTCTTCAACGTGCCTTTCCCGGTGTTTCTGCCCCGGTCAGCAGGGAAGGCTTGATGACAGAGTGACCGGCAGGAGGGTAGAGTCTGCCCTCCTTATCAAGTCTGGACAATTATGTGCCAGGAATATTGGTTTAAAATAAGCTGGTTACTCTCTCTCTGGAAGCTGAAGTACAACTCAGCTGCCAGATTAATCACTGAATGAAGCAATTCTCAGATTAACTTAATACCACAGCCTGAGTTTGGGTGCACAAACACAGAGCTGGAAATATTGAAGTGTAGCCCCATAGCTTCCCCAGTCCTGAACCCAAGCCCATCTTTCTGGATTTCTTGCTGATGGTGTTTCGCAGTCCTGCGGCCTGCCTCCGACATGCTTCCCAGGCCTGCCCCGTCTCTCGCTCTGGGTTTCAGAGTAGCCTCTTCAGGGGGGTCCCAGCCAGGAAGACTCCACCCAAGGGAGACTATTCCACAGCCAACTCCTAACCACGGCAGGTTCAGGGAAGAAAGAGACAAAAAAGAGCTTCCTCCTGCCACTCCGGGAGGCAGGGACTGGCCCAGCTGTACTGAGGCCAATTCTGGACCCCACCTGCCTAGTGTCTTAGTTCCCACACAGGTGTGTAGCCTTGGGAGGACAAGACATGGGAGGAGAAGTTGACTTTCACTCAAGGACAGTTGGTAATGGCCTTTTTTCATCTTCTAAGTGTCCCCTTTCCTTCAAACAAGCAGTACAGTGTGAACCTTTCTTCAAACTCCCAGTATAATCCAAACTCATCCAATTCTCCCCAGAATGTGGGAGCTGTCCTCTTTCTTATGGACATGCTGTATGACTACCCTCGGGTCCCAGGGTGACTTCCTAAAAGGTGAAGACAACATAAAATGAAGAGAAATGAAACAGAGCCTGCTCCCTACCTATTATGCTGGGTACAGGTTGGAGGCAGGTCTCCCTTCATTCGTCCACCTGCTCACTTGAGGCCACCACAATGCTTTGCAGGAGTGCAGTAGGAATTTAAAATGGAAACGAACTAGCCAGCCAGGGACAGGTGGGTATCTCCTTGCACCTTGAGGCGGATTTTCAAAGCATGTAGGAAACAGGCCTTGGCCAGCCTGGGTCTGGCACAGTGCTCTGGTCACAAGCTCCATTTGCACTGGGCAAACAGCCTCTTCTCAACGTCTCAGGGGAGCCAGAATCATAACTGTGCAGGGGCCTTCCGATGGCTTCTTTAGAACAGTATCTTTTTCTGCTGCCTCAGTTAGATCTGCTCAGCTTCCCCAAGGCACTGAGAGTTTTTTTGTGGTTGGATGAAAGTCCTACCTCATTAAGAATGCAGGTCTCTACAAAAGCCTTGGGGCTTTTGGAAGAGCCTCCAGGCAGAGCCCTTTGGTAATTAGTATATTAGTTCTAATAAAGGAAGGAACTGTGTGTCATGGGCTAAGATAGGTGAGCACCACCCCTGGGCCAGCACATGGCACAGAAGCAGATTAATGGGGCTGATGGGATCAACTTGGTGAAGGAAGAAAATTCAGGCCAAGAGTAAGACCAAATGCTTCCCTTCTCATTCAGGGCCGTGGTGCATGCCTCTGCTTGAATATGTCTCCCAGATTTCCTGTGTTGGACACTTAATCCCCACATTCCTATGTTGATGGTATTTGAAAGCAGAGCCTTTGAGAAGTAATTAGGAGTAGATCGTCATCAGGGTGCAGTCCACATGGTGGGCCTGGTGGCTTTTATAAGAAGAGGAAGGGAGACTTGATCTGGCACAGACTTGCCCTCTTGCAAGGTGCTGCCCTCAGCCACGTTATTCCACAGCAGGCAGGCCCTCGCCAGATGTTGGTGACATGCTTTTGGACTTCCCAGCCTCCAAAAATGTGAGCCAAATAAATTTCTGCTTTTTATAAATTATTCAGTCTATGGTATTGTTATAGCAGCAGAAAATGGACTAAGACAGTGCAGAATTTGCCAGAGTGGGAGACGGCAGTAACCCCACAGCCGCCCTACAGGTATGCCTGTGCAGGTCGGTTATGCGTGGACTTAGATGCTTGGTCTCCATGGGAGGCACAACTGCACTCCTGGGTTTGTGGGAGCAGGGGCCAGAGGTCCAGGAGGGATGGGTGGTCTTGAGACTACAGCAGGAAATACTGACTTGGAGGGGTGGGAAGTGGTGGCATGTCCTTTGCTACAGCTTTGCAAAGAGCACAGATATGTGGATCAGGCTAAGATTCAAATCCAGCAAGCACTGGTTGTCTCTAAAGAGCACTAACCTGCCTTCTTTCTCTATGTTTCGCATTCACCTATACGGTAGTGTTATCAGGCCTTGCCCTGGGTGTTTTCTACCTTAGTCCTCACAACAACAGACACAGCTACGAGCAGGTATTCACCACCTGTCCCCCTTCCACTTCTAGAGATTTGATAGTTTCTTAAGGCCAAAATGATTAAGAGCCAGACATCTACATATAAAAGTCCTCTCTTTTCCTTCCTATGGTCTAGCTCAAGTTCTCACACTTCTGGCTGCATGAAAATTTGTGCACAGGGTTGTATACAAAAAAAACCCAAATCACAAACAACTGAGTTTACTGTGCTTTGCAGGCTGTGTAAAGGCTATCAGGGGTAATCTAGACTTCACCCAGCTTTCTGGTTGCAGGTTAAGCTCTGCCCGGGGCACCCCGCCTGGGGTTGGAGTGGTGCAGCTTCACACTGTGTGCCGTTGCTGTGGACACAGGGAGTGTGTAGTCACCTCTGTTCATGGTGAGGAGCCTTTCCCAAGCTGGGGTCCACAACCACCTCCTGACCCTCCTTTTGAAGAATGTTGACAAGACAAGGCTGATTCTTCCTGTGATTGTACCCCAACAGGGTCTCTGCTGTTTCAGGGCTTGTTCTTTAGCTTGGAAGATTTAGACAGTTCATGTGCTCAATTGCTCCAAGATTGACGAGGCCTTGGGAAACTGATTTATATTAACTACACTTACAAAAGATGGATTTACTGCCTAGGTTGAAATTCGGTTAGTTTGTTGGGGTTTGTTTCAGTCAGCATAGGCTTGGCTATGCTGCCACCACCGCTCCAGAACTCAGGGGCTTAAAGCAACAAAGCTTTTGTTTCCACTGCAGGCCTAGGGCAGCTGTCCTTGCAGTGGTGGCTTGCTGTTGCGCCTCCACGCCAACCATGATGCCGTGGCTGATGAGGCAGGGAGAGAGAGCAAGCCGGAGGGTCGCCTGCTATTTCAGTGTTCAAGTGCTCCCCCAAAGTAACAGAGCCACCTCACTCCCACCTCGTGGGCCAAACCAAGTCATGCAGCCACATCTGATCTCCAGGGGGCAGGGGAGAATAATGCCAGGGAATAATGGAAGGGAGCATTGATGTCTGTAAAGGGACCAACATTTCTAGCAACCACAATGCCCACAGCTGTGTCTCCTCCAGATGGCACCTAAGAAATGGAGTTACCCACAGAGGTCAGTGGGCACAGACCACACAAGAGCTGGACAGGGATGTTAAGAAAGAGAATAATTGCTAAAATACGTCAACGATAGCTCACATTTGTTGAATGCCTCCATTGTAGATTTTGTTGCAGGACATCCAGTTGTGACTGATGTGATGAATGAGATGAGCCCGTGCTCCTGTTGATTCAGTGTGAAGACCAGACTGTGTGTGGCCGCCAGAAACAGGGTTCCCATTCATTTCTCTGCCCCTCACCTGAGCATGTTGCTTCGTGGCAAACATTTTGTAGTAGATTCACTTATTACTTTGTCTTTGCATCACATATGCAAAGACATGGATATGTATGTAAATATGTGTGTGGATATATAGTATATGTGTATATGTATATCATATGGGTCTATATGTGGGTATATACCTGCACCTAGATCAATGTCTTTATCTATCTATATATAATCATCCGTCATTAATTCTTCCATGGTCAATTTCAGTAAGGCCTCGGTTTTTTTGTTGTTTTTTTGTTTGTTTGTTTGTTTGTTTTCTTGGTGGGGTAAGATTTTGGAAGCACACTGGTTTCCTTGATTACATGTGGAGATACACTAGTCTTGCCAGCAGGACGCCTCCCTTGCTGAATCCTCAGATTATGAAAGGGACATAAGGGTCTAATGGCAGTGATCCACCAACCCGTTACTATTCCATGTTTCTGAAAATCATATTTTCCCTACTAAAAAAGTAATGATTGTATTATCTCAGGATTTTCTGTGACTCAATTTGGGTTCCTCCTCCACTTAACTACAAATTATAATATTTTCAATTTGTTTATCTAGTTTAATATTAATCATCTCATCAGAGATGCTCATAAAACTTTCTTCATTTTATGGTTGAATAAAAGAGAATCTCCTCTACTCTTTTAGTTGGCTTAAATTACCATATCTAATTGTACCACAATAGGTTACTCAACCTTGCTTTGATATTTTAACACTTTAAAAGTTTTTGAGGTTTGTTGACTGTCCTCGATGCCTTCCTGTTGCCAAACATAAAACAATTAAGGGTAAGTCAAAATGCACATACTGAGAAAATGCATGCCATTCCGAAGACTGCCTTTTCTTTGACTGGGTTATATCAGACTTAAGAGTCTGTAAATGAATAGCCATTCATTTTATATACTGTACTGTGGCCATGGTCTTCACTGGGAGTCCTAAGGTCTGCTAAAGTTGAAGCCTCCATAACTGACCTGAGCCTTCACCTTGAAATTTTCAGTCTTCAAACTCGGTAAGGTATTTTTTTTTAATATTATTTATCTTTTTTCCAGAGAGTGAGGATTATAACAAAAGAATGACATTTTCTTGCTTCCTCTGGATGCCAGTGGTGGGTCACTGTGGGTGGTGGGAAGCCCCTTCTCCCCAGCTGGATCTTCTCTCTTCTTCTAGGGGTGGCTTCCTTTGCCTGCCCCACCAGCAGCGGCCTGATCTGCAGCCCATTGCGCACTGACTGCTGCAAAGTGTGCAGCCGCCAGCAGCGTCCCCACAGCAGTCAGGGCTGTTCTTGGTGATGGGCGGTAGCTGTTGCCGTCAGCACCTTCTGTAGGGCCCTTGAGTGTCAGCAGTGCATGTCCACGTGCCTCCATCTCACCTGTCCCTCTGTCACCCCCACCTTGGTCTAAGAGCAACTTGGAGGACTCTGGTGAGTTGTCTCTCTGGGTGGCCACCTTGCTCTGCAACTTCCTTGAGGATGTTGTCCACACCTCTTTGGGGAACCAGGGCTATGTCTTCTTCAGTTTTCTGAGCCCCACAGCAGAGTATTGAGCACATACCAGTAGTAGGTGCTCAATAAGTGTTTGGTTAAAAATCCAACTTCTAGGATAAACCGTATGAAACTGCTGGCATGAAACACTTTTTTTTTTTTTGACCCACAAAAATGACAGTTTCATATGGCTCAACTTAATATATGACACAATTTTCAGCTCATTAATATTATTATACATATTATTTTATTAGCTATCAGAATTATTCTTAAGATAAAATATTGTTAGCTGAACATGTTGGATTTGGTCTCTGTTTAGTCAGTCATTTTCATTCTTTTCCTGAATGACCTATACTTTGCATAATTTTAAGGCACAAGAGAGGATGAGCTATACGTATTTTAATAAATCATGTAGTAACTTTTGATGCAACACTTGATGTCTTTCTAGATCTAAATCTAAAACAGCTCAAAGAATCCCTCAGACAGCTTATCAGATTTCCAGTTGAAAATAATGCAGTGTCTCTTAATTTCTCACTAACACAGCCATGGAAATAGCCAAATAGCCAAACTTACTGCAAAGTAAAATACTAGTAGCTAACAGGCATCTTAACACCACGATCTGGGAGGAACTGACATCTGCCCTAACACACAACCCAGCCAGGTAGAATCAACAAGCAAACAACAAGCATATTATTTGAAGGATTCAGCCAATGCTATTCTCAGGCTTTGCCTGAACAAAAGTGAGGTGACCTTTTCTCCTCCACCTCCCTCCTCCTCCTCCTCCTCTTCCTCCTCCTCTTCTTCTTCTGAATCACTCTATCTCCTAATTTAGGCACAATTCAGGCAGCTGGGGCCGTGGGCCGTACCAGCAAGAGAACCGTGTGGCCAGCTGCTCCTTCTCCCTGGGGGCCTTGTCCCCTCTCCCCACCAGCCCTCACCGCACTTGCAAGCTGCCCAGGAGGAGGGGTGCAGACGCAGAGAGGCGGGACAGAAGAGGTGCGGTGCATTTTGCAGTCCCCAGGAGTGAGACAGGAAAGAAACTTTTTATCTGAGGAATGCGAGGCCCCTTTAACTATCAGGCCCAGAGAGGCACTGAAAGGTGACAGCCTGAGACATGTGACAGCAGTCACCTCTCCATCCCCCCTGAGCTAAATAATTCCCTCTTGAAGCCACTGGCTACGTGGGCCCTAGACTAACAGACCCCAAGTAGCCGTAAAATGCCGTACGCTACACTTCAACAACGCGTGGCCAGTCGCTAACCAGTGTGGCCCTGCTAAGCCTGAGAACTCCTGTCAGACAACTTGGTGTCAGCCCGCTCCTTGTCCCCTTTGCCTTGAAAACCTGCTTGTCACAGAGGTGGAACGGGGCGCTCGCCAAGGCAACGTGGAAGCGTGTCCTGGGCAGCCGTCCTCAAGCTCCACTCAAACAAACTCTCCATTAATTTTGCCTCAGTTTCTCTCTTTAGGTCGACATGAGTGCACAGTGGGAACGATGACTGCTGGTGTCCCCGGAGTGCTGCTACGCGCCAGGTGTTATGTTCAGCACTTAACATAAACCACTAAGGAAAAGTCTATTAAATCTTCGTCTTCCAGCCGCGGCTCCTCTTAATCTTATTGCTTTACTCTTGGGAGTTGTCTAAACTTCCCCCCCCTCCCAATTCCTAACAGTTCCAGTGCATCTTTCTGTATCTATCTAGGAGTCCCAGAAAATTACAGCTCAGTAACAGATTGATCCCCCGCAGACCAGAGTTGTTTCCTGAGGGCTCTTTTTGTTCTGGAGCCGTTCAAGAACTGAGCACACTAGGCTGTGCTCAGACGCAACTGCACCTGTGGGCTCTCAAACTGCTCCAAGAGATGTTCACATTAATCATGGCCTATATTAAGATTGTTTTTAAAAACTACTCTTTCATTATCTTGCATATTTTTCTTTTAACTCAATTTTATAAGGTCAGGTCTGCAAACCTGCGATTACCTGTACAATTCAAGTAAAACGTATCATTAAAATATTTAATTTTATTTTTTAAAAGATGCTTTTTTGTTTCTGTAAAAATCATGTCTGTTTATTGTTAAGGATTCAAACATGGCAGAAAGAATTCAAAGAGAAGAGGTAAGGAGAAAAAGCATCCCCATTTCTGCCCCTGAGAAATCATTCTAGATTGAAGGAAAACACAAGCCTCAACAAAAGATTCTTAATAATTGAAGACTTAGCTAAGCAAAAAGGACTCCCAACACACACTCACGTGAATTATATTCAGAGTTTGCAGTTTGATTAGAACTGCCTCCGCGCTGTGATTTGGGGCCCCTTTGATAAAACGTAATTCTTCTGGGCCGTCTGAGTGTGTGAAGAGCCCTCTCCCCCCACCACCCCTCCTGAGAATTCTCTCCAGCTTCCAAGATTCTGCCGACCTTGGGCAAATCTCCCCCCTCTGGCCCTCAGACTCCAACAGTTTCGAAATGAGGGGCCCGAACCAAGGTGTCGCTAAAGGACGCCCCATGCCTCCCACTCTAGAGGCTGTTCTCCTTGTTAGATTGGAGAGTATCCCACGCGGTGCTTGGAAGGTACGAATACAAGGAAGGGGGGCTCAGAAATACAGGGAGGAACAGCAGCAGGAGAAGCCAAGGCTCTGAGCACAGACTGGAGGGAGCTCGGATATTTGAGACAAAGATGAAAGGAGAGAGAGAGAAGGGACCAAATTTAGGAAATTTCATTTCTTCCACAATTTAGTCTAGGGTTGGCCTAAACTTTGTCTGTGTCTTTGATTGCCAGTACATTAAAAAATAATAATTATATAGTCAATTAAAGCCTGAAATGAACCAGAAAAAGAAAAGAAAAGAAAAGTACAGAAAGAATGAGATGCATTAGTGATGGGTCTTTAAATCATACTGGGGCTTCCTGCACTTCCAGTCCTGCAAGTTTTCAGATCATTAACCCATGGACAGAGAGGTGAAGGATCAAGACAAACTTCTGATGTGAGTGTCAGGGAACAAGGAAAAGGGAAAGACCAATTCCAAAGTGAGTACAGAGCTGAATGGAAAATGTAAATCAAGGTGCACACTCGTGTCTCAGTCTGTAAGAATCTGATGGTCTTACACATTCTCCTTGGCAGTTTAGTTTTGTAAAGTAGATGCATGTCAGGGGATTCCCTTAGCTTGCACAATCAGGGGGTAGACAGTAAAGTGATAGATTATGTCACCAAAACCAGCCCACTAAGTGAGAAGGTTTAAACCTTAGTCAATGTCTGTTCATTTATTTATGGTTGGCCGGCTCCGCGACAATGCACTCCTGGCCCGCAAGGGCTTGTTCTGTTTTGCTCCCTGCTGGGCTCCCGGGTCTGGAACAGAACCTGGTTGAATAACGAGACCCTAGGCTTGCCTGGAAAGGGTGGGCTTCCTGCTGCGGGTGGATGACTCACACAGGAACCAGGACAAAAACTCCTTTCAAATTCCTGTTCCACATCCCCGGGATGAGGGAAGAGCCTCCCAAGGCATGATAGAAATGGAATATTCTAACGGCCTTCCTGGGTGGAACCAGGAACCAAATTGATTTGATTTAAGAAAATAAAGATGTGTGTTCCGGTTATCCATTACTGAATAGACAACCTCAAACTTAGTGGCGTAAAACTATAGCTTTTTATTAAGCTCACAGATTCTGTGAGTCAGGAATTTGGACAGAGATGGCCTGTCCCTGTTCTATAATATCTGGGGCCTCAGTTGTGAAGATGTGAAGGGCAGAAGGGCTGGAATCTTCTAGAGGTTTCTGTATTGCACATCTGGGACCTGATCTGGGTCGATTAACCAGAGCACTACAGGTGGCCTCTCCATGTGACCTGGGCTTCTCAGCATGCATGGTGGCTGGGTCCCAAGGGGGAGATGCTTATGAACCTGCGTCCCGGAGAACCAGGTGGGGCTGCCTCACCTTCCTGATGCAGCCTCAGGAGCCTCACAGCATCACCTCCGCCAAACTATAAGATCACAGCGTGCAAGATCCCAGGGCTGTAACTTCGCCTCCTGATGGAAAGGATGTCAAAGAACTCGCGGCCACTTTAAAACCTACTCCGATGCGTGAAACCTTTCCGCTGGATGTCGGCATGGAGATAAAGGGTGTTTGACTTTACACTGAAATTAGCTGATTAAAAAAGCATCGTAGTCATCTTTTCCTCAACGACTACTGATTGAATGCCTACGATGTGCCAGGCGCTATTCCGAGGGACTACGGCACAGAACTAACGGGACAAAACACATGTCCTCAAGCAGCCTACACTGCAGGAGGTACCAATGGGCAGTAAACACATAAATAGTGAAATATACTATAGCAGCTGGTGACAACTCCAGGGGGAAAGAGAAACCATGGACGGGAATGGGGACTATTATGGGGTGTGGGGAAAGGAGCAGAGGCAGCGTCAGGTAGGGTGGACAGGCCTCAGTGACGGGACCTGTAGCCAAAGACCTGAGGAGGCGAGGGAGTGATGGACTCAGGATGGCCACACATCCTCTAACGCTTTGCCCTCTGAGATGGGGGCCCGTGTCCCCTCTCGGTGGATCCAGGTGTGCTCTGTGATTGCTGTGACCAATACAATATGGACAAAGTGGCCAGATTTGTGGCCAGTGCCCTGGTTCAGGCCTTAAGAGACCGGTGGCCTCCTACATTCTTTGTCTTCAGGACCACCCTTTCCTGGAGCCCAAGTCACCGCCAAGAAAGCCCCAACTCTCCTGCCAGAGAGACCATGGAGAAAGCACCGAGACCACGTAAAGGCAGCGCAGCCCCGCTGAGGCCAGCCTTCCCGGTGCACCTGCTCGTGAGTGCAGTCCTCCTGGAGCCTCCAGCCTTGCCCAGCTGCCAGCCGATGGCATCAAGTGACCGCAGTCAGGGCCATGTGGAGCGGAAGAGTCATCTGGCCAAGCCCTGCCCGAATGCCTAACCCGCGGATAAGATGGTAGCTGTGTGAAGACACTGAGTTCGGGTGGTTGGTCACATAGCAGCAGACAACTGGCACAAGGGCAGGCGCCTGGGCAAAGGTGGTCCCCGCAGGAGCACAAAGCAGCACGTACAAAGGCCCTGTGGCTGGGCCCTCGCTCCCACTTCCTACGAACAGTGCAGAGGCCACTGTAGCTGCAGTGAGTGACACGGGAGCAGAGCAGGCGAGGACAGAGGGGTGAGAAAGGAACACCTACTCCTTGACAGTATTGGGTCCTGCATGTCCTTTTAGGAGCTCCGGCTTTTGCCGTGAATAGATAGGAAGCCATCATAGGGTTTTGAGCAAGAGGCTTATGTGATATTATATGTTTTTAAAGAGTCACCCACAGGGAAGGAAGGGCGGAAGCAGGGAGGACAGTTCAGAGGTTTTATTGCAGTACTGCAGGCCAGAGATGGGGCAGCTTGGATCAGGGTGGCAGCAGTGGAGATGGGGAGAAACCGTCAGAACCTGGATGTATTTGGGTATCTTTTGAGGGTGTGGCCAATGGGATTTGCTGGCAGATGAGAGGTGGGTATGAGGAAAAGAAGAATCAGAGATGACTGGAAGTATTTTAGGAAGATGAAGCTGATGTTTATTGAGATAGGGAAGACCATGGCGGGTGGGGGGACAAGAGAGCTTGGTTTGGACATGTTAAACTTCAGGTGTTGATTACACATCTGAATGGAATGGCAGAGTAGGCAGTTGGACGGAGGCTGGAGTTAAGAAAGAGGAACAGGTCAGAAATGCCAATGAGGGAGCTGTCAGCATAGAGGTGACACTTCAAGCCAGGAGGCTGAATGGGCCCCCTGGGGAGCGAGTGCGGGTAGAGCAGAGAAGGGACCCAGCTGTTCCGGCATGAAGAGGCTGGGACTTGAGCGGAACCAGGGCGGCAGGAGGGCACCGGGGCCAGGCTGGTGTCTGGAGGACAAGGGAGGAAGTGCCTGGGGAGGGAAAAGTGGTCCACGGGGTCCAGAGCTCCTCCCTGGAACCCAGCCACCATGCTGAGAAGCCCGAGTCACACTGGCAGGGCAGGAAGATGCTCAGGGTGACCACTGCTTCTAGCGACATGAAGGTCCCCGGTGGCCTCCTGAGGGCACCTCTGTGGCGGGAGTGGGAATAAAACCCTAATGGGCGAGCGTTCAGGGAGGAACGGGAGGCTGCGAGTGAGGACAGCTATTAGATGGAATTTGTGACAAAGGGAAGTGGGGGAGTGGAGCAGGCGGTAGAGGAGAACGTGGACCAACAGAGTTTTCATCACTGGAGGAGATCACCGCGCGCTTGTGTGCACGTGGAAATCATCTTCTAGATGGGGAAAGGTGGATGAAGCAGAGAGAGGGGACAGAATGCCTGAGTGTCGCTGAATAGCCCGGGTATTGGGGGGCCCAGGCAGAGGGACCTGCCGGCCGGGAAGCTCCCTGGAGGCAGAGGTGGGTACTATGACCCCACACCGAGTCAGGCACTGTTCAAGCACTCTGCAGGGCTAGCGTGCCAGCTCCTGAGAGCCTTTCTCTGTGCGGGGCAACTAGCGTGGTCTCGTTGCCCCGCAACGTGTCGAAGTTCCTTGCCAAAGGCACAGAGCTACTAAGAGGCAGATCCAGGATTCAAAACCAGGCCCCGGGAACCTTTCTGAGTCGGGCTACTTGCCCTGCAGTTCCACCATGTGGCTGGGAAGTGCCCTGTTAAAGAGCACAGGTACAAGTCCCAGTGAACACATCCCTTTCAAAGCAAGCAGGGAAGGGTTGCTCTTACCCACTGCTGGAGTGAGCACACAGCGTGAGCAAGGCGCGTCCCCCTCTGGGGTCCCCCCGCCCTGTGCCGTCTGGCTCTGGTCCCTTCCCTCAGGGCCTGCAGCCTCTGTGTGCCGGCCGATGACGTTCCATTAGTAATATTATTAATACCACTGACTCATCAGTTTCCTGAAACGATCAATTTTGGAAGCGTTTTTAATGAAGATGATTCAGTAAGTTACTGGCTGAGGCAGGAATGCTGACCGGATGCCTTTGCTGGCGGGAGGAGCGGCCCCTTCTCTCCACACTGTGCCGACGATCGCTTCCCGTCCACTCAGGTAATTAGCCGAATGACTCTACGAGGCCACCTCTGCTATTACCCATTTTACAGACAAGAAAACTGAGCCTGTCAGGAGGTTGTTACTTATTCAAGATTGTACACCACTAAGAGAACTCAAGCCCAGTTCTTCTGACTCCAAACCCTATGCTCTGCTGTCTCTTTTATTATGATAGGGATGGAGCCCAGTGCCTTTCCCTCGACACCGGTGACACTGCTGAGAATCACCAGGTGCTCTCTGGAGCCCCACGAATGTCTTTATAAACGATCCGAGTATGTGCGGCAAAAACTAGCTCCTGCGGCTGCATCTTCTCGACATTGTGCAATTGTTTCCTTGCGAGAATTGAATTAAACTCATCTGGGCTCTAGATTTTTGAAGCTCTCTGTAGCCGGGAAAGTATGCTGCCCTCCCATCCCTCACTCTTGCTGAGTAAACAGTCTGCACCTATCAGTGAGGTCTCGACCTGATCCTACTCCCATACAATGTGTTGCTAGCACCCACCGCGACAGGCAGGTGTGGAGAGCCCACCAGGTGACGGAACAACTGAATCCCAACGAACTTGTCTAAGAGCATGTTGTTATAATCCCTACAAATAAATGTAAAAATCCCGTTTACATACTTTATCTTATGCATACATGGGTCTGCTCTTTATTTATAATCTCAGTGTAGTGATTCATTCATGGTACACTTTCAGACTCAATGACAAGCATTAGGTGAGTTGTCTTTGTGTAGAGGTCTCTCTTCCAACAGCTCAAAATACTCTAGCTTTGTGTCTCCACTATTCAGAACAAGCCTGGATGCAATCTCTCCACATCCCAAATTGTAGACCAGACGATGCTTACAGCCGCACGATAAGCCAGCCCAGTGGGTTTGAAGAACCTCTGCAAGACCACAAGGCAGGGTGGCTCACACCAGGCTCCAGGGTTGTAACCAGGCAAAGGCAGAAATTGGACATCTGCCTCAGGTTTCTATCCCAGAGTGCACAAAGGATGATGGGGGGGTGTGATGTGTGTGGGTGTTGCGCGTATGTGCGTTGTGAGCGTGATGTGTGTACTGTGGGTGTACTGCATGTTGTGTGCATATGTGTGTTGTGGGTATGTGGGCTGTGTGTGTGTTGTATGTGTATGTGTGGATGTTGTGTGGATGTGTGTTGAGGATGTGTTGCGGGGATGGGCACATGCACACATGCACGTCTGCTTGTGGAGGGAGGGGCAGAGGCAGATTCCACAACCCAGGCTGGAGGCCAGGCAGACAGGCCGTCCAGAAAGGTGGGACGTGACGTGATGCACGTCCACCCAGGTGGTCCCGGGACCGGGGAAGCAGGTGGGGCGGACAGCAGAGCTCCAGAGGGCTGGCTGCACCTGCCCAGGTGAGGGCCATGCTAGCCAGGCTTGCACAAACACTGAAACGTGGACAGTTATCTGGAGATCGACATGGTAATAACCCCAAACTGAGTCTTGCCAGAGAGAGACTGGAGACCTGGGAAGGGAGACAGGAAGTCAAGCTTTCTCTGTCTCTTTCCATGAGGATTAGAGTAAAATACAATCACACACAATATCATATCTTATCTGATCCTCTCTGGATCTGAGCTATAATTTCCCCTGAAACCTTCTGTGCATTACGGGTCTGGCATTCTGATTTATCTTCCAGCAACTAGTTACATTTGCTTCTGTTCATCTCTAAACAGTTTCTCCTCTGTCCCCCACATCTTAAGCGTTTGTCTCTCAAACGACAACCACACACACAAAAGGAACGCCTGACTTTGAACACACATTCAGCTTTATTAGGAATTCCGCTCTGTAGCCGAATTTATGAATCCCAGGGTTCTTACCCAAACTGGGCGTCATTAGGATTAGAGGCAGAAACGCTCCTATCTCTTGCATAAGTAACGCAAGCAGCGATGGCTACCGCTGCTTCACGGAGCCCATCTCTTTTCTTATTTATTTCATTTGTAACAAAGGATCGCAGTGGTCACCCAGCCTGGGGATCCACTGGGGAACCCCGGTACCTCGGGGACAAGGGGGAGAGGATGAAGGGGACAAGACGGTGCAGCGCCAAGCCCAGAACGCAGGCCATGGGGGCACAGGCTGCCGTCTTGGGGTCGCCCACCCCACCCGGGTGAGCTCAGCCCAGCCAGATCGTGGCCATCGGTGAGGAGGCACTAATGCTCTGCGTGGTGACCTTCTCATGACCTTGGCTGTGTCCTGGGGGAAGGTTTCTGCGTTTCTCCGTGGAGGTGACTCAACGGCAAAGAGCCCTACTGGGGCTTCGAGTACTCGGGGGGAGGATCAGCCCCGTGGCCTTGGCGGAGCCGCCAGCTTCTGACCGCTGAGCAGAGGCGGCCGCC
>VBSM01003186.1:2718820-2731301 GCA_008086735.1 Cheirogaleus medius
GTAACCTTAACATTTGTACCCCCATAATATGCTGAAATTAATAAATAAATAAATTACAGTAAAAAAAAGAAAAAAGAAAAAGAAATGGTGGAGATGTCATCACCGTTACTCAAACAAGGACACACACACACTCCCCCTGCTCTGCTCGCTTGGCCATTTCCACGGCGAACGCAGAGCTCCACATGTCTGTTGGGGAACTGCAACCGTCATCGGCCATGAAGTTGGATCAATAATCGAGTTCTCGGTGCCAGTCTGTTTCAGCAGTAACTCAGAAACAGACTGAGCCCTATTAGGGAAATTCTTATCAACACAAGGACAGCCTGATCCTGGAGCACTTTGGAGAGCAAGGCCAATGACTCAGAGATAACGTTCTGCTTTGAATAGCTGGTAACCTCACTCATCCTCTATACTGGCTACATGTGCAGCAAATGCGTAGATATTGATTTATATATATTTTTATATATATAAAGTAAATTTCTATAAAACTATTTCTGAGCAGCCATGGATTGAAAGATAAAGAAAACATTTAAAGGTCCTCACTCTGCAGCTGTGGAAGACCACATGGAACATTCCACCCATTCTCTCCCAGATGCACACAAAGCCCATGGCTTATTTTGGTCTGATTACTCAATTTGTGGTTCTACCGGAGTAATTCCATTTCCCACGCTCTTAGAAATATTTAGGGCAAGAGCAAAAATAACTTTATATATGGGCACACATACATGCCACCCACAGGACAAACTGGGTGCGTAGAGAAGATTGCTTGCCTTGGCGCCGGGATGCTTTCGGGCCATATTGCTTTACTACACAGCCATGCGGGTCCTGCATGTGCTTCTAGGTGGCATCTGGTTTACCAGTGAGAGCTTGAGCGTTTTAAGGAAAGAACCTGCAGGAGCGGGGGATGTTCGCCCCGGCGTGCAGGCTGCAGTGAGGACCAGAGGTGCCGAATGGAAATCATGACTGTTTCTAGAAACCAAAAGAGCTGCCACGTGGCAGGAACACAGACCGACTTTACATAGAGACAGGTTGTGAGTACCAGGAAGGCAAATTTTGGTTACATATAGACAAGAATGTGCAAGCGATTATTGTTATTAAGAAATGACATGGATTACTTTATGAGGCTGGAGTCTTCTGCTCCTGGAAGAGTCCAAGCTGAGACTAAATGTCTGTTTGAGTTACCTGTTGCTGTGCAACAAACTAACCCAAAACTTAAGGCTTCAACAAGACCTTTTTATTTATGTGCTCATGATTTTGGGCAGGGCTCGGCAGGGACAGTTCATGTGGCATCGACCGGCTGGCTTGACTGGGGCTAGAAGACACACCTCAAAGAGGGCCCCTCTCATGGCTGGCAGGTTGGTGCTGGTTGCATCTGGAAGCTCAGCTGGGGCTGCGGGCTTGAGGCCTCAGTCCTCCTTCACGTGGCCTCTTCACGTGGCCTCTTCACATGGCTAGGCTGGCTCCTCACAGCCTGGTGGTCACAGGGTGGTTCTGACATTGTGTCTGGCTTCATCTAGACAAAAGAGAAGTTGCTAGGTCTGATGAAGGTGTAGACCCAGAACTGGCGTAGCTTCACTTCTGCAGCGTTCTGTGGATTGAAGCACCTCACTGGGCCAGAGCAAACTCATGGGAAGGAAAACATACAAGAATATGAATACATGAAGGCACAGTTTATTGGAGTCCACCACAGGTACATTCTATCACAACATCCAACTAACTTTATAATAGAGAAGATTCATTCACTGGGTAAGTTGTCCAATTGGGTGACCACCGATTCTCCTTTGAACTCTAAAAGTCTCCAGTTAAACTGCTTTACAACTTTCAATGCCTAGTACAATAATGGGCACACCATGATCATTAAAACAGCACTCACTGATTGACTGATTTCACACGATTTATATTTCCAAGCTGAGGCAGAGCCTGTCAATAATTTCACAGGAACACAGCTCTCTGTAAGACATGATGCCGCCTCAAGCCAAGGAATGATGATTCTTCATGCTGCAGATACAAACTCAGTCCTGAGAAATTCATTTTGCAAATATTGTTTTTGGACGCAGGCACACACCACTCTAGTTTTTAAAATCTGTGCTACAATAAAAAGAATGGTGGGGAGTTATATGCTATTACGTTTACATATATATTTATTTCGCTACCTGATTTGTTTTCTTAAAGTTTCTATTTCTAATGAATGTAATATACACTCACTATGGCAAATGTATATGGAAAATAAGCACACACACAAAAAAGAAAAACAATCATTTATAATGAACTATAGTTAACTACTTCAGCCTTTTTGTACATGTTTTAATATAGATTTGTATGGTTATACTTTTATTTCATTAAATTTCACCATAACTTATCTTCTTTGATACTAAAAATATTCTATATCAAAATAATATATTTCATGTTAAAGTAATATTCAATAATATTATTAAATCTTTACAAATGCTTTTTAATTACTACCAAGCATATATAATTCTGCCATATGGCTGCACTTACGGCAGAATAATTTACTTATTATGCTAATCTGGGGCTTTAAAGTGTTTAAAAATTTTTGACATTAGATACCATATTATTACAAATTTTTTTGCATAAGGGCTTTCTTTAGAAATATATTTTTAAAATACACTTCAAAAAGATGTTTTAACATTACCCATTTTATTCCACAAACATGTATTGAGCTCCAGCTATGTTTAGACACATTGCTAGACTAACAAAAAACACCTACACATTGATTGTTTACCTAATAAGCACCAGGTAGTATACTAGGGGATCTACAGTTAAGTTTTCTAGGGCTGTCAGGACAAGTTACTATAGACTTGCTGGCTTCACCAACAGAAACTTACTCTCTCAGAGCTCTGGAGGCGGGAAGAGGCTAGAAGCAAGGCTGGGCTCCTTCTAAAGTCACTAAGCAGAGTCCTTCCCTGTCTCTTCTCGGCTCCTGGTGGTTGCTAATGTTCCCTGGCTTGTTCCTAAGTAATGGGGACCTATAACTGCATCACTCCAATCTGTGTCTCCATCGTCACATGGCCTTCTTCCCTCTGTGTGTCTCTGTGTCCCGTGTCCAAATTTCCCTCTTCTTTTAGAAGGACACCAGTCACTGGGTGTGACTCACCTTTACCTGGTGTGACCTCATCTTAACTTGATTACATCTGCAGAGATCCTGTATCCAAACACGGTCACCTTCACAGATTCCAGGTGGACGAGCATTTTTGGAGGACACTGTTCATCTCAGACAGCGTTCCATGAACGATCTTTTCTGTTCCTCACAGTTGCTCTATTCAAGTCAGTGTGTTGAGCGTTCTGGGGCTTAGAGAAGCCATCTGCCTTTTCTGGGGTCATACAATGGGGAAACCTTGGGACAGGTGTTCAGAGCCAGGAGCTCCAGCTCCAAGGTCCCCGCCTGCAGACACCAGCTACACCGCCGGAGGGACTGTTTGTATCAGAGGCCAACATGTCAGAAGAAGTATGAAAAGGGGATAGCTTGTCTGGTTGGGAGGAAAATGATGCCCCACCTCTGTGGGTTATGTTGACATTGCTCCTTGTTTTTCTTTTTTCTGAAAGGGGGAAGAAGGCTTGGAGAAGCTGGGGAGTGTGCAGGGAAGAGGGGAGAACCGAACAGGGCTCCCTCGTAGCTCGGGGCGGGAGGGCTGGGGACAGCCCCAGCAGGTGTTGGGTGTTGGGGCGTAGCGCAGCCGCAGTCGGAGTCCAGCCTGTCCAGGGGCAGGTGGGGTTATGGGATGGTTCTGAGCAGAGCTGACACTGAAGGCAACAAAGGAGGACCTTTCAGCCGACGAGACGTCCCTTTCCTAACGAATTTTGCATCCCTGTCCCCACCAGGAGGACATGTGAACGGGCTTAAAAATAACATCGGCCGAGTCTCTTTCAGCTTCATCGTTTCCACTTTCGCGTCCTGACCGTGCGGTTCTAAACTCGGCACTGACAAGGGGCGGCCAAAAGATTGCCTGTCAGAAAGTAATGGGCTTAATGGGCCTTTTGACAAACGGCGGAGATTTTCATTTTCCACTGCCCCTTCGTTTGAACTATTTTCAACGTTTTTAAGGAGGTGACACGCACATCTTAGTTTCTAATAATTGGATCTGAATTGAAAGGAAGGTTTCTGTGATATGAGTTTCCTGGGAAAATCAGACCTCGACCTTCCACGGTGAAATAGCAGCAAGCAGTGGTTTAAGGGCCGGAGCTGTGAAGATGGTCTTCCCACTCACGGTCCTCAGAAAGGCGGGACGCCGCCCGCGGCGAGGTGGGAGGGCCGATCTCTCGTGAGGATGGGGCCACTCGGTCCTTGGCCGCTTCGATCACCCCCTGGGTGCTGCTTCTCTAGGCCCAGACCTTTCGGAGCTGGCTTCCCCGGCATGTGCTGTTCCTCACCGGAAAAACACGTCAGCGCCGTACCTATCTTGCTTTGTTCCACTTTTAGCAGGAAGAAACAAACTCCCTTCTAGTACCACACTATGAACCTGCCCGTTAAAATGCAGTTAAAATGCAGGCACATGCATTTCACATGTCTCCCTTGCCCCAGCTTCAAATCAGGAAAGTCACCCCAAGGAGAACGAAATGCTAGAGCCCTAGAAACCAGGGACGGTGCATTGGAACCGCATGCCGGAAACTTCGAGGGGTTTCTGCAAAATGCCGGGCCAGGGGAGTCCAAGGCTGGCAAGGGAGCATGCTGAATCATGAGAAGTAGCCTCCCTCTGCTCCTGCGGCCCACACGCCAGAGATGACTGCGAAAGGGGGCCACTCTCCCTCCTCACACCTGTCCCAGCCCTGCAGCCAGAGCACATGGCCGTCGGCGGCCCTCATCACATCACCAGGTATGGGTGAGGGCACCCTAATGCTGCGGGTGCTGCCACCTCCACTGTTAACAAGAGGCTCACAGCCCCCGGAGGAGTGGCCGTGGCCGGTGACCCAGCTTCTCCAGCAAAGGAACTCTTCAGCACAGTCACGAAGCCCTTTGCAGAGAATTCGACCTCTGACCTGCCAAGGCAAAAAGGGAGGTCACTCACGGCTTTGCCGTCCCCCTTATCTGGGTTTGGACACTTTCAGCGGGTCCTGCACAGTGTCTCCCCGTTTTTTACAGAAGCCACTTCCACAATCAGTGCTTCTCGGATATAGATCGGAGCCTCCCGCGTGATAAGCAAGCCCCAAGAGAAACAGCTGGACACGGGAAGAGCGATGACGGCTCCAGAAGGGGCCAATCTAGGAACTCAGAGCCGATGCCGCCCTCGCCAGGACCCCTTAATTCCTGGGCTTGAAATGGGCTTGTCTACTGACGCAGTCAGAGAGCTCTGGAGAGTCCCCAGCTCGTGTTCCCAGTGCACGTCGGGTCTGTGAACAGTGAGTGACAAGACAGCAGGAAAGACGGCTTTCTCATGAGACGCACGACTACTTAATTAAAAGAAAAACAGTCAGTGGAAGCCGGGAAGGCTCGATGAGATGCTCTGAAATTCTCCGGGAAAAAGTCAACAGAGATTGATGAAAAGAGCAAAACTGAGCAGACAAAAGGGCGAGAGGCGTACGGAGATAAGTAAGTGACACGGAGGACACACTCAGGACAGCCAGCGTGCCCAGCGTCGGAGTAGAAATAGCAGCAGAAATTGGAGCAGGGGCAGAAGGATCTTCCAGTAATAGATGACATTTCATTCTTTCGTGCTTTCAAAACCTTTCCCAGGAACGCAGTTCTCAAGCCTCTTACATTCGTGATGTTCTATATTTGGGCTCCGTCTCCTTCTTTCTTGATCAGCCTTGCGGAAGATTGACTACTTCCCGTGTTCCCTGAAGATGCCCGTTTGTGAGGGTCACCCGGAGGGCCGGCTAAGAATTCAGATCTCGTGGCCTCTCCACGAATGTCCTACATTTGAATTTGGAAGTTTAATTTTACCAAGTGTCTGGGGTTCTCTTATGATCATCTCAGTTTTGGAAACTGGTATACTGTCACGGCCTTTTCAAATAATTAATTTGGATTTATTTAAAAATTTTATTTGCTTTTTTCTTTTTCCTTCTTTTTTTTTTAAACTCTTAAGATAAATCCTCAGTTTATTGACTTTTCTCTCTTTTTTGACAAGTAATAAAAGCTTTTAAAACAGAATTTTCATCTGGGGATAGCTTTGTCCAAATTCTATGGTTTTGCATAAACAGCATTTGCATGGGTGTTATTTTCTAAATAAATCGTAACTACAAGATGATTCCTTTCATTAACCGAAGCATCATTTAACACTTTTTCATTTGTTTTTTGTTTAACTTCTAAAAAAATTTTTTTTTTTAATTTCAGTGCCAGTAAAGGCCTTAAGTGCTAGAACCAATTAGAAGTTAGAAGAAAAAATGTGGTCAACTTTGACATCTAAACAAAATTAGGAAGTTATTGTATGGATGTATAAATTTGAAGATAGAAGAGACATTGCTAAATAGAGAAAAATAGAATTACATTTTAGAATGTGTCAGTTTAGAGCAGGGTTTCTCAGTCGGGACACTACTGACAATTCGGACTGGATAATTCTTGGGTGGGGGGGCTGTCCTGTGCCCTGTTGGACGGGTGGCAGCAGCCCTGGCCCCCACCCACTAGACACCGGTGCCCCTCCCTCCACCGCACCCCGTGTTGCGACACCAAACTGTCTCCCGGGAGTCAGAATTGCCACATTTGAAAACCGCTGATTTCGAGAGAGGAACTTCTATGTATCCTTGCTCAAGGATGAATTTGGAAACCTGCAGGTTTTAAATCCATCTTCATCCCTTTCAAAATCCTTTCTTCAGCACAGATGAGGGCCCTGGGCTTAGAAGGGGAGTGGAGAGGAGGAAGGCGGCTATGAACGGTAGACAGTGATGTGCACTAATTAAGTTATTGATTCTCTTTCTTTCTGTCTGGCAGCACTTGTAACCTTTTTCCTCTCCACTCTTGGCAGCAGTTCCCTAAACCAAGGTTATTAAATGACCAACAAGAGCAGCTGGAAGAATTCCCGCCGGACAGTTAGATAGTAGGTCCTTAACAGATCCCTGAATGGTGGGCATTTTAATCTCTCTTTGTAGTCAATATACTGAGGCTTGGGGAGGTCAGGTGGCCCAAAGTGATGCATGTGCTTCAGAAGGGGTGGGTCTGGGAAAGGGACCTCAGGCGGCCTGACCCCCACACGCACGCTCTCATTGCTTGGTTAAGATGAAGGCCACTTGGCTGCGTCTTACTCGTCGCCTTCCTACTGCTCATACAATTGCCCATAACGTGTGGAAACGGCACTGCTCTGCAAAATAAGAACATCTACAAATTGCTGGAGAGTGCGAGGCACCTCTTCCCGATATCAGTTTCCTTGCTCTCCTACCTTTTGTTTCATTAAGTTTCTCTTTTGTTGTATGAAAGATAAGATAGAAAGAAGAGTCAGAAAATATTCATGCCATTTCATCCACTAATTCTGCTGAGAGCAATCAATCCTAATGAAATCCCAGATATTTTGCAATAAAATATTTGTCATAGTGTTATTTGTAACAGCGAAACTTTTGGAGAAATACAAATGCCCGAGGTAGGGTACTAGGTTACTAAGTTATGATTCAGCAACACCAGGAGTTATTATAGAAATATTTTAAATTGTTCTTATAAAGCTGTTCTACTAAGATATATATTAATTGTAATACTAAATTAGTGGTACTGAAAGGTGCAAAGGTGAAAGTAAAATTCGTGTCAAGTGTTCCAGCACTCAGTATGGCAGTCATTAAGGCTGCTGACAAACTAGCTGGCCCTCTCTCTTTCTGGACATAATAGGATTGGACTTTCCCGCCCAATAAAGTTATTAATAGATGCAGCCATGTGACTTGCTTTGGTCAGTGAAAGGTGAGCAGAGATGATCGTACCCATTTTCCAACACAGTCATTGATACTGTGTCCGGTCGACATTACCAACCACGGACAATCTGATAGCAAATAAGTATTTGCATTCCTTTAGTTTTCTTTCTTTAATTTCTTTAGTTGTCTTTCTTTCTTTGATGAAGCTGAACCATATCATATTGAGCATGTGTAGCTATCCTTTTGGGAACTGACTCCTTCTGTCATTTACCTAATTTTTATTGTTAAGCATTCTTTGCTTATTTACCAATCGTCTGCAAATACTTTATCCTTCTTTTGTTATTTTCCTTTCAGCTTGGCTCATGGTTTTGTTTCTTTTTTTAAACAAAGAAGTTAATGTTTATATAGTCAAATGTTATCCTTTATTTAAGGGTTTTGGTCTTGTGGCATGCTTAGAAAACACTTCCCCACTTCAAAATCACAAATATTTATCTAAATCTGGATTCTAGCACTTTCATGTTTTCGGTTTTTAATACTTAAATTTTTATAATCTAGAATTTATTTTGGAGTAAGGGGAGAGCTAGTGATAGAAATTTCTTTTTTTTTTCTTTTAACTTATTAATGAATTGTCCCAATATCATCCCTTCCACCTGGAGGATTTTCTACTGAAGGAAACTGTATCCTCCTCATTTCTTGACCAGTTCTCTGCTTGGTGTGGCTGTTTAGTACGTGGACAAGCTTTCAGACCTCGCCTCCACTGCTGTTGCCTCTTACGCTGTTTGCCGTATAAGGGGGGCCAGGGTAGGCTCCTAATGACCTTGCTCAACTTCCCTTTCCTAGTGGGATATTCCAATCTTTCTTTGAAGAGATTTATCAGAGAAGATGCTTTCATTTACAAATAGAAGAAAATGCACTCAAACTGACTAACACACTCAAAGGCAAAAGTTTGCCTCCAGTGACCACGAAGCCCAGCAGCACGGTGGACGTTGAGCCTGGTTTTACCAGCGCCCCAGTGCCCTTTCCCTGACTCTCTCCACACTTTCCTCCCTGCTCCAGTTCCTTGCCAGGCTGACATCCTTGATGCTGGCCAACAGCTTCGGCAGTGCTACGTCTTGCATCCTTATACCTTGTCAGTCCTTTTCCTCTACCATCAACTACAAGTCCTGGCTTCCCTTTCAAGGAACCAGTTTGGGTCATTCATCCACCCTCAAACTAATCAGCATACCGATCACTAACTAGTAATTAGCGACATGCTGATTCCTGAACCAATCACTATGGCAGGGAGGATCCGACTGTATCAATTGCCTTCATACAGACAACCAGCTGGGGAAGGAGATGGTGCCACCCAAGCCAGGCGGCTCCTCCCCAGTGGTGGGAGGGATGTTTGCAGGCAACCATGACGACCATCTCTCAAGCTCTCCTTCAATGTGCTATGTACTGGCTTGTATAGTGCTCCCCCAAGAAATTCATGTCTATGAATATGTCTGTGAATGTGACCTTATTTGGAAATAAAGTTTTTGTAGACATAATCCACGTGAGGCTTTGATGGACTAGGGTGGGCCCTAATCCAGTGACTGGTGCCCTTACAAGAAGAAGGAAATTTGGAGGCAGACACAGGCAAACAAGGCCATGTGACAGTGGAGCCAGAGATTTGAGTGATGCATCTACAAGGCCATGGTCACCAGTGATGGCCAGCAACCACCAGAAGCTAGGGAAGGAGAACAGAACGAACTGTCCCTCAACTGGAAAGAAGACACGTGCAATGTTCGGAGCCACCCAGTCCGTAGTACTTTGTTACAGCAGCCCTTGGAAGCTAACACATGCTGCAGTCTCAAGATCGAGTCTTGTACCGATTCCTCTGGCTTTCCAGCACATCAAGGCACTAATTCTTGGTTTCCGATGAGTATGCAGATGTGCCCTATTTAAATATTCTAGTGGTCATTTTTAGAATTGGAAGCTGTAGAGCTAGAAGCAGATTTGGAACCTAGCAGCCCTTATTTCTGTGAGACTTTTGCTCCATAAAAATGCATTAAATGAAAGAAAACGAGGATGGGAAATACTTACTGACATGCTCATAGATGTATTCCACTCCACTGGAGGCTGTGGTGTGTTTTGTGCACGTGTCTACGTGTGTGTGGTTATGCCGATATGTGAAAAAGGGAGAGGCAGTGGAAAAAAGGAGACAGGGAGATTTATTGAGAAAGAGAGAGAGAAGAATTAGGAACACATTTTATCTGAAGGAATTCATTTAGTGGTAATAAAAATGGCTGTTTTTATTACTGCTCCAATCTGTGCCACAGCTTTGGAATCCTTTGCTGCATTATTTATAATATGAATTTAGTCATCCTTCTCTCATATATCCCTAATTTATGTCCAGAGCAACTATATAAAGAAACATGGGCACTATTTTTCTTTTAGCGAGTTGTAGGGAAAGTCATTCCTCCAAGTTTTTGACAAATGGGGCATTTTAGTTTTAAGCTAATACAAAGGTTGTCAACCTATCAAAGGAGTTCACAACAGCAGGATGTAAATTTCAGGCATATACTTTTATACAGAAATATAGATCTTTTCCCACTGATTTTCTCTGGACTATAAACACAACAGGGTTCTATCTGGGTTTGTATAGGATTTTACTAAGACAGCAAAGCAAGAACCTCCCAGTGGTCGTACAGGAGAAAAGAGTCGTGATAAAGGGTTGATCCACATTAAAGATTATTAATATATTAATTAAGCAAGGGTTTCTGCTTCACATTAATTGCAGAGGCTGCATCATGGAGTGACTAACCTTTCCAGTGAAAGGGGAAAAACAGATCTGTCGTCACGTAGAGAAAATTCATAGTCAGTTGTGCAAAGGAAATCTAATCATCTCTTTAAATATGCTCTCATCATGAAGGCATAGGCAGGTTACTAGCTGACACGTGAGATTTTGATGAAAAGAAAATTTCATACCAGGGGAAAATGGTTATTTGTTCCATGAGAGGGTGGCAGTGGCCATGGTGGACATGGCAGCGTGCCCCTAACATTGTCCCTGGCACACAGTAGATGCTCAGTAAATAGTTGTTCAATCAATAAATGAATGCCACTTTTTTTAATGCCCATCATTTATCATATTTAAGAGTCTGCTTGGCAGCAAATTGTGAGTGCGGCTTCAGCATATTGGCAATTGCCATCGGATCTAGACATCTTTATAGAGTCCCTGTTGCAGGGCAGGCTCCGTGATAGGGGCTGGGGTTCAAAGGTGGGTACAAACACACGCTCTGTCGCCATGGCATTTACAGACGAATGAGGGAGACAGGCAGCAACCCTATCATTACACAAAGAAATGTGAAAGTGACTGCTAAGGAGTGATAGGCAAGGCCACAGATGGCCACATCAGGGACACGACCTGGTCAGACAGGTCTGGGAGGCTTCTCAGAAGGGCTGCCTCACCTTTGCGATCACAGCCATTCAGAGAATAAACCGGGTTCCTGGACAGAGCACAGGAGAGGAACGTAGAAGGGGTGATCCCAGGGTGCGCTGGCGCGTCGTGGTTAAATCGTTTCAGCCACACACACACTGGTGGGCTGGATAATATAATAAGCCGGTGTTTATAACATAATGTAGTAATAACATAATGTAATGAATAATATTACAGTATACTAATACTGTATTAATAATATAATAAATGGGGTGTTTCTAAAAACACCTCCTTTTTATGTGCCCAGTAACATCTCTAGTAGATTTAGAAAGTCCCCATTATTTTTTGGTAGCTCCCCTAAGCGCCCTTTACTCATTCATGCTCCTTATTTTAAGTAGGAAGTTCTTCTGCTTATTTTTTTAAAGTTTACTTTTACTATCTTTCTGATTCCAGGAGGGATGGGTGTCTTTGGCACTTACTCTGACCCTGTTACCCTCTCTCCATGTCCACAGCGGCCATCCTGAGCCAACCTGCTTTCCCACTCACTCTCGACTGTCTTGCTTGGTTTTATGTTCAGCAGAGCACATGTGTCACCATATGTTTTTCTGTTTATTTATTTGTGTGTTTGTTGATGGTTTCTACTCCTGGGACTTAAACTGTATGGAGACAGGGCCCTTGTCCGTCTGGTCCACTGCCGAGTCCCAGGTACAGAGAACAGTGCTTGGTGCTCGTAGATACTGAAAATACGTAATGCATAAATTGATAAAAATATTTTAGAGGCAGAGCAAAGAAGAAAGCAAATGACACTTTCTCTACCACCAAATTACTTGACGACATCTCCTCTAATACATGGGAGCGGCTATTTAAGGCAGGCAGGATGTTCCACCCCAAAGCCCCCACCTTCATCTGGTTCTCCCCTCCCTACCCCACCACACTGACAAGACCATGGGACCGAAGTAGGGGTGGACTCTAGGTGGCACGTGGACCTTGGCAGTTACAGTCCACGTGATTCTGCTACTCCCTACATTTTGTTGTTTCAGAACATCACAGGCAGTGGTATGCTCATAAATGATTAATAATTGGCTTTTGAGAATGGGGAAAAAAACCCTGAGTTGTAGTGTTTGACAATGTCTGTGGTGTAAATACTACCACCGTAGCCAATTTCAAGCTACCAATTTGCAACATGGAGTTTGTTCTATAATTTTACCAGTATATGGTGGAAACTTTATTCTTCCTGGCTGGTAGAAATGCTAACTTGTGTCTTTCATTCCTCTTCTGAGGGTCTTTTTTTTTTTTTTTTTT
>VBSM01003186.1:2735509-2754130 GCA_008086735.1 Cheirogaleus medius
CAGAAATGAAAACCACAGGCCCATTACCTTTATGGATATAGCAGCAAAAGCCCCAAATAAAGTGATAGCTGCCCAAATCCAACAGTGCATCTAACTCATCGTGGCGAAGGTTTGGCTATGGAAACAGGGACTTTCAAATCAGAAAAGGAATCAGTGTAATTCACCACGTTTATAAGCTCACGGAGGAAAATCACGCAGTTACCTCAACGTGCTGACCAGGCCAGCATGGAAGGCAAAGGCACATGCTCACTGGCAGCCTTGCACATGGCTGCCTGGACACGCAGCGGAAGCACGGACTACAGCTGAATCTGAGTCCTGGCAACACGCTCTGTGGTCCTCCCAGAGCACGAGAGAAAAGGAGGCTTGTGAGGAGCTGTGGCCACGGCCATCCTGCAGCCCTGCCTCTCCTGGGAGGCTGTTCCAAGAGACAGTGTCTCATCCATGGCCTCCCAGGTTCTGAGGAGGTGTGGAGCTTCCTGCCTCACCCCCTGGACAGAGCTGCAGACTGTAGACCCCTGCGCTGCAGCCTGGACTTTGCTCCTCAGCAGTGAGGTAGCCCACAACCTCACTGCAAGCATTGACCTCTTCTGCTTAGATGTCACCTTTTCTGGGGTATGGGACAAGGACTGCAGGATGCTGGTACCTTTGACTTACAGGCTTTCTTTTGTTGCTGTCTGTGTAAGTAATCAACCGTCCAAATCCAAAAGTGGCTCATTGTGTCATTACCAGTCGAATCAGTAAAGCTTCAGCAGCAAAGCCGCAAGCTGAAATGTGATTAATTTGATTGCATTAGCATTGATAATTTCCTTTCATCAAAGAACAGCAGGAACAAAATCATTGAGAGATCACAGAATAAGAGATGATTCTTGCCATGCCCACAACAAACAGGGGATTGCTGTTTAGAACACACAGAACTCCTGCAAAACCATAAGGGAACGACGGCATCCCAACAGAAGAAACGGGCAAAGGAGAATTTTGAATGGGCGTGTTAGAGAAAAACCCAAGAAACTTAGAAAAGTCAAAAGAAATGCTCAAAGTCATTAGTAATCAGATCACTGAAAATTAGCTCCACAATGAGATGTCATTTTACACTTTTAGATTGGCAAGGTCTTGAGAAACTCCCCACTGCTTATTATGGGGTGTGAATTACCATAGTGACGGGAGGGGTAGGGAGAGCTGATCTGAGAAGAAATCCTGAAAGAGCCATATCGTGTAGAAGGGGGATTTAGCTACATAAAAATGCACCAAAATCTACTTGTTCAAGCCCGGCCTGAGATGTTGTATTGTCTGCTCCCCACAGACAGCCTCCCGATCGGGCTGTGCCTTTACTTATTACGGAGCTTGGGCAACCTAGAGGCCACTGTAATTATAAGTGTTCCTGATACTAAAGCAAATAATACCATTTAAACAAAAACTTTTATTAAACTGCAACATTTTTACAATTCTCGTCATGGCGCAGTTCGAATGTTCATGATGTGCGAATGGACGTGTTACTCAGGGAGGACTGTGGGGACGGAGGAACCCAGCAAATAACTGAAACAGGGTCATTAATATCTGATCTAGATTTTAAAGGATGGATAATGGTTAACATTTATTTTGTGCTTACCGTGTGCCAGGCACGGTGTCGCATGTTGTCATTGCTGAGTCCTCACGACAATCCTGTGATGTAAAACTTACAGGAGAGGAAACTGAGGCAGAATGAAGTTAAATACCAGGTCCAAGGTTGCACATGTAGTAAGTAAGTGGAAGAAGCAGGATTCAATCCAGAAAGGCTGCGTCCAAATCTGCAGTTCCTACCTGCCGTTCTCTGATGCCTCTGCTTTTCAGAGTATCAGAATAATAAGCCACAATAGGGCCTTCTAGATGAATGCAAAAGGGCAAAGCCTGAGGTCATTAACAAAGCAGGAACATTCTGGAAACGGTGAGAAGTTTATTGTGACCAGAACAGAGCAGAGATGGCGGGAGAGGTAGGGAGTGGGTCTGGAGGGGTCTGGAGGGGTGTCGGCCTGCCTCTGGGCGTCACTGAGCCCAAAAACTTCGAAGAAAGAACTTGGCCACATAGGATTTGCTTCTGAAGCAGAGAACTCTGGTGGTGGAAGGAAGAAAGAGCTAGAAAGAGGAGAGATGAGAAGGGGGAGGCTGTGGAGGAGACGCAGACTGAAACGCAGTGGTGGGACTCAGCATCTCAGGAACCCAAGTACATAAACCAGTTTTCTACTCAGGGCAGCCCTGCGGCCTGGCTATGGCCAAGCCTGGGGGGCAGGAGGCATCTCAGGACGTTCCCTCACTTGTGAGGTAAGAGGTTTCCAGATCCCCAAAGGCCTGACACTCCCAGACTCCGGGATTCATCTCTGCAACTGACCTGTTGCTCTTCCCTCCCCCACTCTTTCAGTCTCACCACTCTGTTCCTCCCACCCGTCCCTTCTCTGAGGATGACTGAATTCAGAGCTCAAGTGGCCCCACAGGTCACTTAGCATCGCACGGTGGTTTAAAGGACCAACTTGCTTGAGGGAACAATCGAAAGAGGAAAAGACAGGAAATAACTTTGACCGTGGCCCAGGATCTTTGCCACGCTCCTTCACCAGTGGCTTTTCCATTCGGTGTGTTCTTGCTCATCACCATCACGCTGGAGCATTGGTAGAAAAGAGGAACGACGCATCAGTTAGTCAGCACGTTGCAGTGCGTGCGGATAAACTGGGCTGTGTAGGACCTGGTTTTGTTTCCTGTTTGCAATAGCTCATTGATATCTTCTTACCTTGCTCCTCCTCAGGGACCGCTTGAACCCAGGCCAAGGGTGGATTCGTTTCCTAGGGCTGACAAACAGAGTGCACAAGCTGGGGGCTTGCAGTCATGGAAATTTATTCTTGCACAGTTCTGGAGGCCAGGAGCCTGAACTCAGTTCTCAGCAGGGCCCAGCGCTCTCTGAAGGCTCAGGGGAGAAGCCGCCTTTCTCCTCCACGTGTCTTGGCTTCTAGGTGCATTGCTCCAAGTCTGCCTCTGTCGAAACATGGCATTTCCCCTGCACGCCTCTGCCTCTGTGTCTCCTCCTCTTCTCATGATGACACCAGTCACACCCACCCCACTCCAGAGAGACCTTATCTCAACTAATTACATCTATAACAACTCTGTTTCCAAATAAGGCCACATTCCACGGTTCCAAGAAAAATGTGAATTTTGGGGAGACACTCTTCAGCCCAGGACAGCTATGCTTGGTTGGCTGAATTTTATACTAGATTGGCTTTTGGCATTATCTGAATCATTAGGAATGCCCCTAATTCCAACATCCCTCAAGCACTTGCTCCATGAAACCATGGTTAATGACACTGGATCAACAGATGCTCGTGCATATATTTATTCTGCAAATATTTATTAAGCAGATGCCACATGCCAGGGATTATGCTAATGAGGAAATCGAGGAGTTCACACTCCATAAGGGGAACAAAGACATAGAAGAATAAAGTGAAATCGTGCTAGTACGAGAGGCATGGAGAAGGGAGCCAGGCCGCGTCAGGAACGGCTGCACTGAGGTGACGCTGGGTGAGGATGAGGAGGACCTTACAGGTGAGTTCAGGAGAGGAGGGATTTGGGCATCTGGGCCAGCACGTGCAAAGGCACCGAGACATGGAGAATGTTTCAGGCTGACTGGAGAGTCTGCAGTGTCTGGGAGCAGCGAGAGAATAGTCTAGAAAGATCATCAAAGACAAGAGGACAGGTGGGAGCAGAAGCTTCAGCTTGTAGGTGATGGGGAGGGCTTTATGCAAGGAATTAAAATGAAACATCAATCTTTAAAACATACCTGGAGAGCAGAGGGGAGGACGGCTCAAAGGGGAAGGAACTTGAGGTTGGGAGACCTCAAATGTCTCTACGTTAGCCCAGACAAAGGAAGTGCTGGCATGGTCTCAGGCGGCAGCTTTGGGGGTGGAGAAGGGATGGATTAAAGAGATGCAGGGGTGGCACTAGTGAGGCTGCAGGGCGTGAGGGTGAGAGCAAATACTCAGGAATAACTCCCCAGTTCCTAATAACACCAGCCAGGCAGGCACCCTTGACTGAGGCAGGAAACCAAGGTGGAAGGGCTTTGGGGGAGGGGGTGGCACAGGCAGCTACTTACAGTTTAAAGTTGGGTGGGCATTCCTTCGTCTGTGAGGTGGAGTGGGGCTGTTGGGTGGATTGCTGGCTGCAATAGCTGGGAGAGGGAAGAAATACAACAGGTTAAAAACATAGAATGGAGAGTCATTAGTGTTTTGGACATAGTCACGGATGTGTCCAGAGTGTAGAACGACAACAGGAATACACTAGAAGTTGGGAGAGCTGAACACGTGAAGCCCACAAGAGGAGGAGCTGGTGGGAGACGGGAAAGGAGAAGAGGGGTGTATGAGGACAGGAGAGGAGGAATTGGCAGCAGGTGGTCCTCAGGCCTGCAGCCATGGGGTCATGGAGTCTATGGAACATTTTGGGCTCTGAAACACGAATGCCCCCCCCCACACACATACACGCACAGGGTTCCTATAACAATGATTTCACATCAGAGAATTTCGCTTTTTAAATGTATGGAGTTAATATTTTGGTGATGACCATTATGGATATATGTACTCAAATGTCAAGAGCATTTCAAAAATACTTTTTAAATATTTTTGCTGAAGGAAATTTACTACAGCAAATGCATTCTGTAGATAAAGCCTAGGGAATATTAGAGATCTTTTGCACTTCTCCAAACCTACTCTTCCATAAAGGTATTTCCTAGAATGAATTTGACTGATGGTTGGAAAGGGACTCCAGTGATACCATATCGACGTTTATAAACCTAGCATTCACACACACACACACACACACACACACACACGCACACATACTTGCACACACATAGAACTTTTAAAAGCTAGTAAGCAGTTTGTTCTTGCTATTCTCTTTCTTTCTCTTTCCTCCCTTTACAAAAGAAAGCTTACGCAGCACTTAGAGGCTGTTTCCTGGATCTTCCCACTGGGGCATCGGGAAATCTTGATAATAACGAGGACGTAGGGTTCACCCAATCTAGCTATCTATAGATAACAACGCCTAAGGAATTGTTTTAAAACTTTGGACATTTTAATGAGAATATGAAAAGACTTTGTAGAGAATGCTGGAACCCAGGCTGATAGGACAAGCACCTAGAACTCGTCACAAGTGTGCACAGACACGGATCCCAGAGCCCACGGCAGGAGCACGTGCCGTCTGCAGCTCTGCCATCCTGAGAGGCGGCAGTCTTGCTGGGCCAGCGTGGTTGAGAGAACAGTCACGTTGACCTGCGTTCCTCAACTCATGGCTCTGGAATTCTCTCCTGTGGGGTTCAGCTGCTCTGGTCCCCTCTGGCAGTATCAGGATGTCTGATTTCTTTCTGCTAAGCCTGGGTCTGTTCTTATGCACTTGCCAAAGCTCAATCTTTGAGGTCTGGGTCTCTATCGGTTCATAAATATGGAAGACTCACAAATTCCAGACTCTGTGGACTAAACTCCATGGTACATCATCTCGTGCCTCTAACTGCCTCTAACGTGCCAAACCTGTAGCCTCTCACACCCTCCTCTCCCCGTGCAGAAGGAAGGTCCTTTCCTCCTCAGAAGGGGTGCATCGCCTCCTGCCAGGCGTCTAATGAAAATGACAATAGCCACGACACTCCCTGCAAGACACCATCACACAACTGTCCTGCCAGCCCTGTCCGCCAGGACTAACAAAAAATTACTGCGTCATTATGTCTTAGTCGAAGCTGCAGTTACCTCATAAAATGCAATGTTTCCAGTCGGCGTGGCTTAAAGATGATAGGTAGCTTTATCTTTAAATAGTTATGAATTTGCACTGATCTTATTCAACAGGTTTCCAAATTCAGGGGTTTTTTTAGGTTTTTTTTTTTGGTTTATACACCTTTTGTTGCAGAATGTTTCCTTCTTGAATGTACCATGAATCCACGTCCCTGCTTACCACTCCCAGCTGGCTTCTTCACTCTAGAGCAGGTTCACCCATACAGATCTCCTTTCGATATCCGCACTGGGTTTTCAGGCGGGCGTGAGTAAGTTGCTGTTCTTTTAAGGATGGCGTTTCTTAGCAACAGCGGATTCAGTGGATTGCTTGCCTTGTTTCTACCGATCGATTCTCTGCATGCTGCTCTTAGCTCCATTTTTAAAAAACTGATCTTAGAAAGAAATATCGCTGATGAGCTGAAACTAACATGATCCCCCTTCCAAAAAAAAAAAAAAAGAAAGAATGAAAGAAAAGAAAAGAAATAACTAACCAAAGGAATATGTTGTAGGATTATCCTAGTTGCACTACTGACTCAGTATTCATCAGTACTATTTAATGTTTTATATTAAACTCCAAATGTGCTTGTTATTTCAGTAAGTTTCTGGAACAATTATAGCCAGTAATGTATATACATACCTATGCTTCACTTTCATTTCTTTGATTGCTAATACAAGTAGAGTATTGTTTTCTTCATGTGCTCATTGGCTCTTTATGTTTCTTGTTGTACGATTTGGTCAGTCGGGACTTCGGCCTGGTTTTCTACCGTGGCTTTTGTCATTAGCAGAGTTAGGTTTTCTTCCATCCGCTGCCCCTCAGCCAGGTAAGTGTGATTCCCACCCAGAGCCTCAGGTGATGCACCACGAAACCAAGAACTTGGACGGAGAGCCCTCAGGTCTTTGGAAGACCTCGGTATTTATGATTCTAGGATTTACTTCTTTAATCCCCCGAGATAAGTGTTAAGAAGGAAAACTTCAGAGTGCTGTGGGAGAAGGAAATGGGCCCCACTTACTGGGAAGCCATGGAAATTCGCTCTGGGAAAGGGAGATTGAACCTAGAGTGGCCGCTTGCAGGCAGAACAATGAGGGAGGAACGAGGGGCGACAGGACACGCAGGGGAATGTGGCACTAGGCAGAGCCACCCCTGGTCGAGCTGAGCCCAGACTGACTGACCCCAGCCTGCCCACAGCCTCAAGAGCTAAATAAACACCTGCTGTTGCATGTCGTGGTTGGTTGTTATGCAGAGTTAAGGTAGATATCTGATGCACAGCAAACTGGGCTTCATTGGGCTAATGTTGGCCCCCAGGCCACTTCGAGCCCTGCTGCAGGAGTTGTGTCAGTTTTAAGAAAGTTCCGACGCTGGCTTGGGTACAGGGAGAAAGCCAAGTGGGGCTCAAGGAAGAGGGAACTCGTAAGCTATGGAAGGGCCATCAGGATCCATCTAAGAGGAAAGAGAAGCAGCAAAACCATCTTAACAAACTGGGGAGTAAACCAGGAACGATGGGGGAAGCCCACTGCATCATCTGGAATAGCACAGAAGGCACCGGAGGAGGCCACAACATCACCACTTGTGTGTGCCTGGGGAAGGCTGTCACCTGGAGGGAATCTTGTTCACAGGAATGACACTGGTTCAGATGGTACCACCCTTTGGGACAGGTATGTGCCTTAGGACTTTGGTGGGTCTTGGCCTCCAGGTGAGAGCTTCAAGACCTGAGAGTCTCTCTCAGGGACCAGACCAGACTGAGAGTGGTTGTATATGTGTACACAGCATATCTCATCTCTTAATCCTCCCATTCATCTGGAATCGGTGCACACATCTACATTTTATAGACTAAGGAACTGAGGTTCATGTAGATCTGTGATTTACCAGAAAGAGGCAGAACCAGGTCTAAACCCATCACTTCTGAATTTTGCCTTCTTTAAGGAAGAGCCTGACTCACACTGTTCCTATCTAAACTCTGTTTTCCTGGCCCTTCTGGACTTTGGTTTTAGCCTTTAAGAATATCCAGTGAATCCCTTTTATTTGATTCCGTGTTCACAAAGTAATCTTCTGTTTAGATCTTGCATTCTCAGGCAGACTTGTTGATGGGATGACCATAAATGCATGCAACCTTATGAAATTCATTCCGTGTTCCTCACTGTACATTTGTAGGTTGGTATTCTTAAGCTCACTCCAGGTTTTGCTGTGATTAGTTAGGATAAGACTGGGTAGCTTTGCGTGTGATGAACCAATCAAGACTCTAGACATGAAGTGAACCCCAAATTATGGGGACTCACCCAAGTGCTGCTAAGCAAGACTTTGGGGTGAGCTTCCTGGACAGCGTTTGTGAGCCTTCATGCCCTCCAACTGTGGAACACAACAGCAAGACTGGCCCGAAGGTCTGCTTTCGCAGGGCGCGTTCCCAGATTCCACTTTGTCCTCTCAGGTTCCTAGCACCATGTCTTGTGATGTATTGATACTTACTTTCTGTTGCCGTTAGTTATCAATGGTAAGGGTAAAAATCAAACTATAGGATGCAAAAGAACTTTTAAAAAGCAACTGACTGTATTGCAATTACAAATCTCAAACTGAAATTCCTGGGTTCCTGCAGCAGCCTGGTGGCTGTCCGTGCTGTCAGAAGAGCCCTGGCACCCGAGCCCGCGCTCCGGGTGACTCCTGCGCGATGCACCAGGGTTACACACTTGTGATGTCTGGGACACGCGTCCCAAGTATGAATTCTCTGTTCAAAAACACGTTTTAATAAGTTTTGTTTTATTTTGTTGGCTACTAATTCAAACACTTGCACTGCTCTGATAGTCATGGATTCATTTCAGGTTCCTTTTCAGTGGAAATTACTCAGAGGTCCTCTCAGAACTGTGCCACAACAGCCTGACTCACCTTCTTCCAGTTCGAGAGCTAATGACAAGGATTATCCGGTTCACACTTCAGGAAATGAGTGAGAGTGAAGTAAGCTGGCAAACTACTCTTATTTCTCTTCTTTTGAGACTGAAGTGAAGTTTTCTCATAAATGAGTTTTTTTTTCTGCCAGTATAAGACTATTCTTTTTTTTTTTTTTAGCTTTTTATTGAAGTGTTACATATAGAAACAGACATAAATAATAAGTGTATAGCTGGATGGATTTTATCAATGCAAACCCCCTGGTGTAATCGGCGCCCAGAGCAAGAATGTGAACATCCAGCACCCTAGAAGCCCCTGTGGGCACCCTGATTTCTAACTTCATAGATGAGTTTTGCCTGTCCTTAAAGTTTTATATAAATGGAATCATATACTATATACTCTTTTGTTTGGGTGTTTTTTTTTTCACTCACTGTTAGGTTTTTGAATTTCAACCATATTGTTAACCTTAGCGATTACTTATTTGTATTGCTGTATAGTATACCATAACAAAACACAATTTATTTATTTATTCTACAGTTAATTCTGTCCTCAATGACAAATGATGTGGACATCCACTTTCAGATAGTTATCAACCAACTATTCAGTAACTTTCATCCATTTTTCTACTGGGTATTTTTCCTTTGGATTTCTTTTTTTAAAAATATATGTTTTTGTAATGTTTTCAATTTTAATTTTGAAAAATGTTTTTAATCTGCCAAAAAGTTTCAGGAATTGCCTAATGAATATCCATATATCTCTTCATCTAGATTCACCAATTATTAACAATTTACCACATTTTTTGTATCTATCTACCTATCTATATATCTATCAACTTTTTTTTGTCAATCATGAAGAGTAAGTTGTAGACACCATAACTCTTTGTCTCTAAATACTTAAGCAGGGTACCTTAAACATAAGACATTTTCTTTCAAAACCACAATATCAAATTCAAGGGATTTAACATTTTTATATTAATATTATATAACATATAATCATATAAACATTTGCCAGTTGTCTCAGTAATGTCTCTGTAACAGCATTTTTTCCTAATCTGTTATCACACATTGCACTATGTTGTCACATCTCTTTAGTCTTCTTTCATCTGAAATAGGTTCTTAGCCTTTCTTTGTTTTTGATGATATTGACATTTTTGACAAATATAGACTAGGCATGTTGCAGAAAGTGTTCTAATTCAGATATTTCTGGTTGCTTCTTCAAGGCTAAATTCAAAGTATTTATTTTGCTCAGAATATTTCATAATTGACACTGTGTCCTCAATGCATCACCGGAGAAGGCTCATGGCATCCCTTGATCACTTAGACAAGGTGGGTCTCCCGGATTGCTCCACTAAAAAGTTTTCTTTTTCTTCTAAGTGATTAATACATAATCTATGGGGAGATGAAACCATGTTGATATCATTGTCCCTAATAAATATTCACCCAAATTCTTGTCCGAGATAATTATCACTAGAGTGGTTGCAAAATGGTGATTTTCCAACTCTATTATGCCTTCTGCATGTGTTAGTTGTCATTCTATTATAGAAAAAGAGCTTTGCCTTCTTTTATTTGTTCATTCATCTATTTTTTTTAGTACAGTATGAACTCTTGTGTTCATTTTAAATTTCATATGTTGTTATCATTTGTGTCATTATTCTTTTGGGGAATAGAACTGTCCTAAGCTTCGCCAGTGGGTGGTCCTTAGGGCCAGTCTGGACATGTCATGTTGGGGGATCGATCTTTGAACACTTCCTTGCTTTAGGGACAAGCTATCCCAGGGTGATTAATGGAGTCTTTTGATGTGTGTAATTTCTTAATGCAGTTCAATTCATCAGTGTTTTCTTTAAGGTGACTGCTTTTTGCATTTTGACTAGGAAATCCTTGTTTAACACAAGTTCAGGAAATTACTTCCTGTCCTTTTTTTCTACAGGTCTTCATGCTTAGATCCACAATCCTGCTGTACTTAAATTTTGTTGATGGAGCTGTAGCAGACTCTATAAGGAGAAGAAACAGAACTTGAGAATAAAAGGGGGCACCATTAATTAGGGGGGGTCGACAGGTGTAAGCCAGAACCGTCGTGGGGAAATAGGGACAATGCCCGTCCAGCACTTGAAGGCCCTCCTGGCTGTCTCGATCTCCTTTCCTACAAGTGTCCCCATCACTCTGATGGCCTTGCTGCTCCTCAAACCCATCAAGCATGGCCCTTGTCCTTAGCACATTTGCCTGCTTCCTCTAGAACGCACCCCACCTGCACAGCCACTGAGCTCACCTTGCCCTTCACTGAGTCATCTCCTGAGACAGGATTCCCCAACTATCGAAAATAGCTCCGCCCATGCCTGCGGTCACCCCCTTCCCTTTCACCCTGCACCCTTGTCTTCACGGCACCTCCCACCACCCGATGGCGCACTGGAGCGTGAGAAACAGGCTCCCTTTCAACTGCTGCTGTGGCTTCACGCGGTGTCTGCTGCACCGCAGGAGGCGGCCGATACCGGCCAATGAGCACAGGGAGCATTTCTCTCTTCCGTATCTTAATGCCCAATGGATCTGGTCTTTCCCACCATATTCTTTTTAGAACTGTGTGTTTGCTGCTTTTGTCTACTTACTTTTCCAGGAAAAAAAGCTAGAATATAAATTTTAAGTTATGAAACAAACAAAACCCATCTCTGTTTGGGTGATGTGTTGGAACGGTCTGTCCCTTTTGTGCTGCAACAGAATGCCTGAGACCGAGTGATTTATAAAGAACATGAATTTATTTCTGGAGGCCGGGAAGTCCAAGATCACGGCGCTGGCGCCTGTGAGGGCCCTTTTGCTGTGTCCCGGCGTGGAGGAAGGCAGGGGGCAGGAGGGCAGGCCGGCCCGGCTCTTCACGAGCCCCAACCTCTTTCATGAGCCAGGATCCCTCGTGGCCTAACGTCTCTTACAGCCCCTGCCTCTTCACACTGTCACGCTGGTGGCACCTGGGTTTTGGAAGGGACATATTCAAACTATCACCTTGTTTAAATTTGAAAATTAACTTGGCAGAAATTGATGTTCTTACAATATTCTGCCTTAGCACTCAGAAACATGGGATGATTATTCTTTCCCTCCTCTCAGTGGTTCTTCTGCACCTGTCAACGCAGCTTTTTAATCATATCACACACATCGTGTTCATTTGTATGTAAGATTATTTTGAGTTATTTTATGGAATCTTTTGTGTTATTATAGTGAATAGGATCTTTTTTCTGCCGTGTCGTCTAATTATTGATTTTGGGTGTATAAGGAAAGGTCCTTTGGGTGTTGATTTTATCCATAGGCTTTGCTGAGTTCCGTCCTGACATGTGGCGTATTGCAGTGTACTTGGATACTACAGGCATATAATGATCACAACAATGACGAATATAACAATCATATATATAATGTAACAATTATAACAATAACATGACCACGACGTGAGAGAGCACTAAAGTCCAATTGTCCTCAATGCCTACAACACCTGGAACCTGGCAGGCCTGCAGTGAGTATTTGTTGTATGAGTGGATAAATCAGTAGCCATAGCCACAATTCTCATTTTCTCCTGATTTCCCTGAGTGCCCCTCAAGTGAATTCTTGCTATGACAATGAGCATTGTTTTAAGATAACTGTTCTTAATGTGTTAGGCGAGAATCTTTCCTGTCCTACTTTTCAAGGAGTTATACCTGGAAAGGGCCCTGATTTATATTAAGAGCATTTTCAACACCGTTTGAAATGACTATATGTCTTTTTTTTTTTAACATAGTGTAAGGCATTATTTAAATTTTATGACATCTTTCCAATCCTGAGATCAATGTTGTACATCTGTGTATGTATGTGTGTATATGTTGTATATTAACATATACAACAATGTGTGTGTATGTTCAAATGTAGCAGAGGAGTTTGTGGTAGGATTTTGTTCAGGATCTTTACATATGAGACTGATTTACAACTGTCATATATGTGCTAGTCCATGTTCAAGTTCATTCTGCACGTGTTTAATCTCTCTTGGACTGATAATTTTATTTTAAAATCTTACCATTGCTTTTCTGTTATGTGTTCTTTGCAATTATCATAATTTTTCTTTACCAGTTTTGATTCAGCACTAAAGCTCTAACACCATCATCTTCTTGCATTGGAGTGGGGTTTGTGTCCATTAAAAATGGCCCTATTTGCACCACTAAATAGTAGTTGCTTGAAAATCAATTTCTCTACAATTTTATTTCTTCTTTGTATGTGCTAAAGTTTGCATGCTGTATATTTGTTCATCCTTCATTTTTCATTTCCCTGTTTTTCCCCCTTTGGGTATATTTTTGTAAGTAGCATGTCAGGGAGAATCTTAGGATTTTAATAAGCGAGTTTAATCCATTTGTTGTCCTGTTGTGCTGTCGCGTTCTGTGCTCTAGGGTTTAATGCTGCTCGCTGCTCACTTTCTCATCTGCCCTTTGCCTTAGAGAAATATGTTTAGCTAGCTCTTATCTTCTGAAATGGTTTTGAACTTTGACATTCTAAATTTAATCCCATTAGAGCAGTACTCTCCAGAGTGTATTTGCAGAACACTCATCCTGTGAGATGTTCTATAGAGAAAAAAGAGATTTTGTGGTCAAATACTACATGCTACATACTCCCTTAGAGAGTCTTAAAGCACAGCAGTGTAGTAAAGGCTCTGAGAAGTCCTGCAATTGGTTGGGGGGATAGCCTGTCTTTGTTTCCCCAAGTTCTTTGTTGGAGAGGGTTTATTCCACCATCACAGCCTGAAGTCCCCAAGAAGATACTTTCCAAAATGTTAGCCAAGTACGAATTTCTGAGCCTCTGCTGGTGTGGTGGGGAACATTTTGGTATTGATGTCTATCTCTTTGTACCTTATGTACCTTTAAAACCCAGCCATGGGGCTCAGTACCCCAAGAAAGAAACGGGCAAGCCCCCTAGAGCAAAGAGGGCCATAGGGTAGGGAAAGGGAGACATTGGCTTGGAGGAGGTCCCCTTGGGGCCTGAGGGGAGGAGAAAGCTGCTAGGCGGATGTGGGGAGGAGGGGAGGGCAGAGTTAGAAGCCAGAGTCCTGGCTCCCTCCTGGGACTGAGCTCCCCTGAGAACGGGAAAAGGCTGGAGAACCTGGAAGAGACAGGAGAACAGGTGAAAGCAGGTGGGTTTTGCCCTACTTCCCATCTGGATCTCAGGGGGAGACCAGTTCTTCCCTGTCTCCACAGTGGCAGGGGTGTCCTGTCACATCTAGACGGCAACTGTGCACCTTGCGGTCCAGAGGGATCCAGGAAAAGGAGGCAGAGGGTTCTGGAAGGTCAGGCCTGCCCCAGGGCCCATATCAGGTGAGACCCTGAGGACCCGCAGCTCCAGCGAGAACTGGCATGGGACTCCCGGGCCCTGGACATGCAGGAGGAGCCACCTGCCACTTCTATAGCCTTGGTGCTACCCAGGGCCAGCTGGGCACCGGTGCAGTCCGGGTGTCGCTCAGAGGCCTGAGAGGTTCCACAGCTTTGGTCAGAATCCCTCCAGGGACCCAGGGCACACCCAAGCTGGGGTACCTGGAGTAGAGGGGAATAACCTACTTCCAAAAGTGTGTCTGGGCCTGCGAGGACAATGCAGCAGCCTGGGGAGGTGGGGGAGGCTACTGAAGCCAGAGACAGGGAGGACTGCACGGAGGTGCCTCCAGGGAGCTGAGAGCTTTGGCAAGGGACCCCGCAGAGAAAGAACTAGAGAAACAAACACCTTGGCTGTGCAGCCTAGCCAGGTGCATTGCCTGCAGCTCAAGAGGAAGCCGATACACTGAGACGGCAGGGGCTACAGCCGGGAAAGAGGTTAATATCGCGGGCACCACGCGAGGGGATGGGAGGAAGTTCTCAAATCTGCCTCCCTGAGAATCTGGGAGAAGCGTTTTTAAAGATGGTTTGGTGGCAAACGGCTAGGCAATTGGGTCTGCTGATTGGCTGGGTTCAGGGTGGAACCACAGGGGTGTAGAAATCGTCTCCTTGTGCTGAGTCAGTTCCTGCGTGGGGTTGCAAGGCCAGTTGAGTCAGTGCGTTGGTCTGGCCACTGGTCTGGGTGGCTCAGCCAGAAGGCAGGGCCTGGAAGATGTCTCAAAACTGGCCTTAGGCTTCACAAGGGTGATGTTATCTATGGGAGCAATGGAGAAAGCTAAGAATCTTCATGACCATCAGCTATGTGACTCCTGAGTAGTGAGCAACTACAGGAAAGCAAACCAGGGAACAATGGCTGGATATATCTATTCCCCTACCTCAGTTCCAGCCTTGTGGCCCTTTATTAATTTTATAAAGGGCAGTTTCATGGGCTCAATCTCCCCTTCTTGCCCATTTCTGGCAACACCCCCATGTCCTGAACCCAAGCTGGGTAAGAAGACCTATGGGCGTGATCCCTTCAGGTCATTGCCCAAGACTCAGAGTGGGGAGAAGTCGGGGAGTGACCCTGGAGGGTCCAAGACACACAAGGACCAGTATGTGGGCTCAAGACCCCCCCTATCCCCAGGCCATGAGGTGGAGTACACTGTCCTCTCTACTCAGATGCCCTCTTGCTAGAAGGGGCCTAGAACTGCCAAAAATGAGCCCAGACAGCCTTCATCAGGAAACTTATCACCTCTTGGGGAGTCCCGCCCAGCTGTGGGTCCCAGGGCAGGGACTCTGACCCACAGGGAACAGTGAGAGAAAATAACGCTAGTGTATATTTTCGCACATCTGGGAGAAGTGCATAACTGCCAACCTTGACCTACAAGTACATACACATTTAGTATGAGTCAGTTTCCAAATACTCGTTTTAGTGGTTGCAAGTTGTTCTAAGGAGAAGCCGTCCTTGTTATGGTTAATGCCTCAAAATCATTGCCATTTCCCTTGCACGAAACAGCACTAATTATTTACAACCCACATATTGTCAAACAGTGATGTTTCTGCATCTGCCTCCCTTTAAGTTAAATCCTCTCCACGAGGCTCTGCTGACTGAAGGTTCAGGGTAGATCCCGAAAAACATCTCTGCGGCGGCGTGCGGGATTGGTGGTGTTTCTCTTCACACCAGGCGTCAGGGTCAGCGGTCAGTCCTGCTGACATCTCCTGCTGGATTTGACTGAGCTGAGAACATATGTGTATTCGGGGTGCTCCCCTGTTTGCACCCACTCTTCAGGCACAGCTCCACCATCCAGGCTTGCCAGAAACCGTGGGTTGGAGCAATCTAGCTAGGACTCCAGCGTGGCGGTCACGGGGCTTGTTCCATGGAAGGTTTAGAATCTGGATGGTCCCAGTTAGATCACCTGCTAATCGCAGGAAGACTTTACTGGTGGCTCTAGAATCATCTGCAGGACCGCCTGGTAACACATTCAACAAGTCCTCCCCGGGCCACATTGGCTCCTCCCCATTCACGCTGCTGCACCGACTCCCCACACCCGAGGTTCCCACGAGGGTGGACTTCCGTTTGAGCAGGGATATCAGCCGCCTGCACATCAGAAGCACCTGTGGAGTAGGGTTTGGATGTCTGTGCTATCCAAGGAGACCCAGGAAGTCCTCATGTGCAGGTAGGACAGGACTGAGCACCACCAAGCGGGGCTGAGTCCCTTTCTCCCTGACTGTCACTCAGTCCCTCAAGAGGAGCCAGTTGCTCACGGCAACCACTGGAGAGTGACCTGGGTGTTTTCAGCCCAACTGATAACTGTGGAAGGCTGGTGGCATCAGATAGAGTTCATTAGATTACTCTCGCTACTCTTTTTTATGTGTTTGGAAATTTCCATAATAAACGGCTAAAAAATGTCACGAGCAGGCAGTGTGGTGAGGGTACTGAAGCATCAGAGGGTGCGGAGGGTACATGACTGGGAGGCCCACACCTGTGTGTCCCGCACAGCAGAGATTCCCACCCCACCGCCCACCTGTAGCCCAAGCTCCCACTGTCTCCCCGGACTGCCTGCCTTGCTGAAATGGCCAAAGAAGTGAATCTGGGTACCAGACCATTTTTGTCCCCTCTGGCTATTACCTAACCCCTGGGTGTCTCTCCTCCCCTCCTTGTGGGGTGACTGGATATCGGAACTCCAGGGGGGATCCTCCCGAGGACTTGACAGTTTGGAAAATCAGATTTGCCCTGCAAAGAGTTAAACTCACTGCACGATGGGAGTGGAGATTTGCAAAACCTCACTGCAGAGGCAGATGAGTCTGAGCCACTAATGGAGGAACCATATGCTCATTTGTCTAATGAACAGGTTCAAGGTCACATTACTTTCGTTCCCATGAATGCACATCACTGTTAAAAGTCATTAAAATAATATCTTGTGCGAAGGGGTTTGATCACGAACACGGAGCGTCTTCCACATCTGTGGTCTCCCACCACTAATGTGTCATTAAAGTGGCTCTAATGGCAGTTTAGGCACAAGAGCTTGAGTGTTTTATGTTTTGTTTGCAGGAATTAGAATGGGTTTGAGATTACCCTTGTAGTATTGTCGCAGTCACTCTTTTGCATTCTGATGCATGTTCCTAAGTAGGAGAGGAAAAGGTGGGGTCAAGGGTGTCCCGGGCCATCCAGGGGACGGTTTTGCACACGTGAGCACCATCCATCACCCGTCTTGCAGGGCGGAATAAAGAGGTTAAGATCCGTTGCTGTAGATGCTGAGTCTTGCAGGTTCTATTCAGAACAGAAGCATGGAGATAATAAAATGGATTCCCTTTAATTCTGCAAATAAAAACCTCACCCAGCGGGGACAGCACGTGTGACCTGGGGACAAATGACTCTCTTAGTTTATAAGTTTTTTCACGGAAATAACCACTAAGAATTCTCTTAGTAGCACATCAGATGCTTGTTTTGTTAAAAGGTACTGATGATGACAAATTGGCCTCGGATAAAAGGTTTATGGTTAGGGGTGATTTTATCGATTCGGACCTGGCTGGTGTCTTGGAAGTACAGCATTATTTTCAGCATATCGATCGTGTCTGGTTTGGGAAGGCTATGCACCATGTTTGTCTTAAATTGTATTTAAATAATTGATCACAATTTGTGTTTGTTAACGACCTTTAACTGAACTGTCACTGACCTGTGTCCGGCCTTGGAGATCAATTTTGTGGGTGGCTCATTGGTTTTTGTGACTTTTCTAAGATGCTTGGTGTTTTTCTACATTTAAATTCTCTACTGGATATTCAATTCAGAAATCAAGGATTCTGGCTTATTTTTTCAAAAAGAAAGAAGAAACTTTGGTGAGGAGGTCTGTGCTTCTACTTCCTTCACAATTATAGAAAGGCCACAGATATGCACGTCATTCTCTTCCTTTGGAGTCAAATGTTGAAGGAAATGTAATGCCACGAATCCCAAGTGAAGCCCAGCTCCTCTTTCCTTGGATGCGGTTATCACCCCACTTTCTCCCATCAGAGTGACGACCATGCTGCCATCTTCATCTTCCTGTTCTCCCCCTCACCCACACCGCATCCATTTCTTGCAAAAATTCTCTCAATTCTTCTTCCATACTGTGGTTCATCCCTTTCCCCCATTCAACTGCCCCATTGCCACTCCTCTGACTCAGACCCTAAAGGAAGGGGCGTGGGGTACAGGAGTGATGGGGGCTGCGTGTGCATTGACATCCTGGGAGACCCCCACATTGGGGATCAATGTGCCCTCTCTCACGTTCTTAGGAACTGGACATCAAATCTGGAAGCCCGAGTGTGTCCTACCCCACACAGGGAGGGCAGCTGCTCTGTGGTCACTTGTGTAGTCCAGGGTTTCCCAACTGGGTGCCAAAGAGCCCCAGGGTCCTTGGGTGTGAGTGGCCTCCTGGTACTTTTGTTTATGTAAGTTTTCATTTCTTTTGAGTAGACACAGAGAAGTAGATTTGTATTATGTATGTTTAAATTTATACGACCCTACCAAATGGGTTTTCAGAGTGGTTACAGCATTTTCCATTGGTAATAGACAAGACTTCTACTTAGTCCACACCCCTGCCAGCATCTGGGACTGACGTGGCCCCTTTGCAGGACGGGGGATGGACATACAACACAAAGAGACA
>VBSM01003186.1:2758143-2769533 GCA_008086735.1 Cheirogaleus medius
TTGTACCTGTTTGTTCACCTAGATAGATTAAAAGCCCCTTGAGAGAACTTTTGACTCTAACCCACTACCTGTATCCCTAGCAACTGCATTCCCTGATATGCAAATATGTTACCATGACAACTGGTAATTGATGTCTGTGATTATAAAAACCTGTATAAATCTAACCATATTGCTGGTGTTTATGGAGATACGCCAGTCCCCTAGGTACTCCCCACTGTGCTATATCTGATCTATTTATATATATAAAACTATAAACTATACTTTAGTCTCTGTGTATTCTTTTATTTCTCTCTGTTGCCTATCAATTTCCTTAGCCTCTGTGGCGACCCCTATCTTAGGGACTTGGCTCCGTGGGGAGAAGCAGGTGATCTCCTCGCGGGCCTGCCTCAACTACTCTCGCCCCGCAGGTGTGGAGGTTGGACAGTCCTCACATTTCGTTGGCTAGAACCCAGGCACATGGCCATGGCCACCGCAAGAGAGTCTGGGAAGTGAGGTCTGCTGGTGTCCTTGGGAAGAAGAGAGCATGGGTTTCAGGTAACAGCCATGTGTCCACTACACAAATAGAAGTGATTGCTCAACAAATACTTGCTGGATGGATGGGTCCATTTAAGAAATTAAGAATCGTATGCAGGAACAGGCAGCACCAACACAAAAACAGTCTTCAGAGAGTCTGTCCAAAGCCCTGAAGCATCGAGTTTCTGTCTGCAGTTTCTGTGGATTTTATTAGGCACAAAACCATTTATTAACCTTTACTGTGTTGTCACTGTGTCCTGGGCAATAAACCGTATGCTAGAGGCCCCTCTGAGTAACGCCAGGTCCTGCCCTCAAGGCGCTGCAGCCTCTGTACCTAAGAGTCCCAGTCATGTTTGTGTTGAACCAGCTATGTCTGCACGGGAGAGTCAGATGCTATTATCTCATAACCAGAGCTGCATTCTCCTCAATGGGTTTTTCTAAAACGCTTTCAACACAGGATTTCACCATATGTTAAAACCGTTGATGGAATGAATATTAATCAAACATTTTTTTCCCTGGGCTCTGGAGCCCTGATTGAAAATGCATCCGTGTAAGAAGCCTTTTAAGGAAAATTACATATCTGACATTGAAGCAAGTAATCAAGTCTTCCCCACGCCTTCACAATGGAAAATCAATGGATATATAAGATGACAGCTTACCAGATTGAAAAATAGAATGATCTTGTTCTAGTGAGAGTGCAGGGCTAGATCAGTTATAGACAAGTGTGCAAACTTACTGAGGTTTTCTTTTTCTCTCTTTTGGTGGATAGTTAAATGAAAATATCCTAAAGCTGTCTTGCTCCCTTGTGAGGTTCAGAAATGGCTCTTGATGTGTTTGAACATAATCGTGCGTACATCTTACAATATCGGTTTCCACTTTAACAAGGGAGATCTATCCTCAGGAGCAGTGAAGACATGGAATCCGGGAGTGGCGAGGAGCGGCAGTGCGGGGAGGGGGAGCGGCTGACGTCAGAGAGGTGGAGGGTCAGATCATGGAGCCCAGCGCCCCTGCACAGACAGCCCTTCCGGTCAGCCGCAGGAAGCTTAATTTAGCCGAGAATGTGAGGAGTAATGGAAGAGAATTCCAGAGCCTCTGCTACTCTCACTCAGCTTTGTTAAGAATGATGCTGATTTGCATATATACCTCTCTTCAGCATCCACCTTAGAATGCGCAGCTGCTGACCTAGTTGGTCAGCTGCAGGAACTGGCGCAGGACTTTTCTCTGTTGTTTGCCTAGTACGTGACAGTACAAGCCTGGGCATACGCCGAAAATCCCTGGACCCACTCCTCACTGGAATAGAGAAGTTTTTTCCTCGTTCTCATTTCCTTTTTAATCCAGGGAGCCAGTTCAATTTTGTCCAAGGATTATAAAATATCACCCCTCATTTTCATGAGGTCCCTTCCTTGGCTGGAGGTGGGGGACAGGTAGGGAGGAGTCTTTCGTGCATAAACTGCACAGTACTCTAACGTCGGAGACATGTGCAGGCCGGAGTTGAGCATGAAGCCAAATATCACAAACTAGGAAGAGATCAGGAAATGCACTGACCAAAGTCAAGTGGCCAGAATCGTATAGCAGAAGCCTGGAGGCAGAGTTACAGTACAAATTGCAAACTGAAGAGATGAGTCAATAACACAGGGTGAGAATGAGCTGAGAGTTGGGATCGCCTGGGGCAGGCATTGCTTTCCCTGGCAATTTTGATTTGCTGAGGCTCTCACGTTAGGTGGGAGATGATCTACTTCAATGGCCAGGGGCAGGGCAGACGACACCTGCTTCCCTCCTTCCCCCAGGAAAGCCAGTGAGTGAAGTTTGAGTCATATTCCAGGTTCAAGTTTAGGCAGTAAGAGGTCCCTTGTCCCAAGTGGAGGACATACACTAGCTAGCCTGGGGGTCCAAGGAAGAGGAGAAACAAGTGGAACAGACCCAGACCTGACTTGCAGCTTCAAGCTACCCAACTACAGGCAGCGCAGCTCAGCTGACCGCCCCCCCCCACTGTCTTGGTCGCTCCTTAACTCCCTAAACATTTGCAAGATCCAGGACAAGAGTATACATGCGTGCTCACATACCTTTGTGGTTCATCCTCTGCCTTCTACACACCATCTTCTGCAACTAACACACCGAGACACATTTATTTGCCCGGGTCACTTATTTATCTACATGCGACTGCGTGGTCTTTAAAGGCAGAAGCTATTTAGAGAGCCTGGCACTTAGGAAGCCCTGAATAAAAAAAAAGATTGTTGAGTAACTAGACGATCTGGAGATTTTTGATAATTTAAATAACTTTTTCTCAGATTGCTGGAAAAATACCCATTCTGACATTCTCTTTAAAAAGATAGCAGCAGCATTTTGCTTGTTTTTCCCAATATCCTAAGTGTTTAAATATTGATAATAGATGTTGTTCATCAGGGTTTATTTATCCCTCTATATTATTTCTGCAGAAGCAACTGAGTCAGATAGTGAAGTTCTAAGCCAGGAACTCATCCTCCCTACTTTTGAACTTTTAGAAATAAACATAAAGCAATGTTAGCTATTTTCAGGCAAGCTGCACTACTCATTCACCGCTATTTCGTTTTCTTGAAGAGTCATAGTTTTGTGCCCAAGGAAACATATCCTTTTCTTCATCATGTTCAGAAATAGCCAGGCATGCTACGATGCGATCATTACTTCACTATCATTGCCATTCAAGATATAAACTCAAGTTCAGCACCTAAATGTGGGCTATTAATTCCTACTTTCATATATGAAGTTATATCATTGTTTCATATCACATCTTTGATGAGTATATAAAAAATATAAAATGTAACATTTATAGCTTTCATTTGAAACATTACTCCCAAAAAGTAAAATCACCAACATGTGTGTAAACACCTGGCCTACCTAATTAAGTGAGATTTAAAACATCACACTCAGGGTTGGTAAGGATGCAGGAAAACAAGCACATTTCACACACCGTTTGGGAGTGCACATTATTACACATCTTCAGAGGATAACTTCACTAGTAATAAATAATAATAGTAAAAAAATTTGAAATATATGAAGCCTGGAAATTATACTTCTAGGAATTTATCCTAGCTGAGTAAGCATGGATGTGCACGAAGATTTAGCTGGATTAGACAAAATAGTGAAAAATAAAAAAACACAAAACATTTCACAGGTAGGGGTTAAGTGCCGTAAATTACAGGAATCCACATAATGGAGCAAATGCATCAACAAAAATAATTTAAAATACATAATGTCTTAGAAAATATCCATGAAATATTCACTGGAAAAACAGGTTTCCAATAGAGTAATCCTACCTTTGAAAAAAAATTATCTCCATCAGAGATGGCTGGGATATTCATTAAAATGTTACCAGCACTTGATCTTGGAGGATTCTGAAGGATTTTGATTACTTACGTTGGCTTTTCTGAATTTCCTGCCCTAAAATGGCATTACTTTCTTAATTCAGATAAATCGTAATTAAATGATTTAATGAAAAAGTACACACTCATGGTTGAAGCAGCCCTGCTGGGTGGGGGTACGTCCAGGTCTGACCGTGAGGGGTCATTCTCTGGTGACAAGCACTGCCATGGCGGTGGGTTAGAGTCTTCTCACATTTTCAGCTTTAGGTCTGTACGTACGGATCTGTGGTGTCCATGAAGTTAAAATGTTGTCAGGGAAACATGTTGGAGGAGACGGTATGCGCCTCTACGTGTGAATGTGTGTGTGTGCGTGTGCACGCTTTAGCATTAACATTTTAATTATGTAAGAGATTAATTTATTTCAAATGTGTATTCTGCCCTTGGCTGTGCTGGCAGCAGCTAATTCATTTTTTAAGATGCCAAGACTTTATTTCCTCAGGGGAAATGACAAGCCTAATCTTCAAAGGTGTGAACTTCTCACTAGAGATAAAAACCACAGGCTGTCGGGATGTCAAAGCCTGTGATGATTCAGAGTTTATCTAGAAGTGTTTGTTTTGCATTTCGAGTTTGACTAAGGGATTCCCACATTCCCCCATTTCTCCTGTCGATGGCCAAGGAGCAAGAAACCTCCAAAATAGTCCTGAGAGGGAGAGAGAAGACTGCAACGTATTTGCCAACAATCTTTCAGACTCAGAGAAAAAAGGGGCGTGGCTGTGTCTGGGGACATGACTGGAGCAGAGACTGCCCGTTGAGTCATGAGGGTCTTAAGCAGTCACGTGACACTAACCCAGGGCAAGTGCAGACACTTCACCTGCCCACGCTGACACTCTCATGGCAGGGACATAACTGCCCACCCCAACCCCCGAATTTGCAATAGTTCAGCATGAGTTGAAGGGCTGTGCTTAGTTGAAGGTCAGCACCTAGGATGGGGTGGAAAGGGAGGGAGCAGGGAAGGAGGGTACTATAGTGAACACAAGGTCACGTGCCTTCATTTTGCAGGGGTGGGACCTGGGGAGCTGCATTACCTGCCCCTGACAGCCCAGGCATTACTCCAGCCACCTGGGGGAAACTGTGCTTGCTGGTACAAAGAATATGCAAGCTCAGTGCCCATTGTTAATTACCTGGCACAAAGTTTGAACTTAATTAAGATCCCTCACAACAAAGCTGGACATTATCATTTTTTAAAAAAGTCATTCATTAATTTTATAGATAAAGTTCTTCTCATCTTTACTAGTTCTGTTCAATTTTTTCCCAAAGTGTCTATTTATGTCTTTTGCCCATTTTTCTCTCATAATAATCATCTCTTAATTATTGATTTGTAAAAGTTCTTTATATAAGAAGAATAGTAACTTTTTCTCATTTATGTTATAAATAATTTATCATTGATCTTTTATCTATCATCTTTGAGATATTTTGGCCGTATAGAAATTATTTTGTTAGTACAGTAGCCCCCCCTTATCCATGGGGGAACATTCCAAGACCCCCAGTGGATACCTGAAATTGTGGATAGAACTAAAGTCTCTATACCATATGCTATAATATGTTTTCTTATATATATATACCTATGATAAAGTTTAATTTATAAGTTAGGTACAGTAAAAGATTATAAACAGTAATAATAAAATAGAACAATTTCAACTATATACTGTAAAACAGTTATGTGAATGTGGTCTCTCTCTTTCTCTCTCAAAATGTCTTATTGTGCTGTACTCACCTATTTTCAGACTGCAGTTGACTATGAGTAACTGAAACCACAGATAAGGGAGGCTGCTAAATTTAGATGTTTATGTCTCCAAATGCATCCATTGTTTTCCTTTATGGGAGTTTTATACTTAGAAATTCATCTTTACTCTAAAATTATCAAATAATTCACTTAAATTTTCTCACAGTATTTTCATGGTTTTATTTTATATATATTTTTATTTTTATTTTTTTTAACTGTCTATATCATAGATATGAATTTAGGATCAAAACTTTTTTTCCTCAAATGATTTGTTAGTTTTCCTAACAACATATGCTGGATTCTTTGCTCGTTTTCTTATTGATTTAAATTCATATGTATCCTTGGATCTATGAGGGAACTTTTGATTTATCTGTTCTTGTGTTAATAGTGCTGTTACTCTACAAGCTATTTCAGAGATTATTAGGATATGTCTCTACCATTATTTTTCTATTTTCAAAACTTTTTTGACTATTCTTATTTTTTTTTCTTCTAATTGAATTTTAAATGTATGTGATCTTTACTTTTTTAAGAAGGGCCCTGTTTGGTATATATGGTAGTCATAAGGATACCTACCCTCCAAAGAAATGAAAAACAAAACAAAAAGGTATCCAGGGTCTAATCCCCAGAACCTGTGAATATGGTATCTTAATATGGCAAAAGGAAATTTGTGGATGTGATTGTATTCAGAATCTTGAGATGGGGACATTATCCTGGATTATATGGGAGACACAACTTAATCACAAGGATCCTTCCAAGAGGGAGGTGGGAGGAAGGGCAAAGTCAGAGAGGGGATTTGAAGATGCTGCGCTGCTGGTCTGAATGCAGAAAAGGACCATGACCAAAGCTTGTGGGTGGTCTCAAGAAGCTGAAATGGGGAATTTTAGATGGAATTCACAGATGGAAGTTACTCATCAACTGACTTTAAGAGAGGGAGATCCTCCTTGGTTATCCAGGTGGACCCAACATAATCACACGGGTCTTTTTAAGTGAAAGAGAGTGTCAGAGCAGGAGAGTCAGAGGGAAGGAAGGTCAGAGGGCAGCAACTCTGTCAGCCTAGAAGATGGAAGAAGGGGCCGCAAGGCAAGGAATGTGGATGAACTTTAGGAGCTGAAAAGGGCAAGGAAACACTTCTCTCCTAGAGCTTCCCGAAGAAATACAGCACTTCAACACCTTGATTTCAGGGCATCTGACCTCCAGAAATGTGGGAGAATAAATTTGCATGGTTTACGTTTGTGGTAATTTGCAGGTGTGTTCTCATGAGGCCACCAGATGCAGCGAAGCTGGCAGCAGAGGTTGCAGCTGAGTGCTGGGTGAAGACCAGGGGTGCAGAGACTCTGTCCCCACACACCTCCTCCAAGAGTTTGTGGGATCGTGTCAGTACTTCTAACCTGATTAGGAGCCCAGCTCTTCCCCTGTGAATGAACTCACCATTACCCCTGTAACCCACCCACACCAGAAGCCTGGTGCTCAGCCTGCCTCATGTCCTCTGCCCCTCACACCATTCTGTTAGTTGTACCTCCTAAAAAAAAACTATGTTTTGAATATACATTCTTCTCTTTATCACCACTGTGACGACCTCAGTCCAGGTCTTCATAATGTCTCAACTGGGTTATGGTGAGAAGCCACTATATTAAAAACAAGCAAAGGATTGGAACAGACATTTCTCAAAAGAAGATAACCAGTGACCAATAAGCACATGAAACAAGAGCTCAATATCGTTATTCTTTAAGAAGATGAAAATTAGAATCACAATGAGACACGACGTCACACCCAAGTTTAAAGAAAAAATACAGCACCAAGTGTTGGCCAGGATGGGGAGCAACTGGAACTCTCACATGCTGACACTGAGCGTGTGAAATGACACTGCCACTTTGTAAAACTGGCAGTTTCTTAAAAAATTAAGCATGCACTTATCCTATGCCTCAGCAAATTCTCTCCTAGGTACTTAGCCAAGAAGAGGGAAAACATATGTCTATAAGAAGCCTTGCACAAGAATATTCATAGCAACTTTATTATAGCCCAAAACTGGAAAAAATCCAAATGTTCATTAACAGAAGAAATGACAAACAGATTGTTGTTTATTTATATAATGGAATATATCTAAGCAATAAAAAAAAAACTACTGATGAGTCTTGAAGACATATGGTGAGGAAAGAAGCCAGACACTTACATAGTGCATAGTTTCACTTACACGAAGTTCGAGAACCAGCACAACTCATCCACGATGATAGAAATCAGAATAGCGGTTACCTCTGGGAATAGGAATTAACTAGAAAGGGTTACAAAGGAACTAACTAGGGTTTGGAAACATTTACTATCTTGCTTGTGTTTCAAAACTCATAGTCCCAAACATTTAGGATTTGTGCATTTTCTTATATTTCACTAAAAATAAAAATGCTTACAAAGAACACATTTATTTATATTTTTTAGTAATTGTACTCGGTTCTAGAATCTTTTCAAGCTACAGAGTTGGATTTTCCTTAAATATAGGATTTTTTACTCTATCATATATTATTACTTTCTTTTCATTGATTCTGATACCTTCTACAGAAACTGCATTTACCTTTATGGTTTTGTCATTCTCCAGTGCTTGTTTTTTGGTCGTTTTCATCCGCATTCTGAGAGACCATCTCAAGATGGTCCTCTACATCAGAGATACGTCAGTTCTTCTCTTTACTGCTTCCATGTGCAGACTTTGATCCTGATAGTCTATCTCGTGTATCTAATAACATTCTCTCAGTGCACTTATTACAGGTCTATGCACAAAAGCTGCATAAACATTTAATATTAGCCATCATCATCATCATAACCAGCAACAGCAACATCATCTTCATCCTCACCGTGCCTTCCTCTGGACAACTATGTTTTGGTTTCAAGCTATTAACTACTCGCCTTCGAAGTGTTTTGTACACTGGCTGATACGTGGCAGCCATCCAATGAGCATCTGTGGAAGAAACAGATAAATGTGTTCCTTCTTTTTACCCTGTACTCTGATATGATACTATGAGTCACTATGTTTTTGTTGCTAGTGAAACTCAATTAATTAATGCAAAAGCTGTTCTTGGAACAAGTTTTAAAATAATGAATCAGTTACTTTACCCAGCAAAATATTGTTACAATGTTAACTTGACAGAGTTTGAACAATTACCACATCAGGAACGAAAAACCAATTTCATATTAAATTTTTATTCAGACATACATTATGACGTTATCTCATTAGAATTACCTTTCGCCAAATAGGAATTTGGGGGGAAAGACTTGTGTCAGTAAGTTGTTAACATGTTATTTATTTCTTAAAGGTTTTTAAAACTTATTATCTAATACATTTTTTCCCTTTCATTAAATCTTGAAATAAATTACTGGAGAAATGATAAAGAAAGGCCCCTTCCACATGGGGCCCGAAAGTCTAAGTAATCCCAATCTCAAAAGGGTAGGTGCATCTCAGGCTTTAATTTTCAAATTCTAACCTAAATGCCCAGGTGTGACCTTTTCATCCTCTGTGGGCAGGAGAAATGAAGGTCCCTCCCCTTGGAGTTTTAAACCATCAGTTTGGGCTCTGGCCAACCTCATCAACTGGCCAGCCTCTTTGCACACCCAGCATAGCTCTTGCTTTGTGGCTGCTGACGCCCCAGCACGTGGACCACTGGGCGTTTCTGCTAAAGGCGAGGCTTTGCTGAAGCCCGTTAGAGTCACTCCAAGCTGTAGCCACTGCCACCAGCCAACCAAACCTAACCCTGGCACTGAGGTTTTGCCACATCCCATCACGCCAGATCTTTCTCTCCTGTGGCAGTGAAGACAGTCCTCACTGACACCCGGGCCACGCTGTCTTCCCCACTGCTACTTTGCCAGCCCGACTACTTGTCCCCATGGCCAGGATGTCTCCTCTCCTGTCTGCTCTTGGTGGAGAGCTAAGCCACAGAGACCGTTCCTGTATCTTGTGAGCTTCTTTCCTCTGTTCTCAGAAGAAGCAAAGAAGACAACAATCAGTGTGTTTTTAGTGACACTTTTTAATCTCTGATCAAGAAGCTTTGAGGAGCGCTCTCAAAAGGGCGGAAAGAGGGTTAAGATGGAAATTCAGTCATTCACACAGAAGTTGCAGATAAGTACTTATCCTTCCTCCCGATAAGTAGCTGGCCCCACGGGCAGGAAGCGATTTCCCCCAAAGACCTAGTACTCAGCCGAGAGGTACTTAAATTTTTTTTTTTATTTTAAATTTTGAATAAGTTCAGACAGAAAAGTTACAAAAATAGTACAAAGAATGTCTGCACATCCTTCGATAAGTTTCATTTTATTTCTCATTCTCTCTCCCTTCTCTCCGCCTCCCCAAGTTGAATCACTGACTGATGTCTTAGTTAAGCTCGCTCCTGCCAGGTTGCTCCACTGTAAAGTTAGGATTTTCCCTTTGGAGTTAGTGAGGACATTGTGGAGAAATACCAGGGGCCGTGTAGCTATCTGTTTCTCAGTGTGTTTTGTCAGTCACTAACTTCATCCCCGGTGATACCTGAAATTACTGCTACTATGCTGGTTGCTAAATCGAGATGTTCTAATTCCATCATTCCTTCTGCATGCATTAGTTGAAATTCTGTTCCAGGGAGGGGCTTTCTCTTGCTTTCCCTTCCTTCCCACTTAATTAATTAATTATAGACTCATTTGTTCTTATTTTACGCACAGGGCTATAACCCATTACTGTAATTATTTTGATGCTCAAGTTGTTTTAGATTTAGCAAGCAGGAGCTCCTTCAATCTGTCTTCTGTGTCCTTTGACAAGCACTAATAATTCTTTGAGCACTTCCCTACTTTCCGGCAAAACAAGATGTTTCAGGCTGACATGTATTTTGCCAGCCCCCAGCCTGGAATCAGACATTTCTCCAAGGAACCCTAGTTCCTTCTAGCAGAGAATGGTATCTAGGAACCAAGATCTGGGCTCCACCTACATCAGTGCTCCTGGATGCCATTGCTTCTACACCTCCAGTGGACAGAGCTAAAAAATATTTGTATGTATCTGTGTGTGTGTGTGTGTACACCCCCACATTCCCACACACATGTTTTTTATTATGAGTTCATAATAATCCTTCCAACCCTAACCACGAAGTTAGCTCTTTCCTTCCCTCTTTACATATCTGTTACTTGCTTCTTCCATAGCGAGAAACGTGGCTCTCTTCATCCACAATATATTTATTTATTTGTTCAATTCTAGAATATATGTTAAGTAGTTTCAGAATTACTAACTCTTACCACTGTGAAAAACAAATATAATTGTCAGAGTTCAATATTTATTTATAGTTATTTTTTTGTCTTTAGCCTGAGACTATATTATCAAAATTCTTGGTTAAGTGTTTTTTTTTTTCTTCTACTTCAGTGTGATTATTTTTCCTTTGAAATATGAAAGGTTCATTAGTTTTCATTTGTATTGCCATTTCTATTTCTTTTTATTCCTAGTCTGGCTGATATCATTCATTTATTTATTTATTTTTAGTATGGGAAATTGAACATGATTCTAAACATCCAACTCTGCACGAAGTTGTACTCGGAACAAGGTGGCTCTTCATCCCATACCTTTGTACCTATCCCATCTCCCATCCTTCGCACCCTATTCCGATCCACTCCTCATACATATCCAATCCCACTAGGCTCTCGTTTATACTTCATGAGTTTCTTTTTGCACTAATGAACATATTTGACTATTTCTTATATCTTCTTTTTTATTAAACAAATTTTTTTTAAAAAAAAACATGCTATAGATACCTTTTTGCACT
>VBSM01003186.1:2769832-2779962 GCA_008086735.1 Cheirogaleus medius
ATCCCAGCATGTGCGGCAGATACAGGTCTCCTGAGTTGATCTCGTCACGGCTTCCCTATACCCAGAACAATTTTGATCAATTGGGTGTGTTGGTCATCTACTGTTGTATAACAAATAGCCCCCAAACTTAGCACCTTAAAACAGCAAGGACTTATTAACTCACAGTTTCTGGGGGTCAGAAATCCAGGAGCAGCTCAGCTGGTGGCTCTGGCTCATGATCTTTCATGAGGCTTCAGTTCAGCTGCTGCTCCTGGCTGGAGAGCTGATGGGGCCAGAGGGTCCAAGCTCACTCCCGAGGCTGTTTCAGGACGATTCGATTTCTCGCCATGTGGACCTCTCCACAGTTCTACTCATGGTGTGGCTTCCCCCAGAGTGAGTGATCCAGGAAAGAGGAAGAGCGCACACCCAAGATGGGAGCCACAGCGACGTTTGGAACTCATCTCAAAAATGACACCCCATGACTTCTGCCGGATTCTGTTCATGAGAAGTGAGTTACTAAGTCCTCCCACACCTGAAGAAAGGAGAAGTAAGCTCTATCTCTTGAAGGGAGGAGTAGGAAAAATCTCTGGACACATTTTTAAAATCATCACACTGGGTTAATATATATCTATATCTATATCTATATCATCTCTATATATGTATGTATCTTCTCAGGTGTATGAAAATACTGTCAGGTGAACCCATAATGTGTGAGCTTACTTCATACATTGGAATGAAAGATTCCTGCGGAAAAACTGCTCCTCAGAGCTGCCCCAGCCCCAGAGTGGGTTTGCTGTTGATTCTTCTCTCTGATCCGTTCTATCTTCTCTCAGATCCACCTGCACTGACATGGTGCAGGTGGCCCCTGATGGAGCAAGATGAATGAATCGTCTCAGTGTGGAGGGGGGAGGGGAGCTGCGTGAGCCGGAGCTGCAGAGGGGCAGCCGTGGCTTGCTGCTCCAGGCCACGTAATGGATTAACTCTTCATCCCCAGAGTGAGTCATCGCCAGGTCCCAGCCTCACTGATCTGGAAAGGAATTCGGTCTCTTAACTGTCTAGAAAGTGAGACTTCTTGGAAGAAGGTCAACCCCACAAGAGTCACCACTGTCCTGGCAAGTTTGAGAGGTAGTTTAAAGAATTCTGTAGCAGGTCTCAGAGCTTTGATGTGGATTACAGAGTAGCTTGTGTATTTTTTTAAAAATCAGGACAATATAAAAACACAAATACCCCTATCTTCAAATGCCTTCTTTCTGCCAAATTGGTTCTTTCCTATTCATTCCGTGTGCTGTGAAAGATTTAATCTTACCACTCTCACCAGGAGATCAAGTCACAGTTTTATTAGAAAGCTTCCTGGGAGCCATAATATCCAGGCTTGCAGTTGCTATGGGTAGATAAAGAGGCTTAATAAAAAGAACAAAGTTTACATGAAGGATGCCCCTGGGTTGCTGAGAGCCATGTTTCCCAAACTGCATCCCACAGAAAACTAGTCCCAGGAGTTATTCCATGGATGGAAACTTGTGTGGCAAAATAAAAATATGAACACTGCATAAAATACTTCAGTTATAAATTCATGGCATACATCAATATATTAAGGCATATGAGAAGTGCAGCAAAAAAATTCTTCCACCACTTCCTCCTCTTCCTCTTCCTCCTCCTCCTCATTATTGTTTAACTTGGTTTGACCCAGTGTTTCTAAGACATCTTTGTCTATAGAACAAATGGGACTTTATGTTTTAAATATATATATATTTTAATTAACTTCTAACTAATTTGCATAATTGTCAAAGAACATGATCTTTAAGGTGTGCGTGTGTTTTAAGTTTTGAAATTTTTTAATGATCTACATATTCAGTTTTTGTAAGTAGTCTATCTGTGTGTGAGAAGAATGTGTATTTTCCCATTGTTGAATGCTGATATCTGAATGTCTACTAAATTGAGTTTGTTAAATAGTGTTGGACAGGTCTTCTATACCTGTACTAATATTTTTGTCTGTTGGACATAACAATAATTGAGAAAGGTATGTTGAAATCTTCTACCCTGGCAAAGCATATGTCAATTTCTCCCCACAGTTTTATCAATTTTTGCTTTACGTATTTTGAAACTACTTAAGATCATATAAATTTGAAATACATTGTGAAGTAACTATTCTTTTTCCTAATAATTTATTTTATCTGATATTATTATAGCTGCTCCAGATTTCTTTACAATTTGCCTAGTATCTTTAATTCTTTTAACTTCTGGTCTCCTTATGTTTTAAGACATAGCTCATTTAAATTGGCATAATAATTTTTTCCCTTACTCTAAACGGATACTCTGTATTTTGAGTGGAAATTTTAGTTTGTTTTCATCTAGTGTAATTATTATTTATTAGGACTTGGTTTTCCATCTCATCTTACTTTATGGTTTCTATTTACCCTACTAGTTCTGTGTATTTTTTCTTCTATTTGAATAAGTTGATTTGTTGTTGTTCTTTTTCTTCTGTTATACTTATTATTATCATCATTCCATTGTACTCCACTAGTTTGAAAGTGATACTCTCTGATTTATTTACCCATTTATTTTTTGGTGGTTACTTTGGAATTCAGATTTACTGAGCCTCATATCTAAAGTTAATCAATACCTTGACCCCTCCCAAATAATTGTTCAATCTTCAGATTTGCCTGCTATCGTGTTTCAATATTTGGTTGTTTAAATTATTATTATTACTTTATAAAGACTTTAAAAATGCATTCATTGTTTGAAAATTATTTTACTCCCTTTGTCTTCAAGATCAGACCTTCCTTCTGGGATCATTTCCTCTTCCTGGGGAAGATACCCAGGGGTCCTTTTGGTTAAAGCCTCTTGATAGTAAACCATTTTTGTTTATAAGATTCTCTCCAATTGGCCATTGCTTTTAAATGTTAGTTTGCTGAGTTGACAATCCTAAATCAGCCCTTGTAAAGGGATCGTTTTACTCTCTCCAGATTTCATTGCAGCTGTTAATAATAACAAGTCTATTACAAATCTAATTTTCACTCGTAGTGATCTATTTCTTCTCTTTGGCTGTTTTTAAGATATTTTACTTTTTTGTTGGGTTTTCTATAATCTCACTATAATCTAACATGGTGTTTTTTTGTGTTCTTTTTTTTTTAAATTTAAGCAACTTGGGATTCTTTGTATTTTCTGTAACTGGGGATTCATGTTCTCATCTATTCTGGAAAGTTCCAAACCATTTATCTTTTCAAATATTTCCCTTCTTCCATTCTCTGGGATTCCAATTAGACACAAATTATATTTTTTAGCTTCCTACTTTGTGTTTCTTCACTTCTCTTTCATATTTTCTCTCTTCTTTTTCCTCTGTGCTAAATTTTGGCTAATTTTTTTAAAATCTAATTTTTAGTTTTTTCTTCAACTGTATTTAATCTACTTGTAACTCCTCTATCTAGTTTTTCATTTCATTAATGATAATTTTCATTTGTAAAACTTGACTTGATTATTTAAAATATATCCCTGAAAATTTTGGTTGTTATTTGTGGTCATTTTTTAAAAATTTAAAATGATTATTATTTATTTTTGACAAAAATTATATATATTTAAGGTGCACAATGTGATATTTTGAAATATGTATACCTTGTGAAGTGATTACCACAATGAATATATCCATCACTTCGTATTTGTATGTGTGGTGAGAACAGTGTAAGATCTACTCTCTTATCAAATTTCAAGCATACGATACATTACTATTAACTCCAGTTACCATGTCGTACATTAGATCTCCTGAATGTATTCATCTTATAACCAAAAATTTGTACCCTTTGCCAAAATCCTCCCTCCCCCACTGCCCATTTCTGGTCATTTTTATTCTAGCTTTCATTTTTTCAAATTAAAAGAGTCATTTTGTAGTCTGTATATGATGATTCCAATAATTAAGGAACTTGGAGACCTAATTCTTTTGTTTGTTGTTTGCTGCTGACTTTCACTCATAGTGGTTTATTTCTTTGCATGTTTTTGTAATTGATTTTCAGATAATGTTCACTCACGTGGAATCTGAGGCAAGCCCAGGGACGTCTGTGGAGGATGCTCTGGTTCATAGAGGACTCGCTTCTGTTGGGAGCCAGGGACGCTGCCGGTCTGGACCTCCCCACTCCCTTCCCGCGTGACAAGCTTGCTGTGTCAGGCTTAAGGCAGCCTCCTCTCCCCGCACCTTACAGAGTGATTTTCCCTGTAGAGAATTTGAGAACATGGAAAAAAGACTCAGCTTGAACACATTTTCCCCCAGAGTGTTCAGTGGTCGTTATGGGTTTTCCAAGACCTTGCCGGATCCAGTGCTCAGGGTGACCTGGTCTTGGCTCGGGCAGCATGAAGGAGGAATTACTGCTTTCCTGAGAAAGCCACACTCTCAGGATGAGACGAAAAGGGAAAAAATACCATCTGTGTGGTGAAACAATACACACAAGACATTCTTTGTACATGAGGACATATGGACGGGATGATTCATAAACTACTTTTTTCCAGGAATGTAACTGAGAGAAGCCAATATCCAGTGGAAAGTCTCAAAAGTTTCAAGTGTTGATTTTTTTAAATGTTAAACTTAGCATTATCTAACCACTCAACAGGACCTCAGAAACTTATTATAAGTCATTTCAGCCAAGAAGAAAATGTTATGCCTAATGCATATTTAAATTTAATCACATTAGATCTAACAATAGGACAAGAAATGAAATAACCTAATGTCACTTCTGTGTATACTGAGTGGCTTAATAAAAGGAGACCATTTTTTTTTCTACTGGAATAATGGACACCATCAGTAGTAGAGATGAAGAATTTTAGTAACCTTAATCTTTTGTTGTTGTTAAAATCAACCATGAGTTCCTTAATGAGTAAAGTCCAGGACACAGTACCGGCAAAATGAAATCCATGCTGGCTGACTGGGGTCCGTATTCTAATCTCAGCTTTGCCGTGGACTTTTTGCAGGACTTGGGGAAGTCACTTCTGTTCTTTCGGTCCTGGTGTGCTCAAATATGAAGAGAGTTTCTCTAGGACTTCACCCAGAATTCTAAGATTTTTATGATAAATATAAAATTTCATTAATCATTGAAATATAAGAGGCACAAAAGATTGGTCCAAATCTTTCCCTTTTATACCTAATGATATCTAGACTTTGAAGGGCATGGGGAACGAAGGCCCTTTGAAGGACCTGCTTAAAGTTACTTGGCTGGCCATTAACCAAGTCACATAGAGGTTGAAATTATTTTGTTAAAAAAGAAGGAAACAGAGAAAGAGAGAGAGAAAAGAAGGAAGGAGTAAATTTATGAAGTTGACTTTCAGATGGTGTAGTAGGAGAGAAAGAACCTTAATCTCCATTAGCAAATATTGATCTACATTAAAATTATGCAGAAAATCCTGATCGCCAGAAGATAAGGTCCCTCCTGTGTTCAATGATGTCTATAATGCAAATGTCTTTCATCTCTATTAATGTTAAAATGCAGCTTGAAAGCCTCCATGAGTTCATTTGTAAGGATGAGATGCGCAGTGCTTGTGGAGACAGGTGGTTTAGAACTGTATTGGATGCCCAGACGTGGTGACACAATATTGCAGAATTTTTTGAGAAACTTTGATCTGGAGAAAATGAGAGGAAAACAATCAATGGAGGCAGAATTTTATAAAGCTACGCTCATCAAGAGACAAGAGAGAGCGAGCGACAAGGAGAGGCAGGGAGGACACGGGAACCTCACAGGGCTGCCTGGGTCTCAAGGTTTATAGTTCTTTGGGTGTGGTGGTCACATTTCTGTGTTTCCACGATGGTTTCTCTTTTTACTTTTCCTTTGGTCTCTTGGACGTCTTGGTTCTTATTTCACCCCGCTGTGTCTTCTGGAAAATTCCCCTCCCTGGTGCCAAGTTCACGGTCAATTGCTCTACCAAACTCTCTGTGCTCCAAGAGTCCTCTGCCTTCCTTCCTGGGATACATGATGGCTGTTTCCTTTGCTGTCCGCCAGCACAGAAGGCTTTGGGATGTTGGCGCCATTCCTCCAGGGACCACGTCTAGAAAGCCATTCAACACAAACACGCAGCAGACAGCGGCGTAGACTGGATGGTACGTGTGGTGGAGACAGCGGGGGAAAGGGTTTATTGTGAGCAGGTTCAGTCCCAGAACATTTGCAGAACTTTGACTTAGCAGGACAAGAGCACCCACGGGCCACACTCTCTATCCCCACATCCAGAAGGTCACCTGAGATTTCCTTTCTTTCTGTCAACCTGATTAGAGGCAGGAGATGCCATCACATTTACGAATGTGGAGCCAGGCAACAATACTCCTATTCATTAAGCATTTTTTTCAACTGACAACGCGTCTCTCAACTATTTAGAGAAAGGGCTCAGCCCTAACAAGCAATAAGGTATTCAACAATGAGAAACATTTATAACAACAGGGAGGAGAAAGTGATTCACTTACCAGAGCCCTGAGGCTGGTTGGCTGTGGAAGCCTTAGGAGCCTGTTTTGACTTTGTTATTCACTTCAAACAGTCACTCCTAGTCCCCACTGTGCCAACTCTAACTCTTATTTTTCAGGTTAATTGTGCTGATGCAGAAAGCTGAGCAGCACCCACCCGCCTGACTTTTGAGCCATAGCCTTTATTCACAAGTAAAGCGTGCTTGGGAGAGAGAAAGGATTGATGGAGGAGCACTTTACCGTGTGGAGTAGAATCTCTGGATAACATTAATCAACTTACATCAACAAACACAAAATCAATAGGTTTTGTTGATATGTCCTCAACACTAAAAAAACTAAAATAAGTTGTGCACAATGCCATGTGCCTGTAGTCCTAGACGCTTGGGAGGCTGAGGTGGGAGGATGGTTTAAGCTCAGGAGGTCAAGTCTAGCCTGGGCAACACAGCAAGACCCTGTCTCTAAAAAGATTAAAAAAATAAAAAATAAAAGCGAGAGAAATGCAAACCTATCCAATTACCCTAATACCTGTTTCCTGGCAGGGTTGTTTGTCTAAGAAATGCTGTAGGGTGATGCAGTTTCTAGAAGGACATGTAAGTAGGAAATGAGAAGGCCCTGTGAGATCCTAGGACCTCAGAGATACTAGCAAATGCAACCCCTTCTGGGACTGATGCACCTTTTCCTGTTAATCCTCTCTACCTCTTGGCCCCAGAGTCTTCCCAAGAACCCATCTCAGATCTAAGACTGAGTGGGATCTGCCTGTAGCCAAGAAAACGGTGGCAGAATTAATCAAGCCACCACTAGAGGAAGTCCTGGTCAAGTATTAGTCAACAGTTACAACACAATAGGTAGAGTGAGATCCACTGTTGGATAGAAAGTATAGATAGGTGCACGCTAGGAAACACCCGTGTAAAATCGCCAGTGGTCAGAGCTGGGTGGTGATTTATATGTGGTTTTAAAACCTAATGCATATCTTCCATAGTAGGTACAATACAATTAAAACACAATGTTTTTTTTAAAAGAATAAAATCAAAAAAGGAAGAAATGATTCCAAACCACCACTCTCAATTTTTGTGCCAATGTATACTCCATTCCCAGGCAACCAGCTGAATATCTTGAAGTCCTCTTAGATCCAGAATTGCAGCACTTGTTCAGAAGGACAAGTCAGGTGGTTCTAATTCAATCTGTGGCAAGATTCGCCTCGACTCCAATTTCACTTCAGGGCAATAGAGCAGGAGCAGAGATCTGCGACCAAGTGGAGGAGAAAAGAGAGAAAAACCAGAGATCTTGGGAAGATCTCAGTGACCATCTCTGATGCTCTCAATCATCCCAGAGCAGCGAGGGTTGCCCTGCCACAGGCTAAGACAGTGGTGACCAGCAGCCTGCAGGAAGCCCACCTTGTGGTCACCCCACCCTGCCTCCCGCCCCCTCCTCTGACGACGGATGGCATTAGAATCCCGCAGCCCTGCTTGCTCCTGGCATGATCAATCACAGAGAGGGGAACGTGGCCAAGAGCCTTTGCTCAGACCCTGCCTGTCCAGAGCCGCGGAGGAAGTACCTGCCCAGTCTCTGGCTCTGGCTGTCCCCACCCGGCTTTCTGGGCCCTGAGCTGATGGACGGCCTCTGTCTGTCCTACTCCTCCTGGCCTGCTGTCCCGGGACTGGGCTGGAGCTCCCTCCGGGAGGGGTCTGGGCAGGATCACCACGGTCTCTGGCAGGGCCGGCTGAGCACCACCGTGTGAGTTAATGCTGCTCGAGTGTAGGCTTGCCCTGGTAAGGAGAGTAAAAAGTGAAAATCTGCAGGCCGGGCCAGTTTGGGGCTGGGCCAGAGACACCAGCAGGCTCTGGAAGACCCAGAGGGCCCGTCTTCCTCTGAACCAACCCTTCTTCCAAAAAAGGGTAATCTTTGAGAAACTACCTGATTCATGTTCTCAAGATCCAAGCAAACGTAACACTCACTAAATGGCAAGAAACCTCTCTTAAGTGTTAAAAATAAAACCAGGTATGGTTGGTGTGAAATGGGAAGCCCCGTTGGCTGAACACGAAGCATCTGTGGTCACCCTGGACTAGCTCCCTCCCTGATGTGTGCTGGAGCCAGTTCTACAGACCGTGTGTGGCCATTTACAGTCAGGTGCTCAACCGTAACATAGCATGCTTGGGTCCTTTCATTTCTGGAAGGAGGTCATGCGTGGAGAACTTAGAACTCCGAGCTCTGCTCCCAGCGAGCAAGGGCACTTCTCACGGTTTTTGTGCAATGCAACCCACTGCCTCCCAGCCCCCACCAACCACCCCCCAACCTGCCCCCCAGAAGTGGCTCCCCCAGGAAAATACAAACGTGTAACTATGCTATTTCATTTGATTCTTTCCTTGTTTGCTTTCTTTCTGACCAACTAGAATGTGAGCTCCTGAGGGCAGGGACCTCGCCCATCTGGCGCACCTGTGCTGCTCACCTGGCGCATTGTCCGTACGCGGTAGGGACTCTGCATCGAATGTCGTTTCTTCCCATTCCGTATCCGTGAGCATCACGCAGGCGAACGGCAGCCCTCCCCCCAACATCACGTCGCCCTGAGCACGCACTAAAACTGGCCTTCGGACACACGTCCCTGCTAGGGAAGGAGGCGTGGAAGAGGCAGTAGAATTCATAAGCAAGGGTGTATACATTTGGTGTGAACTTGCAACAAAATCCGAATCCCCAAGGGACAGTCAAGTCTGGAAAAAGCCGGGGCCTGTTGATGCAGCAGAGAGGCGTCCGCCTCTCTCTCCCACCCGCGGTTCTCTCTAAGCTCTGGACAACCGAGTCCTGTAGTGCGAAAATCCGCTCGTTTCAGTCTCGTCTCATTCTTGGCAGACGAGCAAGTGAAAATAGACGTGTCAGTCATTTGCACGATTTCCAGGGTGGCTGCCAAGTCGCCAGCAGGACCGGGAGCGGGGACCGACGCGGTAAGCGTGCACCTGCTGTTTTCCCATTAACGTTTTTGCTGTTTGGGGACTGCGATGCTGCCAACTTGCGGGAAGATTTTATCTGTTTATATTAGAATGTGTGGATTCTATTCTTTTTAAAAAAAACCCAATGAGCTCCCATCGTGGTTATGCTATCGTGACATTCTTTTGAAAATGCGTCTACGTTAGAGACAATGGTAAAGTTGGTAACCCGCTTTGGCCCTGTGGTCCACTTCTGTCCTTGTCATTCTTAACTAGAATGGACACCAGCCTCGCCCGGCCTGCCAGTCACCCTCTTCTCCTGCCAGTAGTATTTGAATCAACAAAAATGTCAGGGGCGTGCTATTGTTATGCCTATTTTACAGATGAGAAAACCGAGGCCCAGAGAAGGTGAGTGACTTGCCCAGGGTTCGGTGGCCCGTAAGTGGTGGAGTCAGGATTAGAAATTGGACAGTTAAGGCCCCATGCTGTCAATCACTGGGCCTGCCGTGACGGGTGCACGGGCCGTATCAGTCATTCGCCAATGAGGTGTTTATAAAAAACAAGCAAACAAAACAAGATGCCCAGGAAAATTTGAATTTCACATAAACAACAAAAATTTTAGTATAAGCATGTCCCATGGAATATTTGGGACATACTTTTACTTAAAATTTTTGTTGTTTACCTGAAATTCAAATTTTACTGAGCGTCTTGCATTTGATTTGGCAACCTAGCATTGGAAGTGGATTACTGGTCTGGGAATCCAGGAACCTGGGGGTTGGGGTGACCTGGGCGTGAGAGATGGAGGG
>VBSM01003186.1:2793622-2819456 GCA_008086735.1 Cheirogaleus medius
CAGTATTTACTTATTAGTTTTTTTTTTTTTGAAGTCTTGAACTTATGTTTACATATTTTGAGGTGAAAGCATAACCAATATGTTTTACTTTTTTTATGGGAGATGAGAATGATAGAGCTTCGTCTTGTTATTCCAACATCACCCGGTCGGCTGAAATTTCATCTGAGACCGTAAGCCACACCATAACCATTATTATTTAAGTATGATTTCAGAGTCCTGTGCAAAATTTAAAAGAAGTATTGTGATTTATCTGTATATTTACAGATATTAATTAATATATTAATATATTACTGATATTAATCTTCATCACCCAGCCCACATCTTTCAACAAATCTTACTCTTTCTTAAATATGACTCTGTGTCTGAAATCTTAAGAACACCTATAAGTTATTATTTTAAAAAGACCATTATGAAGTTATATGGCCAGAGAGTTTATACATTAAGAATGTTTTTCAACTTCTTGCTTACACGTATCCAAAGCTTACAAATTCTTTGGGTAAAAAATTATTAAGGGTCATATCTTATAACTTTTGTTTTTCAAAGAAAATTGATTGTTTTTCAGGTTGAAATTACAAAGGAGGCTGTAGTTAATATGATTTATATTTTTTATTAACACATTACATATTTGGGTTTTTTTTTTCTTTTCTTCCCTGAATATCTGTAAAATTATTTCATAGCATTTACTTTTTGAAAATGTAGTCAGACAAGTTTAGATATTGCCGGCTTTCTGCTAAATGTGTCAGGAGTTAGTTTGGCAATATTGCTCTCCACATTTGAATCTTACCAGATCTGAAAAGTTTTTTTTAAAAAAATTCTTTTCTATTTTCAATTCCTGTTTCCACTTCATTCATCTTCTTTCCCCTTTGGGAACATTGTTAGACTGGGTTTCTGTTAAAATTCCTCCACATGGAATCTTATCTATGATCTTTTCACTTCTTTACCCTTTATTCTGTGTTCTCAGGCTATTTTTCAAGGTTTTCCTCCAAAGAATGAATTCAGTTTTCTGCAGGGAATGAATCTCTGCTCATTGCCTTCACTGTGCATTTTCATTTAGCTGCAGTGTTCTTCATTCTAATGCAGACTCTTCGCTTATCTTTTTATAGTCATTATCCTGCATAATTAATAGAAAAGTGAAATCTTCTTAAAATTCCTTTGTTTTTTAATAAACAAAATAAATTGGTATCCAGAGGGTGCCCTTTCTTTGACAGCCTTATATGTGCTGCATAGTCACCGTGACAGCTTTTACAACAGGTCCCTGATTTCAGTCACTGCCCTTATCGATGCCTGAAGGAGCTCTTCGTAACGGCGGTGAGACCAGACATTCCCATCCGACAGTCATTGTCATTATCACAAATGATATAGTAACCGCAGAGTTCTCAGTTTTGTGTCTTAAAATTAATTTTTGAAGTAGAGGTTTCACAGATTGTATTTCTGCTTCTTCAGCTATTTTTATTCCTATTTGTGTCTACATAGATGGAGAGAATACTGAGATGTAGACTGTGAAATACAAATGAATTCGGCAATATGGTTTTTGGTTTTTTTATTTTTTCACCACTACAACATGAGGAGGTTGGCACATTGTTTGGTTTTCCCTGCTCTTTCTTCTTTTTCTCATAAGTCACTTTTCCTGGTTTTCAGGCACCGTGAAACATCTCTGTCCCCAGCTGCCGCACCGAGGTTAGGGGCCCTTTGCCCTCATCTCAGCAGCGTGAAGACCGTGGTCACACAGAAGCCTGCACTTTCATGTCACTGCAGCTTTATTCATAATAGTAAAAAAACTGGCTCTGACCAGATGGCTTTCCGTGAGTTAATGGCTGAACATATTCTAGGGCACCTGTGCTGTGGAATACTACGCAGCAATGAAAAGGGATAAACTAGAGATCCGTGCAACAACCTGAGTGAATCTCCAGAGAAGTATACAGGGTGGACAGAGCCAACCTCAGAAAGTTATGTGCTACATGATTCCACTTACATAGCATTCCTAAAATGACAAAATTATAACAGCAGAAAACAGAACAGTGGTTACCGGGGCTTAGGATCAGGCAGGGGTAGAAGGGAGCAGGCGTGGACCCTTGTAGTGAAGGAACGTTCTGGCTCCTGACTATGCCATTGTCAGTATCCTGATCAAGATGGCACACTGCAGTTTTGGTGGATGCTACCAGGAGAGGGCGTTTCTTCCAACTGCTCTTGAATCCACCATGATCTCAAGACAAAAAGTTTAATACCAATAATACCAATAAATCCCTTTCCCTGATACCTTCTAGAGATTTGACTTCTTGGTGGCTTCATCCCGTTTTCCTTGCCACCACCATTGCATGACACGTGCAAAGCCCACATAATCCAGAGCGGATCTGATCTCGTGGGATCCGGGTCGACTTTACCTTGGCAACTCACTAGGCGTTTTCTCACGCAAGGTAGCGTTTTAGGAGGCACGTAAGATGCTGAATGCGCAGGGGTGCAGTTTACTCTCTGAAGGAGCTGACATTACCGATAGATCATGGCATAATTACATGCATGATTCCCACGTAAGTCACAAGGATGATGCTCATGTTAAGTGTCACCATGGATGAGTGAAACGTGTCCTGTTCTCCAGGAATGGGCACTGTGCAGCTGAAAACAGAAGTCCCCAAAGAATTCACACGCTAAAGTGGGTGGCTGACAATGGGAGCCTGCCAACCGGACTGTCAGGGAAGTGTGACCCAACCAACCACACCATGGGGAGTGGCGAGGGGGGAGGGTCGTCTGGACAGTGGCCTCCTGGGGAAGGTTCCTGGAGAAGGGCCATGTTCCCACCCTTCCTCCAGAGGAAGGTGAAAGCTGGGCTGGGCTGCCCTCCCCCTCCCCGAAAGACGGAGAGGCAGAGGACATAAAGCCTCATGATTGCCTCTGCTCCAGAGGTTAGGAGGTGGAACAGTTGCCAGAGAAATCTATTCTAGCATGGCAAAGAGACATGTGAGAGGGTGTCTGGGGAGAGAAATGGGGAGGGGGCCCAAGGGCTCCTTTTGTATCTCTCTCACCCCAAGGAGGAGGGGCCTGCAATAGGCCACGGATTTAAGAATTGACGTAGAAGGAGTAGCACCATCCATGACTCACTGTGGCCACCACTGCTCTTGCCTAGCTCCTCAGATATGGAGAGAGACAGAGACAGAGAGAGAGAGAGACAGACAGGGGGAGAGAGAGAGAGAGAGAGAAAGAGAGAGAGAGAGAGATTGATTCTATAGGGGTGAAAACCAGAGCAAGATTGTGAGGAGTTAAGAATAGGAGACAAAGAAGAGGAGACCACATTTTCTTTGCAGAAGTTCTTTTCATGATATGAACGAGGAAGCAAAGGAAGTGAAGACTGAGACGTTGGAGTTTTCTGGGAGGAAAGGACTGAGCATGTGTTTGAGGCTGGAAGGAATGAGGGAGACTGTCCTGCAGCTGGGAGAGAGCAGAGGATGCACTGTGTCCCCGTGTTCCTGAATCCTGAGTCTCAGCATAAGGGCTGGGGTTGAGGTCCCAGGTGGGCATCTCCTTGGCCCCTGGGGACCCTCAGATCCTAAGGCCTGGGATGCCAAGGCCAGGTTGCTACAGAGTGCACATTTGTTAAAATTCTCATTGCATTCTAATCTTTGGCTAAACATGCAAAAAGAAGAGGAACAAGGTTGGAGCTCCACCAAGGGCACTTTGCCCAGAGGAGAGGAGCCTGGGTGATTGCCTTCCCTTCCTGGGTTCTCGTTGGCCATCTGCATGTTTTGATGCTGCAGGAAGACCCACACCAGATATGGCCCCTCAATCTTGGACGTCCCAGCCCCCAGAACCATGAGCCAAATAAATGTCTATGTTTTGTAAATTACCCAGTCTGCCGTATTCTGTTACAGCAGCACAAAAGGACTAAGACAGTCAGAAAGCACTGTCTGAATTCAGAATTTAGAACAACCAGTCACCTGTAATAGCCAAATCACTGACCTGACTTAGAGCTAATCTCCCCTCGCCCAGCCAGGGCAAGTTTCCTGTGGCCTGGGAGGGGCTGAGGCTTCTCCCTGTTTTGCTGCCAACTCATCCTCCAGCTTGTGGCTTCAGGCTACGGGGGGTGGCCGTGTGCTCAGGAAAGGGAAAGTGATATAAGAAAATCTGGGCATGACCTGACACTGCTGTGGGCTGGCTTTGTCCTCTCTGTGACTGGAAGGTGTTTAAGGCTGGCTTTTTCCTGAATGTCTCCTCTGAGCCCCCCACCCCCAGCTGGGCATATGCTCCTCTCTATGGGTGGCCACTTGTACCTGAGAAGCAGGTATCCCTCTTCAGCAGTTTCCTGCTGCTGTGGTCCCTTTTCCCCCTAGGTAACCCTGTTAGACAGGTCTTGTGCTGGCTTTCACTCACGGTCAGGTGAGGCCATGTCCAATCCACAGAAACACCTACACACTCTTGGTTTCTACGAAATCGAAGAATGAAGGCGGAGCCCACTCTGGCAGTAACTCCCAGACTCTCAGCCAGAGCAGCAAGTCAGCCTGTCTCTTGCCACATAGATGTCCACTGGGTCCCCAGCAGGAGTGGTCACATAGTAGAGTCTGTGGCTAGTCCAGTTGATGTCCCTGCTTTCTATGCCTGAGGAGAGGTCTCTGGCTCCCTCCACCTCCCCACTCCCTTGCGGGGAGGCCAGGGCAGGAAATCACAGCAGCGCTTTCTCCAAAAATCTGCTTCACACACAGCTTTCCCCTCTCCACACGCAGACCCCTTCCCAGATCCTTGATTTCCATGTGGGTCCCAGAAGTTATGGAGCTATTTCTCACATCTTGCATGTGCTGGATTATTCTATGTCTTGGTCTAGGGCTATCTTAGTCCAGGCTGCTATAGCAGAATACCGTGGACTGGGCAAGTTAAACATCTGGAGGCTGAAAGTCTGAAATCAGGGTGCCTGTGTGGTCAGGCTCTGGCGAGGGCCTCCTCCTGGTCCACAGCCAGCCACTGTCTGCTCTATCTCCACGTGTAGGGAGAGAAATCTGGTCTCTTCATTCCCTCGTGAGGCACCAGTTTCATCACGAGGCTTTACCTCCATGGCCTCATCCAAACCCAATCACCTGCCCAAAGCCCCACCTCCAAACACAATCACAAACAGAATTACTGTTTCAGTGTATGAATTTGGGGGGACACAAACATTCAGTCCATAGCAAGCGCTGAACTTTGTGATTCAGTATATACATTATATCTTGGTGCCTCAGTCATAATTTCAATGTTCACATCCTTTCACTTGTGTTTGTTTTGTATTTTGTGTTATTTTTGTAAAGAGCTATAGGCTTAGGAATAAGGAAGGCAGCACATCAAACTACTTAGACATGAGAAACAACCATTTGGCCTTCAGAACTCAGAAGCGTCAAAAATAGAGCTTCTCTGTGGGCATCAGAAAGACATGCAATAACCTCAAGAAATCCTGCCTAGTGCCACATCCATCATCGTAAGCCAGGTAACAGAGAGTCACACCTCCAGATTTTGATATTATATGATAAAGGAGATACTGAACAACTCTAGTTGGAAAAGATTTCATAAACAGGGTTAAAATACAGAAATGGACTAGAAGAAAATATTTGCAAAACATATGGCAGATGAAGAGTTAATAACCCATACAGAATGAGATGCATTTTTAATGAATAGAAATAAAGACAGGAAAACAACCCTGAAAAGCGGCAAAGTGTATAGACAGTGTATCAGGCAGGCACAATCAGGAAATCAGAAAACACCCCAGGTATTTCAAACAGAGAGGATTTAACACAGGGTTACAAGGTACTAGAAGGGCTGGGAGAGCAAGGAGGACTCGTGGTGGGGGAGGGGAAAGGTGCAGAAACAAAGGGAGACAGAGTGATGCCCAGAGGGCACAGCCCACACCTGCTCCAGGGCTGTGTGAAGCTCTGACCCTGTGGGTTCTGGATCCGCCAGGGTTGCTGCGTGGACTGAAGACGGCAATGCCCAAAAAATACCGCCCCTGCCGGGAATCTGGAATCCCCCCACCTTTGCTGCCATCTCAGCAGCCCCAGCACCGGCCATGGGTCCTCTGCTCAGCCAGTGCAGGGAGCTTCCGTCTTCCCCTCCTCCTGCTGACCTGCTGCTCAGAGCCTCCCGGTGGCTAAACCCAGTGGAAAGCCACTGGTAGGGAGAGGAGACACAGACTTAACAAAGTCCCAGCTCCAGCAACACAGAGCAGAGTAAAAGGGCGAAGGTCAGGCTGAGAGAGGAAGGCAAGAGCCACAAAGAAGAGGAGGCGCCGATGACCATGACCCTGAGCATGACCCTGCAAAATGCTCAGCCTCATGCTTAGTGAGGAAAATACAACAAAAACAGTAATGGAATCTCAGTTTTAAGCAATTAGCTTTGCAAAAATAAAAAAATGTTTATAACAAGCAATAATGATGAGGCTGTGAGGGTGGGAAAAACTATTTTAAACACTACTGGTGGGATCGTGTGATATTTTGTAAAGTAAATGATGGCTTATTTAAATTTTTGTCTTTTTCTTTGGATCTCAGGTGCACAGATTTGGATTAATCATAATCTTTGGTTCATGAGATATTTTTTATCATTGGTTCATCCATGGCTTACTTGTAATTAACGAATTAGATAGTTATTTTAACATCTGCTATTTTTTTTTTTTTTTGTCTTTCTACAGGAATTCTAACACATATTCTGTTAAATAGAAGTGATGACAGGGCATCCTTGACTCATTTTTTTCAATTTAAAAGTAATCCTTCTACTATTTCTCCATTTAGAAAGACATTTGTTTAATGTATTTTTTACAGATATGCTGTAGCAGGTTACGGAAATCCTCTCTGTTCTTAATTAGAATGACTTTTTAAAAACTCATGATTGAGTGTTTTCTTTCATCAAATGTTTTTCTGAATATATTATCATCTTGTTTTTCTCTTTTGACTGATTAACGTAGTAAATTATACTTATGACCTTTATAATATCAAACCATCCTTGCAAACTGCTATAAATGCAAACCAATTATGTTGCATCATCTTTTATATATATTGTCAGATTCCATTTTTTCAATATTTTGTATCTACATGCATGAATCAAAGAGGTCTAAATGTTCCTTCTTGCCTTTCAGCCATACTAGTATTAAGATTATGATGATTTCATAGAATGTTTAGAAGTAATCTTTCTTTTTCTATTGTCTAAAAAACTTTATATAAATTAAAATGATTTGTTCCTTAAAAATTTATAGAGTTAGTTTTATGACCACATAGACACTGACCTATTAAAATTTTAAGCATGCAAGTCTTTCGATGTAGCAATGTTAGTACTAGCAATCTATTCTATTGGTCCAAAAAGCACACTATATAAAGTTTTGTGCATGTAGATGTTTATTCCAGCATTGATTTCAAGAGAAAACAAAGGAAACAATCTGAATGTCTATGAATAGTGAAATGATTAAATATCATATATTCAACCGGGGATTATAAGGCAACTATTGTAAAAGATGTACTTAATTCTTTATGTTTATATCTGGAAAGATGTCCAAATAGATTGTGAAGTAAACAAGTAATTTTAACACACACAAAAAAGAAAGCAAAAAGAAAAAAAAATAAAAGAAAAGGTGGTAGTCTGACTTACATATGTTCATCCACATCTGCATGTGCTTATTTAAGGGAAGAGCATTAATACAGAAATGATTTTTGCCTGCAAGTATTGTCAGAGTCAAGTAGTTAAGGCCATGGGCTCTGGCTCTGGACATTAATGTTGGAATTCCGGCTCTGGCACCTACTAACTGTGGACCTTAGACTTCTCTATGCCGCAGTTTCCTCACTTGTGAGGCAGGAACAGGAATAGTGCTGGAAGCAAAGTGTTGTTTCGAAGATTAAATGAACTAAGCTATGTTCCTGGCACTCAGTGAGCACTCGTGAATGGTGGCACTTATTTAAGTATTAATTATTTAGGTAATATTATTTAAGCTGTTTATTATTTATTATTTCAGGACTTACTATTATTTAAGTATTATTTTAAAAGGCTATGAACTACTTTTTAAATGCATTAGTGTAGTTTTTGAACTAGTTCAATGAATACCATTTACTTTTGTAACTGAAAAAAATACTAAAATGGTGGAGGAAACGTACCACCGACCGCATCGAGTGTGCGGATACTTTCTGGGAACAGCTGAGTCTCCAGGCAGCAGATAAATCTGTGGTCGCTTTTGATGTTTCTCAGAACAGAGCATTAAAGTGAGTCACAGCCTCTCCGGTAGCTTTTTATCATTCCTAAATTGGAATCCGTATCATTTCTACAAGAAATTATCAGCAATAACAGGCTCACTTCCTGGCATAGTAATTAGAAGCCCAAATAACTGAGTGTTTTTATTTCCCAAACACTTGGGCCTGGAATGTGAGCGCCGAGCCACAGTCCTTGACTCCACGGCGGCGCGGCCAGCGGGGCTGAGGTCACAGCCAGACCACCCGACACGACCTCAGTTGCTATTGGCGATTCCCTGCCGCTAACAACACGTCGGTTTGGACAGTAGCTCCGTCCTCACAGGGGCCGCTGTGAGGACGTCATGACAAGATGAGCTGCAGGTCTCAGCAGGTTGCTTGGCACAAAGAACTCACTCAGACACAGTGAAGAAGATGATGGTGGCTGATTTCCGGGATAGAAATGGCATGCAAAAAATGGTAGATCTGGCTAAGTAATAATTTAAAACTTTCATGATTCAAAAAATCTTAAATAGGAAGAAAAGGCAAATCAAAATTTAAAAAGACTTTTTAACAAAGCACTTTTGTATGTCAATCATGGTGAGAAGTATGCAAAATAGCTTAACACTAATAGAAGAAAAATAGAGTTGGATGATTAAAGCTACAGAGACGTACCCATCCCCACGCTCCACACATCCTCAGTGGGAAATTTTTCCCCAGCCTACTGACCTCTCCTCAACCTTCCCCCAAGAGAAGCAGACCATTCTGACTAGTTCATTTCAGAAAACTAAATTCCAGGTGCTCAGCTCACCTGCCCCCTTTTTTCCTTTGGGAGCCAGGTGCCTACAGGGGGTGACCCTCGTCTGCTGACTCCCAGGCAGTGCCCACACCAGGGAAGATCTCTCCAGCTGTGAGTCTGGCTGTCTGTCCAGCTGTCTGTCCAGCATGCCCTGCCTGGGTTGGGAGAAAGGTGTTACTGGATTCACAATTCAGCCGGCAGGTCCATCCGGCTCTCACATGAGGCTTCGTCTTTGGTCTTATTTCTGAAATTGTTGGTTCTATAGGCAGAGAAAAGAACTGTTCTTCATCGGGCTCCTTCAGAGACTTCATCCACATGAGAAGATGCTTGCTGGACTGAGAATCAAATAAATGCACATTAAAACAAAAGGGAAAGGCCGTGCCTGCCTTGATGCTCAGGGTGGGGCAGGAGAAATGGGCACGTTCACACCTGCCCATGGGGAACCGTCACTGCCCATCCCGAGGCAATGGGGCCGTGAGGATCATGAGCTTTAAAACTTGAAATCCTTTGACCTTGTGATTTCACTTCCAGGACCCCACTCCAATGACCAAGATTCACATACATTGTCAAAATAGTACACTTAAAAACAACTGAAATGTCCAAAAAGGCAGGAATGGCTGTAAAAATTGTGGGCCAGCCACAGGATAGAATGTGATACGGTTATTAAAAACAGTGTCTATAAAAAATTCCAGAACATATCTACAATGTGATATGTTAAGAAACAAAATAGAATATAGTATTATTAGTGAAGTATAAATCTAGGACTATATCTAAGATTTGGAAGGAGGTGCATGCAGACTCTAAAGGGATTTATATCTTGAGAGTTGGCTTGAGAGTGATTTTCATTTTGCTTCTGTATTTTTCTACACATTACCTGCAAGGTGAAGAAGCTGCTTTGATAAAAAGAAAAACCACAGAACAATGTAAAATTACTGTAATATGAAATGAGGCTCCTAGAAACACAGAAGACGGAGCTGCGGGCCTGGGCTGGTTGCTTGGGGGCTCCAGGAGGAAGGACGTTTGAGCACTGAAAGGTTCACTCCTGGGAAAGAGGGAAGGAAAGTCTTCCAGCAGGAAGGGCCTGTGGAGAGCACACAGAGATCTCAGGGGAGGCAGCTGCCTGGGAGAATCTTTTGCTGCTTTTGTGGCAGAATGTTGCTTTAGAGATTCAGACGCGCAATGCTCTGTCTCTGTGGTTCTGCCAGAAGCTTCCATTTCACCTCTGACCACTTACCACCCTCTCTCCATCACCTGGGTCAATTGTCCACACCTGTCTTCTCCCTCCATATGGGTCCACTCTCCTGCGTGGAGAGGGCTCCGGTGACGCCTGAGATGGGAAGTTTCCTCTATGACCAGAAGAGGGCACTGTGGTGCAGGATGGCTGTCCAAAAACTGCCAAGACTTAGGTTCAAATTCCCATTTTGTCCTTTTCCAAGTCTACGTGGGTAACGTGGGCAGAATAACACCTCATCACAGGATTCCTGCAAAGACCAAATATTATACAACAATGACCTACAAAAGGTTGACAAACTGAAAGGACATCTGTGACTACGTGAGCTTATTAACTTCCACCAACATTTTACTCATTGTTAAACTCCCAGTTGCTGCACTGCTTGCTTTTACCCGAGCCTTCCCCTCCCAGCGGTGTCTTGGCATCTGCCTGCTTGCATGGACTGTGGCCCTGTCCACGTCCTACTCCTGCCCTTAGGGCTCCAGGGCCTTGTTGTTGCAAAGGGTTGCTGGGCTCTGCTCCTGACTCAGTTTGACCAGCTGGCTGGGCCCCGGTGTGACCCACAGCCTAGGAGGTAGGGCCTGACACTTCTGGGCCAGGCACTCAAGGCCCCCACGATCAGCATCTTGAATCCTGGGTGCAGTAACAAAGGCCTCCCCAGCACGAAACACCAAGCTGGCCCGGACTCTGGGAAAGGGCTTCATTGTTTCACTCTATGCTTTGTTCACACTTAGACACAAATTTCCTCCAAGGCAGAGGTCTGGTCTTACTGCCTTTCCAAATGCCAGCCTCCTGCCCTAAATCCCAGTGTCTATGAGTGGGTCCCCACCATCCCTGTCTGGGCTCTGGTTCATTTTCATTCATTTTCACCGTGTGCCCAGCCCAAGAGATGGGGCATCTCTGTCTTATGGGACCTCTTAGGCCTTTGCCTCGACTCTGGCTCAGAGCCTTTCTGTACGGTTGTGTAGACTGTGCACTGCACACCCCAGGTGCTGCTGCTCATATTTTAGCCCATAAGGAGTGAAGAAAGGCCTGAACAGCTGCAAACAGCAGCCCAGCTAAGGGCATAGCTACCCAGCTGTGAACCAGGCAGGTGGCCCTGGTTTCTTCCTGAAAGGCCCTGGACATGAGCCCTAGCCTGGCCTCTGCCACATGTGAGACGGGGAAGATCTCAGAATCTCTCTGGACCTCAGTTTGCTCAACTGTGAAGTGAGGGTTGAGATGGCTTGATTGCTAAGCTCATCTAGACACTCTGAACTGTACTATCTACTTGATTCTAGAATCTTTCAGACCTGCCCTAATCCACCTGTACCTTCTCCGCAGTGGGCTCTGGGAAGTGTCCTGAGGTCACCAGGTGCATGTCTGGGCTCAGCCTAGGGATTCAAGATCCCAGCTCTGCCCTTCTCTGGCGCAGCCTTAAACCTACTGTGGTTCTTGGTCCCCATTCTAGCATCCCCCTTCCATCCTCACAGGAAGCCCTTCCTAGAGGCCCTAACAAGAGGCATTTCCATCCTACTGGGCTCATGCCTCCGTGCCAGAGTGCTGGAGATGGACACAGGCAGAGAGGGGCAGGGAGGGCAGTAGCTGTATGTCTGCTGGGCAGGTGGTCTCTCGGTGCTTGTTAAAAAAAAAGTGCTTTGTTAAAAAGTCTTTTTAACATGACACATGTGAGTCTGCCTCCCCCTCACCCCAATGGTGGCTGCCGAAAGTCAACGCTGAAGCCAGATACACTACCATCTAGCAGATATCGTGCGCCAGGTACCTTAGGAGGAAGTGGAGCCAGAAGTGAGAACAATCTCCCAAACTCACAGGACGCTGGCAAGGACACCCAGCTAACCAAATCCCCGGGTCCAAGATGCCTGTGGCTACTCCATGGTGGTGGCCCTTTAAGGGGATCTGGCCTGCGTGTGCCTGGTGTGCACAGCTGGAGGGCGGCCTGCAGATGCAGGGCCGAGAGCTGGCAGGAATGCAGGGGCGGCTGGGCTGGGGAGCACAGGAGCCATGGTTCAATTTATCTGGAGGTACTTGGGAGTCACTAAAGGCATTAAGCAAGGGAGTGATGCAATACACTGTGTGTTTTAAAGAGATCGCTCTGGCTTCCTGCGGAGAATAAGCTGGAGAAGGGCCAAGGGGACTCGGGGAGACCAGCTGCTGCGCAGTGGTTCCCAAGAAGGACGTGGCTGCAACAGAGACAGCAAGCACATGGACCGGGCCACGGAAACCAGACGGACCCAGCCAATGTGCATCAGACACTCCTGTGTGCCGGGAGCTGAGTCTCTAACCACTGGCAGCTTGGCCTCTGGAACAACAGGTGCTGGGGATAGAGCCCGGATGATAGAAATCTGGGGCCAGGGGTGAGCATGGGCACTACAGGATGCCCGAGACCAGACCCGTCCTGGCAGAATCAGCAAGAGGAGAGCGAGGGAGAGGAAGAGACTCAGTAAACTTCTGCCTGCCCAGCCAATCCCCCCCCCCCACCCTGCCCCAGACAACACACATACTCGGAGCTGTTTTCACCATCCGCCCAGCCAGGGCTGTGTGGACACCTGTTGACCACAATCAGGGGACCAGACCAATTAATCCAGGAACTTTTCTACATGTTTTGGACTGAATCATATAGTGGGAGACAACATCGCTGTATGCTGGTGCACAGAGCGCTCTGAAATGATTCATTTTTCACTCCTCTGAAACGATGGCAAACCTGCAGGCAGAACAAACCACATCCGGAGAGGAAGTGATAAAACTTCAGCAAGAATAACCATGGTGACAATCTTGCAATTTGGAGGCTGTAAATAAGAGATATGTTTACCTTGGAAATGCAACTGAAAGAAGAAAAGCTGCAATGACAACAGCCTAGCAACAATCTTCTCTTCTGGGCTCATCTATAAGGAAAATACAGATAATAAACTATTTCCCAGGGGCTATATGTAAATTCAAGATTTCCTTTTGACATAACGGTGTGAAAAATCCTCATAGAGGAGGTGAATCATTCAGGCTTTTCTTGTAATAAAGCTTTTTATTCTGAGATAATTGTGGATTCACCTGCGGTTGTTAAGAAATAATAGATTCCATGTACCCAGTTTCTCCCCATAGTAACAGTCTCCATAAGGAAATTGACATTGATACAATGGTTCAGTTTTGAAGAACTCTCAAAGAGATACATTGTCATGTTTGAAAATATAAAAAGTAACACTTCTTATTTAAAAATTAAAAATACTAAAATGAAATCACAAGAAAACCAAACAGGGAGAAAATGCTTTTGTATTTACCCTAGCAAGGCGTTTATGTCTGTATAATGAGCATGTTCACACATTTTAAGAAAAACATTAAGTGGCCCTTGAAATATTTTGATGGTCTATAGAATTATAACTAAGAGTAATATCTAAAGAAATGTTATGAGGCTGGATGAATTCACTAATTGAGGTAAGGTTGTTTTGAGGAATTACTGTTTGATCTGACCTTCCTAAAGTTTTCCACCACAATCTCTTACATTTAGGAACTCACCAGTATTACATTTTAAACATCTTGTATCTTCTTACTCATTAATTCATTCAACCAATATTTATTTACAGCTAGCTATTGGTCAATTATTTTTCTAGATGTTAGGAAAACAGGAGTGGCTCCAAAAAGAGTCCTTTGGGGAGTTGACATTCTAATCCATCCCCCCATTTTGTCCTAACTATAATTGCCCTTGCTTAGGATTTCATCATATTCCAGAAGGATCATCATAGAAGCTTCCAGAGGAATCACCCTCTGTGCAGTCTCTCCCCATCCCCTAGTTGACTCTCTGCACTGCTGATCCTTCCAACAGACACAGCTGATCATGTCATGCTCATGATCAAAATTCTTCCCATGTTTGTATTTCTTACATCTCGCGCTTCCACACAGGAGCAGTCCTGAGCTCCTCTGCAGCCCGCGGTGGTCCAGCCCTGCCTTCCTGTGCATCTCAGCATTCTCCTGCCTTCTTCTGCACCCACACGGCTGCCTCGGCTTCCTGTCTCAGCACCTGCTCCTCCTTAGGCTGGACCTTCTTGCTTTTCTGCCCCCTAAAGTCCTACTCATTAACTTTCTTGTCTAAACATGACCTCCTCTGCTGCATGAAACAGAGAAAATTCCATGTCGTGGGAGATTTCATTTACTTGGACATCACCAAATAACTACCTGTTGGTTGGTTTAATGTGCTGTCACTGTTATGAGCAAAGAGATACCTTTGTGTGTTTCAGCGTTGTTTGTACCTTCATGCCCTTGAATGCTAGTATTAATTACTAGTTGAAGAGACAAAATTTGGTCTTTTTTCTTCAACTTTGGGGTTTTTTTTATGTTAGTAGCATTGACTACATTGTCATTTCTTTATAAGATACTTACATTTCATCTTTCTGAGTTTTCTAAAGGTTTCCTTTGCCTGTCTATTAATGGAATATTCTAGCTTTTCTCATTGATTCATATTTATCAACATTTTAAATCTTTTCTTAATCTTATTTATCAGGGGAAAAGTGGGAGGGTTTTTAGCATGCAATTTGCCTTTCACTTATTTTGTAATGTTTGACATAAAGTTTTTGTGTGTACTCAAATCTATCCTTTTTAATGCCTTCTACCAGATTTAAGCTTAGAAAGTCCTTACTTCATCCAGAGACCAAGGAGTTGTTCTCTCTTATTTTTTCTATGTTTTAAAATAACTGAGTTCTAATCAATCTGCAGTTTATTTTATAAAGTTAGATGTGGGATATTTTCATTCTTGCTAATTATTGCACCATCCCTGATGGAGAAATCTTTCATTTCTCCATTAATTAGTGACACTTCATTTAACGTATGTTAAAGACTGATCAGTTTTTACTGAACATGACAATGTTCACTGGTCTCCTACTTCTGCACAAGAAGTAGAAGTGACATTCAGAGTCACCTGCTTTGCATTCACCACATGCCACAAAATCTGGGGAAGCAAGTTCTCCTGCATTTCTCTTCGTGTAGAAAGTTTTCTTAGGTATTTCCCCCTATGTGCTCTTCCAGATTTATTTGGGAAAGTTATTCAATTTAAATAAAACATAGACTTTTCCATTCTAACGCATAGATGCTCCTTCTGGAAGATAATTTTTTTAGCTTAAATTTTAGTTTTATGTATTTGGCTCTTTTATATTTATTGTTAAGGATATTCTTAGCTATTTTATTTTGTGGGTGCTATTATAAAAGGGATATCTTCTTCATTATGTGTTTTAACTGGCTAAATGCTCCTAAACAGAAATTTTGCTTACTCTGGTGTATTTGTAGTGAGTTTGGTGACTTTACTAACTTCTCTTATAAATTTTTCAACTATTAGGTAGATCTCTTGAGTTTCTGTGTAGACTTGTGGAATGAACTGAGGATGGGGCACTTGTTACTTCATGCACCAGGCTTACAGAAGTCCATATATATGCAGTTCCAACCTAGGCAAAGCTAATGGATCATGACAGAGGTCAGCAGGAGGCTGGCCGTCGGGAGGAAGGAAGGTTGTCGGGGGAGGCCTCCCTGGGGCCCTGCCACTCTGGTGCTATTTTTGGTGTTGGCTGCAGGGTAACACGAGTGCACTCAGTGTCGACAAGTTCACTGAGTGTGCATTTATGATCTATGGATTTTTCTATTTGTATGTTTTTTTTTTAAATGGACACATCACTTTTATTGACAGTTTAGGGCCACAATGGACAGTTTCACAGAACAGAAATAAGACAGTACAGAGACAACAGAGTGTAAAATTGTATTAATAGAAGACAGGTTCACACCCTTCACCCACCCCCTCTCCCTCAGCACTGTCTCCTCCAGTCTCCTCTAATCCTCTCGAGAGCAGCCTGAGTTAGTGGCCCTTATACCTTCACTTACACCCTGCCCCACTTTGTTACCCTAAAGAATATTTTAACAAAACCCAAATTTCAAAATTTAATTAACAAATTATTTAAACTACGATTCCCTAAGGAGAAGCTCTGTCTCCATCTGCTCTTACCCCACCCTCCCCTGCACATGGGCACACCCACGTGTGGGGAAGGGTCTGCAGATGGTCCACGCCGTGTCTGCCACTCACATGGTGGCAGCCCCCGAGTCCCCCTTGGACACTGCCCTAGGAGGGGCTGGCGTGCAAATCTCTGATGAAGCGGGGTCCTCCCAGAGCTGGTAAATGAGGACCGAAGCTTTGATGGTTAGCCCACTACCTGTGTAACGGTGCCGACGCCGAGCCAGAAACAACCACACTTGTAGAGAGACAGCAACAAGGCCAGGACAGGGAGACAAAGCTAAAAGGAATCCCCAAGAGACCCCTGATGTGTCCCGGTCAGATATGCAAGAGAGAAGAAAGGGACAAATCAGGTTGGGATTTTTATCTATGCTGTGACTTAGTAAGTGCCCTCCTCCCGGTATGAACAGCAAGGCTTGTCAGTTGCGATGCTGGGGTCCAGAGCTTGGGGATACTCAGCATTTAAAGGCAATTTCATAAAAGGCTTCATAATTTTATAAAATGATCACAATGTCAAAAAAGACTTGAGAATGGTTACAGTTGTTTTGTTTTCTTATCTTTAGGGTGATAAAAAGCTCAGACACTACAGAACACCTCCAAACCTTTGAAAATGGACATTTAATGTTAGGGTCCATGAGCATCCTGAAGTTTACCCACAGGGACCCCTGGGATCTATGGATCCCAATTTCTTAATCTGAAATTTGTGTCTGTGAAAATATATCCAAGATATTTTGTTACCTGAAAACAAAACGCACTGTGGACAGTACATTATAGCTTGATCCATTTTTCCTTCCAATATTATATGTGAATCAAAATCGGTTATCTGAAAGGAGTGAAATTGGAAGGTTAAAAGATTTGTCTTTTTAAAAATACACTATATTTCTAAACTTTCTGAAGTATCTTAAATAGCAAATATATTACTTTTTAAATGTATTTAAACATATGAAAAAATTTTTAAAGAAATTAAATGTGTTTCCCACAAACCCAAACTCTGACCTAATCTTACATTTTTGAGGGCTTAAAGCAGTGGGCTGAAGCGGCCACCAAGTCCCAGAGTCTTAGTCAGTCAGCCCAGAGCGACTCGACCAGCTGCCAGACATCTGTCCCTGGTCACTCCATCCTCCCTCCCTCTATGCTCCGCCCTTCATCTGCTCTGTAAGCGCTTCTTTCTCGGCCACTGCTGGGCCACCTGCCTCGCAGACTGATGTGGCCAAGGACATCCGAATGTCAGGCGAGCCGCTGCTCGACTGAGCTGGGGTTCTGTCGGGCCACTCAGCAGCCCTGTTCTGTCACCAAGACACTGAATTTCTCACCAGCAAAAGCCCCTGCCTGTTCTTGAAGACTCATTGATTCATTCATTACCTGTGAACTCAGGAATTTATTCAGCACATGTTTACATAGAACCGAATGTGTAGGGGATTCTATAGAAACAGAGAACTTAGCTATACAAGGTAAATGGAAAATCCACCCAGAAAGAAATTCAGAAAACATGCTCTGACAGCTGCTGAGCTAAGCATCATGTGAAAAGGAGTCACTTCTCACTAGAGATCAAAGAAATGCAAATTGAAATGACAGCAAATTGACATTTTCACTTGTCAGTGATTAAAATAAAATTAGAAAACTCACTATTGGCCAAGGTATTATAATAGGCAATTTCTATCCATTGTGGGAGACCAGGTATCAATACAGGTGTGGCAAGTTAATTTAGTAAGACATTCATTTGTGCTACGTTCCCTCTGAATTTTTCTTCCTTCCTTCAAGGAAGGTAGAAGAGTGTATTCATTTCCTATTGCTTTGTAACAAATTACCACCAATTTAGCAGCTTAAGACAAACCTCATTTATTAGCTCAAGATTTTGTAGGTCAGAAGCCTAGGCAGGGCTCTGCTGGGTTCTCAGGGTCCTACAAGACAGATCAGGGTGTCTGCCACCTGTCATTCATTTTGGTGGTCCCCGGGGGGAACAATCTACTTCCAAGCTCATGCAGGTTCTTAGCAGAATCCCACTCCTTGCTGCCGGAGGACTGAGGTCTTTGTCACGCAAGAGCTGCTCTCAGTTCCTGGAAACTGCCTACATCCCTTGTCACGCGATCTCCCGCAGCCTCCAAAGCCAGCATTTGGTCACCCTCACGTAGAGTCCCTCTCACGCTCTGGATTCCTGTCTCCAAACATGACCCCACACTCTTGTAAGACCTTGGCTGCCTGGTTCACACAACTGCTGAAAATAAATAAAATAATTTAATAAACAAAACAATAAATAAAACACCGAGTTTGGGCATGGCATTTGCACAGTATTTTTGTGGCAGTGGATAACTGATACACTGACCTTCCTATGGCTGAAACAGGGTGGCCTGGCCCCAGATCCCTCAACCTAGACGGGGAGCCAGCCCCGACAGCAGAAGGAGGGTGTTTAGCAGGACGAAGACGAGGGATGGCTGTTGTTTCTTTGTCCTTTTGTCTTGTTTGTCTCTTGAAGGTCAATTCTACCTGTGTCTCTCAGTTTCACCCCTTCTGCACGTGTACACACACACACACACACCCTTGCCCTGCCAAAGAAGAGCAAGGACGGGCGACTTGGCTGGCAGACTTCGAGAGGTTTCCAGCACCTGCTTTAAATCTTAAAAGCCCTTTGAACCAAACCAGGGGTGCAGCGTATTTTAGCACGCTTTGGCCGGAGACGTTAAACTCTGAGGTCACAAAGTCCACAAAGTCATGAGGGATGTGGGGAAAGGGGAAGTCTTTGCTGGCAAACGGGTGGGCGGGGCCCAGTCAGGAGGGCGCGAGGCTAGAGGGCTGCACTTCCCTGCTCTTCCCCAAGAGGAAAGGATGGGGCTGGCCATGTGACGCTGGTGTTGGGCTCTGGTTTCCAGCAGACGTCACAGCAAGAAAGCTGCGGCATTTTTATTTTGGGATTTGGCACACTGCCCCCGAGGGCCCCTGCTCTCACGTCCAGCTCTGCCTTCAGCCCTCTGCTCAGCGATCCTGCTTGCAGTCCTCTGTTTTCTTCTGCCCGCTACACACTGTGCTCCCACGCCCTGGGACATACGTACACATGCGCACACTTACACACGCGTGCACACATACACAGACAAACGCAGAAATGCATAGACATGCACATGCACATACACACAGGCATGCCTTCAGATACAGACACACTTACCCACATACACATACACACATGAACATAAACACACTCTCAAACACACAGACATGCGCTCACGCAAGTACACATGTGCTACAATGCACACGCGGACACAACTTCCAGCCTGTGACGTCCTCTCAGCCACGGGTGTGGATCTTCTACCCTAATTGAGCGTTGGGCCTCGATGTTGCCTGTGCAGTTGGTCGTTATGGTGTGGAGACGCAGAGCCGCAGGGCAGCCGCAATATCAGGCCTGGGCCAGGGTGCCAGGCGCCAGCTTGCAGCTGGCTTGCGCCCGCCCTCTCTGCTGACACACGTTCGGATCTAGATCATAAACCCCTCCTGTGCCTTCGTCTTCCTTTCTTAGGCTCATTTTCCCTCAAGATCGCCTCTTCTTTCCCCTCCAAGTCCTTTGATTGTCTTTGTTAGACAAAGACATGCTAGAAGCCGAGCACACCCCACCCCCGGGCCGCACCTGACGCAGTGTCAGATGCCCGCGGGCAGCGAGCCAGGCGCCCTTCCCAGACACACGCCCAGCAAGTCTTGCACCCAGCTACCTTCTGTCTGTCAAGGGTGGCCTCTCCTGCATACTCGCTGTCCCCACGGCATCTGGATCCAGTCCACAGCTCCTGCAGCTGCGAGCCGCACAGACCCAGCGCGGGTACCAGCTTTTAACTTCCCGACTGCTGGAAGGTGTCAGTGGAGGACAGAATATCCTTGGTGCTTAGGCTGGATTCCACTTCACTTGGAAAGGGAGATTTAAACAATTCTGGGTGGTTTTATATGAAAGCTTCCTTTATAAACACAAGAGTGAAATTGGTGAGGCACCTGTGTCCTTGGGTGGGCCCCAGCCCGGGTTTGCGTCAAGAGTAGGAACTTGGATGTCCCTGTGAAAGCCACCTTTGCAGGGACAAAGCCCCCAGAGGATGGCTTCTCTAACGGTTGTGATTTTCAGGGACTGGCGCATTATCATTGAGTTTGCAGAGGTAGCTGTCACGTGATGAGAGGCGCATATTGGGGACCCCTCTTTCCTTCCAGGGACTCATAAAGGCTGTGCACAACTGACCTGCCCCCACCTCCAGGCAGCTTTGCTGCGAAGACACTCGTGGACGCTCCTCGCCTCCAGGCTCCCGTTCCCACCATTTCACAGCCCCTGAATCCCAGCTCAGGGAGACAGTGGGCGACTTCAGTGCCTGCATTTCCCTGACTCCACCCAGGAACCCCCAGGCCGGGCAGGGCCAGTGTGCGCCAGGATCTGGGCCCCTCCTTCTGGCTCCTTCACGAGGCACCGGGTACCCAGGCTGGCTGGCGGAGGTGACCGGTCCCCAGAGTCCCCAGCTCTTCTCGAAGATTCCATCACAGGTGCCATCCGCTCTGTCCTTACCTTCACACGGGCACAGCTGCTTGTAGCCTGGAAACAAACCACCTCAACGTCTCCTTAAAACCCTAAAATCCCACAGCGTGGAACCCAGGACTCATTTTCTCAACCTGGCCCAGATACCTATTTTAAGAGTGATCTTCGGGGGTGCAGGGGGAGATGAGTTGCCCAGGACACAGGATTTAAGAAGAGTGTGTCAATGCCGATGCCCTGATTGTGACACGATACTACAGTGAGGCGGGTGCCACCACGGGAAACTGAGTAAAGAGTACCCGGGATCTCACTGTATTGTTTTTTTACAACTGCATGTGAATCTATTAATACAATGATCTCAAAAAAAACAAAGCTAAATTAAATGAAAAAGCAGCCAGGGACACACCAGGTTGCTGTGGGTATTCTGGTAAGCCTGCATTCCTTGGGGCCACTTTTATCTTTATCTTTCTCCTTTGGGCTTTCTTTATCTTGCCCCTTGAGATTAGTGATCCCGTCTTGTACAGTTTCCCTGGAGGAGGCTGATTCTATTAACAGTAATAGCCTGTGGTTGTACCTGTGGGAAACACAGGTAAGAGGTGCTGAGTCTGGTTTCCTGCTCAAGGTATCCTCCCCCCGCACACACACCTCTCAGGGGTAGAGCCTGAAAGGCTTTCCTGGAGTCATTTGTCCCTTCCGCAGACATCGGCTGGGCACCAGTGTGTGGTCACTCACGGTGTTGAAGCTTCCGGGCTGGAATACAAAGGCGCGATCACAGGCCCTCTGCCAGAACCACCCAGAGCAGAGGGAAGGTACACGGGCAGTCAGCAGATTGTGACACTCTGACCACTGTCACCAGCATGGGGGTGGAGCTCTTACCCAGCCTGTGCTGGTGGCCTGCCTGGAAGAGGTGGCCTAGGCTAGTTCTTTAAGGTGAAAGGAAATGGCATCTGCCTTGTCTCTGCTGGGTCACCTTTACCCTCCTGTTCCCCGGTATCTTCAGCACAGTGGGGGCACCCGGTCCCCTGTGCCATATGTGTAGCTCAACCAGCGTCACCTAGAGTTACACATCACATGACCTCACACGCTTTGTTTTGGGGTTAGATCCATTCGATGCCGGAATAATGCGACCAAGATTAATTACTGAAAGGGACGAAGGTGAGAATTTAAGCCAAGGAAAGAACAAGGAAAACCGAGCAATGTTGGGCACGCTGTAAAACGTAAGGGAGCTTTGATCTCGATCATCTTGCCCCACCGCTCAGAGGGACAATTCACCCAGTCTTTCTGCAGCCTCTACAGAGTTTCCAACCCGTGCCCACCAAATTAGAAAAAAAAAAATATCTAAATTTCTTAAATCCACTCTCCACCTTCTCCCCTCCTGCCTCTCACTGCAGATAGGAAGGACGTCTTGCTGGATTTAAGGACAACTTTACTCCAGTGGTCCCATGAACCACCGGAAGAATCTCCAGTGGGATAGTGATGGCTTAGAAAGTTCCAGATAAGTGGTCCTCAGAATCCACTGGAGGGCTCATGAAAACACAGGCTGCCGGGCCCCATCCCCAGAGTCTCTGATTCAGCAGGTGTGGGGTGGAGACCAGGTGACCAGGCGATGCTGATATGGATGCTCTGGGGACCACACTTTGAGAACTGCTGCTGTAGGCACCTTCTAGGGGTGCAGGTGTCCACCTTTTACAGCCTCCCTGAGGCCTCCTGTAGTCAGGACAGGCGTATGGATGCAAAAGGGATAGGGACCAGCGAATCCTTAAATGGACTCACTGACGCATGCCTCACTACTTGCTACAACGGCCCTGCCACAACCAGCATGTCTGGGGAGTCAGGGGACAGGAATAAAAATTCTGAACTAGAAGTCAGGTGGCCCCCACTCCCCTGGCTTTAGTCTAGACGCTGCCACTTGCTTCCTGGTTGATTTCAGGAAAATGACACACACTCTCCATTACTCTCTCGTTTTCTCCATTTAAAATCCCCTCTGTCACACCAGGTCTTATAGGATAAAGTGAAATAAAATATATGGAAGCCATTTTTTAAAATATAATTAATTGTTTTCTTTCTGTTTGGCTGCTGTATCACACGATAGGACAGAGCACTGGAAACGGGATGCCCAAAACCTGAGTTTCAAGACCTCACACTTGACATTCCCCCTACAGGGGGCAAAAGGCGCAGGAGCAGGCAGCGAAAGGGGCTTCGTCTGGTGGACAAGACCCTCGACCTTGGCCTTCGGTAGCAGGAATGCCGGGCCTCCAGTGAGGAGCGGTGGGTGACGTAGGGGGTGCATGGCAAGCAGGGATCTCGGAGCAGGGCATAAGCAAGGCTCGAGCAGGTGGTCGTGGTGCTGTGTCTCAGGACTCGGATGGTCCTGCCCTGCGGGCAGTGGTTCCGGGACAGGAGTCTCACCGCTGGACGTTGCAAACCCCTCCGACCCATTTCAAAGCCGGGTACACCTTGGACCTGGCCCGGCGGCTTACGTCTGTAGTCCCAGGGTTTTAGGAGGCTGAGACGAGAGGAATGCTTGAGGCCAGAAGTTTGAGGCCAGCCTATGCCACACAGCGAGACCTAAAACAAAACATAAAGCAGGTGCACCTGCTGGTTTGGATGTCAGACATTAATCAGACAGGCACCAGGAAGCAAGCTTGGAGACCAACACTGAGTTTACACCAAAGCAGGAAGCCTTGAATCCCTTCTGACTGAGAAAAGAATTGGGGCCTGGATGAGCCTAACTTGCTAAAGGTGTGAGTGTAGAGTGTGGCCGATTAGACTAACGGTCCCACCTCTGCCATGTGACCATGCAGTACTCCCCCAAAGAGGAGGAATTTGCAATTGTCATGGAAGAAGCAACAGTTATAACAAGATGTGCTAAGTGACGTGAGAGGAACTCAATTGGTGCTATAAGACTTCAGAGAGACAAGGAATAAAACATACCCGGGAGGTCAGTAAAGTCTGAGTGAGGGTCTTGTCTAGCAGCCAAAGCCACCCTGACTGACTGCTTCCCAGGCAGAAAGGACATTTTCTGAGACAGCACTTGAGCCAGGCAGTGTGAGGACAATTAACCAGACAGCTCCGAGCCTGCCCTGCGTTGAACACAAGGCAGATTGCTTTCAGATAGAACAGAAAACAACAGACCAAGCCCAGGGTTTGACTCACATAGGAAACAATTAACTTCCCAGACTCCAGGGCCACAGAATGCCGCATTAACTCCAGTCAGTGATCTTTGGAACGAAACCCGTGATACCTCAAAAGGTGCATTTGGGTCAGTCCCTGTCCATTGCCACTCTGAGTGGGGACATTGCTGACGCAGAGAACCCAAACATAGTCTCTGAGCAGGTGTCTCCTTGTCCACACACCACGGACTGATACCAGCAGACCTGCAGGCCACTGCAACAGCAAAATCAACTTCCTGCAGAGAAAATGCTAAACACGTGATTGACTCTTCCAGAAGTCCTTTTTAAAAAGTCCCCTGTACATCTTGAGTGTGCATCATCTGGAAGATTCTTTGTTTGCCTGCAATATTCAGTACAGGATCTGGGGAGGAGGGACACTCTAATGTGGAAAGCAAAGAAAAGTAGAAGGGCTGCAGTTTCTAAGTAATTGATATCTTTCCTTTCATGATTTTATTTGAGTTTATAGAACAGGGAATTGCTGGAAGCCCAAAAGCAACCAATGACAGACAACAAAGCCAAGCCACTTCTGTGCTCAGCCCAACATCTGGGGCTACGCGTGTGCCCTTTGTCCAACATCTTCCGGGCAGCCAAGGCTTCTTCGCCAGCAAGACTTGGGCAGCCAAACCAGAACTGTGGGTAGAGCTGATCCGTCTCTACCTCCCAGCTGCACTTGCTTATCAAGGCTAGCTCTCGATCTGAAGAGCAAGCACTTTGACATGTTCTCCCCCAAAAGCTGATGCTGCTTTTCTAGACTTTTCAGAGGGAGAGAGAGTGTCATGCTTAATTGTATTAATATAAGTCATTGTTTGAACTATGTAACTTCTCGAGATATTTCTTAGGGGGTTACTATCGGTCACAAACACATTACGTGACTCGGAGAACAACTGATTTCCCCTTTTTAAAAATGGAGAAACCACAAGGCAGACAGATGAGGTAGCTTTCCCTGGCTCACGCGGAAAGATCTGTGTCACCCTCCGAGTAGCTGAGACAGCTCAAGCCTGCTTGGGCTCACAAGGGAGAAGTGAAAATCTCTGTGCCGCAGAAATCAAACGCACAACGTGAAAACCCCACGTGTGAGCAGGAGAGCCACGAGGCTGAGAGGGCATGGTCATTAGAAAGGCGGTTTCACTGCGGTTTGTGGCATCACAGAGACAAAGAGGATGGGTTGTCAGTCAAAACAAATGAAATAAAACAGTGAATCGGACGACTCTTGAACATGCGCTGTCTTTCGTTTCACTGGCTCACGAATTTAATACCAAGTTGCCAGAATGAGTCCAGAAGACTCTTTGCCAGAGAGTCTCCTAATCCCAGCTGGTTTAACGGTGCGACTTCCAGCTGCCACCTTGCAGAGGAGATGGTGAGAAGTGGTTGGCTTCTGGGCAGAGACGGCAGGTGAAGCCGACAGAATGTGCACGTGGTTTAGATACAGGAGTGAGAGCAAGAGAAGGCAGGATCAAGCCCAAGGCGGGGCCTGGGCAACCTCTCCTCTGGCCTGTGCGCCCCAGCTGCGAGGGGATGTGTTTCCTTCACTGCCCCCAACGCTCTGGCACTAATGTGACCTCCTTGCCTATGGATGTTTGCCTCCCTCCACCATAGCTCCTCTCTTTCCTCTTCCGTAACCAGGGAGAGGGGTGATTTTGACTATTTGCATGGAAAATTTTAGCTGCACACTTAGGGCCAGTCCCTCTGCATGCATTGCCACCCGGCCGTGAGCGTCCACAGAGTGGACATCGGCTCCAGTCAGGCGCTGAGACAGTTGATTAGCAAAAGTCCCGCCCTGCTAAGTAGCCAGTAGACAATGTTTCGCCCCACTGGCTGCCACCGGGGCGATGTTTGATGGCGAGAGACAAGGAACAAGCTCCGCGTGGGGAAGCCACTGCTGAGGAAGAGAAAGAGTTGGCTGTGCAAGCCCCTGAAACCAAAATATCACAAAACAGCTCATACCCTCACTGCATGTGAAGTCCTCGAGCATTTTCTCTTCTCTACCATTTAGTTTTGTTTTTTTTTTTTTT
>VBSM01003186.1:2824920-2849431 GCA_008086735.1 Cheirogaleus medius
AATAAATAAATAAATAAATAAATAAATAAATAAAAAAAAAAGATTTAAAAATTCAAAGATCATACAAAATGAACAGAGAAAGCTCATGTTTCTGGGGAACTTTGAGAAAGTGTTTTGGAGCAGGACGCCATATTTGTTTCTGAATTTCCTGGTAACCGAGGCTAAAAGCAAAATACAGATTATACTGAATGCCTGAAAAGTAAAATCAGACACATTCATCTGTGTTCAAAGTGAAACTACACTTATGATGAAATCTATCCTGAGGATTATTCTTGCATATTGAGTAACATTAATAGCACCTTCAGTTGCTGTTTTATATAAGACACAGAGCTACAATTGAAATGAAAGCTTCCCGAATTCATTGTCTATGAAGTTTAAAAATACATCGTTAATTATAAATCAGTAGCATTGGTTCTATGGAAGGTTAAGAAAATACGCTCCAGGCACTTTGTTTTCTTAAGATCTAATTAATGAGAATAATATCAAAGAATTAGCAAGCCCTGCATTCTCAGCTAGTCTATCACACCGCCTGAGGGATTTGGCAGAAGTTGGGCGTGGGCTGGAGGGGCAGCCTTCTCTCCCAGGTGCTCTCATGCACACACTCTATCAAAAACTCCTATACTGAATTTAGGGAACACACCAGTTCCATTAGACATTCCCAGGTGCCCTACCAAAAAGGGTTCAAAGTCAAGTGCCGAGATGTCCTGGTCCAAACTAAGCTAACGTGGTTTTTCTGCTGCAAGACACCCTCATTTTTAATACACTAGGATCTATTATGAATGTTCAAGAGGTGTAGAGTGCACCATGTCCCCAGTTAGGTTGCCCATGGAATCTCTCTTTCTCCCCTCCTTTTTTTTTTTTTTTTCAGTCATGTGGTGTACTTTATGATCTCTTTCTCCTCAACATGTTCTTTGGGAAATACTGGTTTATGGCATCAGCTGAAATGAGAGCCATGAGCTTTATATAACATTGAAAGCACCATGGTTCTCATTCTGTCTTTCAGAGCCAAACTTGCAGACTCCTAGATTAGTACGATGGCTCATAGCAGGTGCCTGATTGCCTGATTCATCCTCTCCCACCCTCCCATTAAAATACCATTGAAGGCACATGCAAAATTGCAAAATTGCAACTGCACCAGAAGCTGAGAGCATCAATTAATGCTTGGCCACAGCCTAGGCAGGATTTCTGCCAATGGTGGAGCAGATGAGGACAGACTGAGAAACTCTCATTAGCGGATGCACAATGAGGCTTCTGAAACACAGCCTGGCTCCCTCTCATCTGAAGGTCGAGGTGCCCAGCAAATGCCAAGGAGAAGCTGGGCACTGAACTCCAAGCAAGGTGAAAATTGTACCCCGAGGTAAAAAGGGCCACTTCCTTATCCCCAGCCACTGACAGTTCTGCTAATCTGTATTTCTTAATGAGCGTACCCATGAGTGACGCAACCTGAGACCCTTGGTCGTCCAAAAATACTCTTCGTCTCTGCCAGGCAGAAAAGGCAAGAGGAGACTTCATGCTAGCTGAACATTAATCACACCAGAAATGTGGCTAATGGCAGCCCTCCCTCCTGATCAAGGTCTGAGAAGAGAATTCTGTTAGCATCAGAGTGGTCAGTGAGGGGCTCATGCTTGGGGCTGATGCCGGACCTTTCTACAGCACAGCTCCAATGTGCTAAGTGACCACAGTGTGGTTCTCAATGTAGTCTAAGGATATCATTTCAGTAGATACTTAGCCAATAAAGAGATGTCAAACGTTGGACAGATGGTGAAGTACCTTATAAGTTAGAGAGAACATTGGTACATTTGAAAATAGAATACATGTCTTCCAAGTTATAAAAAGAAAAGAAAATATAGTCTATATAGCAAAAGACACAAAACAAAGGAAAATCAAGCATGCATAAAAAATACACAGACCATAAAAATAAGATGGTAAAAATGAGAGCAAACATATTTTTGAGACAATAAACAAAATAGTTACAGTCTCCTTTCCAGAGACTCCAAGACTGGCTCAAAAAGAACATCTAAGTGGGTGTTGTATGAGACTCACGACTAAGACAAAAGGACAAAATAGATTATTTTAAAAGATGCACAAAGATATATTAGGCACATACAAATAAAATAAAGCAGGATTTTCAAAAGTGATATCAGACAAAATAATATGCAACAGAAAATAATTAAACAGAAAAGATTATTTCAGTAAAGATATAATCATGATGAAACTACAAAAATCATGAATCTTTATGTATCAAATAAAATGTCATTGATGTATTTAGAGCAAATACTGTTAAAAATCTAAGAAGAAATTCACCAGAAAAAACTGTAGTTGGAGATTTTAAGAGACCAAGAGAAAGTTTCCTTTGCAAGTCAAGGAATGGATAGAAAATTTTAAGAATCATAGAAAAGTTGGATAATAAAATAATGTGGTCAGTTAGGGGTTAGCCTGAAAACAAATTTCATCCTCAAAACAAGACATGTACCTTCTTTTCAAACAACTATGGAATATTTACAAAAATGACTATTACATAGTGCATACAAATTACAAAAACAGCTATATTGCATAGGATGTGTTATAAACTTTGCAATTAAACTAGAAATTAGTAACTAAAATTTAAGCAAAACAAAGCAAAAATAACTTGTAAAACTTTAAACACCCTCCTTAAAAAACTTCGATTAGGAAGAAGAGTTTAATTCCTTACAAATGCTGAGAGCTCTAGATTTTTGTCAGCAATTTTGATGCACCAAGATCATTCATTGTCATCTACAAGGTAAGACATTGTGTACGTGAAAATCATGTTTTCAGAAACTCAGAGTGGCAACTGGAAATGCTGAAATGATAGCTTACGTGTAAAAACAGACTACGGAACAATATGGAGCATATGCTCCTAATTTTTTTTTAAAGGAAATGAACCAAATTGTCAAGAGTGACTCTGCAAAGGGAAATTATAGATAATTTAAATTTGCTTCTCTTTATTTTATGTGATTCTCAAATTTTGGGTAATAAATATGTAGTTATACAATAAACAAACAATAACTATTTTTTAAGAAAAATATTTAACATTACAATTAAGTCCAGGATGTGCTGGCTCTGACTTAGCTGCCATGTGCCATGGCTAGGGCAGGGGAACAGCTGCCCCATCATTCCAGCCATCTATCCCAGACTCTGCTCAGGTGTGTCCTGCTCAGATGTCTTCTGCTCAGGTATATCCTTGCTTGCCCCTCAAGTGTTCACCTTCTGGTCATTGGTTACTGGTGACTTCATCAGTCTGTGATTTTGAAGACTGTTTCCTTCTTAGCAAATCAGACAAAATTAACATTTCTCTTCTTCCAAAATATGCTTCCAATTCCCTAACATCATCCCTATTCCTGCACCCCTGTACCCAGTGTACTTTCTTTTAGAGAAGCCTCACATGATTTGTATTACTGTGGGTGGAGGGAGACGCAGAGAAAGAAGGCAGGATTCTCCAAAGAAACAGCCTTGGAAGCTATCAAAAGATCAGCCAGGGTAATTCCCAAAGAAAGGGGCTTTGTTTGTGAATCTTCACTGATTAATTTGATTTCAGTCCAGAATGAAAAACAAATACCGCAGGTTCTCCTGTATAAGTGGGAGCTAAACCATGGATATGCATGGTCATAAAGTGGTATAAAAAAGCACAACTCAAATATATGCTGTCTCCAAGAAACCAATTTAACTTGAAAAGATTCTCATAGACTCAAAGTAAAGGGTTGGAAAAAAATATTCCATGCAGTTGGAGACCAAAAGCAAGTGGCAGTGGCTATTCTTATATCAGATAAAATATAGTTTAAATCATCAACAGTAAAAAATGACTAAGATGGTCATTATATAATGGTAAAAGGATCAAGTCAACAAGAAGATATAATAATCCTAATTATATATGCATCTAACACAGGAGCTCCCAGATTCATAAAACAAATACTATTAGACGTAAGGAAAGTAATAAATAGCAGCATCATAATAACTGGAGACTTCAACACTCCACTGACAGAACTAGACAGATCATCAAGGCAGAAAATCATCAAAGAAACACTACGATGTCACTCTAGAACAGATGAACCTAACAGACTTTTACAAAACATTCCACCCCCAACCTGCAGAATATACAAACTTCTCATCAGCACATTGGACATTTTCTCAGATAGATCATATGTTAGGCCACAAAACGAATCTCAGCAAATTGAAAGAAAATCAAAATTATATAATGAACCTTCCCAGACCACAGTGGGATAAAACTGGAAGTCAATTCCAAGAGGAACTCTCAAAACCACTCTCAAAACCATTTCCAAATGCATGGAAATTAAACAACCTCCTGCTGAGTGATCTGTGGGTCAATGACAAAATCAAGATGGAAATCCAAAAATGTTTTAATTGAACAACAAAACTGATACATGCTACTAAAAGTCTCTGGGATACAGTAAAAGCAGAGCAAAGAGGGAATTTCATAGTATTAAATGCCTACATCAAAAAGACAGAAAGATCACAAATTAACAACCTAATGTCATACCTCAAGGAAGTAGAAAAAGAACAAACCAAATCAAACTAGCAGAAGAAATAGCAACTAGCAGAAGAACTAAATGAAATTGAAACTAAAATACACTATAAAGGATCAATGAAACAAAAAGTTGGTTGTTTGAAAAATAACAAAATTGGTAGACCGCTAGTTAGATTAACCAGGAATAGAAGAGAAAGGATTCAAATAACCTACTGAAACATTTTAAGCAAAGGGTGACAGGATCAGACAGTTTTAGAAAATAACGTGGCTATAGTAGGAATAGTAAGTGAGATGTAGGGGCAAGAATGGATGTGGAGTCACCAGCGAAGGGACCCGATGGAGTGGTGAAGGTGGCGTTAGAGAAAAGTGGACGGGTTTAGAAGACAAAAATCACACAGGGCTTCTTAACTGGGGTGATTTAACCCTCCAAATTCTGGACACCTTTTTGGTTGTTACAACCAAAGGGAGGTGCTACTGGTATCTAGCAGGTAGAGGCGGGGATGCTGTCAGCACCCCACGATGAGCAGGGTGGCCCCACCACTGAGAATGTCACTGGTGTTGCCGGTGAGAAACCCTAGGTCAGCAGGACTGAGGAGGGATTGGACCGCAGGACAGTCCCATTCCCTGGCGTGTGTATAGGATCGGTGATGATGCCGGTCACCAAGGGAGAAGACCAGGTGTGCAGGGAAGACGGCAGGGGTGAGAGTGTCTGTCCCTGGTGGCCTCGCCACTGCCGCAATTCTCACTGACACAGCGTGTCAATGTCTCTATCATCCTCCAGAGTCCAGTCCGAGAAAGCAGTTCTCTGCCTCGCCTGGCCCAGCCCAGCACTGGGAGTGTCCCGCACAGCTTCATGGAGTGTGTGATCGTGTGCACCTGGCTGCGTACCTGTCTGTAGGGTTTCACCAGCAACCGCTGACTGTGTTCACATTTGGGGCCATGCAAGGCCCAGAAGGGTGAGGTGCCCATCAAATGACAGATCATTATTTTATGTTCAGTCTTCCGAGAGGGGTGAGAGTCCTCAGGAAAGACTGAGGAATCAGGGGACACCCGCTTGGTCCCGGCCAAGATGGGAAGTGCCACTCTGAGCACAGTCCACCCCGCAGGGCCCCAGAGCCCCAGCCCCTGGGACTCGTCCCTGCCTCCCAAGGAGAGGGGAGCACAGCGCAGCTGTCCCCCACGTGTCTGTCGGTGGGCGCCGTGTCTGTTGGTGGGCACCGTGTCTGGGGCACCCGCTTTCTACTTTCACCCGGACAACTCAAACCCAGTGTTATCTTCTCAGCTCTCCCTTGGGGAGTCTGGAACCCCCAAAGATGAGGGGGATGTTCCCTCTGCTTGTCCCTGTCAAAACACTGATCATGTTATCCATCCTGCTGGGGCCTTGAGGGCAGGGGCCGAGTTTATGGGTAATCACATCCGCAGAGCTCCCGAGGGCACGGCCCTTTCGTGGCCCGGAGGCACCGAGCCCTGCCTGGATGGAGGTCTGTAAAGTCTGCAGAGATGGAGGTGCAGGCAGTGGCAGCCCCACTCTGGGCGTGGCGGGCACTGGCGAAGACGGCCCCCTCGGAGCCCCCCGCCCAGCAACAGCAGCTTCCAGGCTCTCACAGCGGAGAGGCCGGGAGGGAGGGAGGGAGACAGCCGTGGGGGCCGTGTGGTAGCTGAGCCCATGCTCTTCTCCACCGCCGCTGAGACAGCCCTGCTCCCCCTTGAAATAGTTGGGAAGGGAGACTTCTAGAACAAGCAAATGGAGCTCCCAGAACAGCAGGTGCAGGCAGGGCCCCAGAAACACAGGGCGTGACCATTACCTTGACCTGGTTTTCCCCACAGTCACATGGGCCGAAAAACATGGATCGAACCAAAATCACCGATTAATCATATTTCTGGGAAATAGTCTCCCCATCAGACAAATTGCAGCCCATTCATAGGACTGAGATGAGATCTTGCCTAGGTTGTAACAAGAAATTAAATGTGAATGAATAAAAGACATTTATTTATTCATTACTTGATGGCCAATAATAACTTTTCAATTTTAAATCTTGGATAAGTTATTTTGTTTTGTGTTTTGTTGTTGTTTTGTTATTTTGTCTTACATTGCAGATTTGCGGAAGAATCAGCCCAGAAGTCAGGGCTCTGGCGAAGGCCGGAATCACTCGCTGCGCCAGACCCACAGTAGAGTGGACCAGGCCGTCCGTCCTCCCCAGGGAACAAGAAAACACCCCCATTCTTGAAAGACTGGAGAGAGAGCATGTTGACTAGCAAGCTTAACATTCCAGACCACTTGGTGGGCTTTTTGCTTAGTGCAGATAGATTAGCCCTGGACTTAATCCACCAGCCTCCGAGAGACTTTGTTGTACTTTCCCAGCCCGATACCTTTAATTGTGTGGGAGCCTCTGCCTGGAGCACGTGCAGCCCTGTGTCGCCTTATCAAGACCCAACCCGTCAGCCTCCCCAGGGAGCCAGTGCTGACCAGGAGAGCCTCGGGCAGGGGTATCAGGGCGCCGCCTGGGTCGGCCGGGGCAGGAAGGCCGCCGGAGGGGCAGAGGAGAAGCCGGGACAGGGCAGGCCCAGCCGACCCCCTGGGGCATTCCAAAGATTAGATGATCCCAGAAATTCCACCGCAAGAGCACAGTGCACAGAATAGAGGGGGAGAAAAATCTCAGGGGGAGAAAAATCTCAGAGACAGAAAAAAATGCTGCAAAAAGAAATAGGAGCTACTCGAGGGAAATAAACTCACCTTGACTTTGGGCAGTGAAGTTTGGGGGAAGCATCCTCCTTTTGTCCCTAGGCAAGCACAGAACACCCAAGTCTGTCCTTCCGTGGTCCCCAATTCATTCCATGATTCCAACTCCTCTTGGCCCCTCACTCAAGGGCTTTGCCTCTTTCTCGCTCTCTCCACATCCAGCGCATCAGCAAGTCTTACTGGCTCAAATTCCAAAATAACCTTCAATTTTAAAAAGGTTGAGTGCCAACTACCCTCACGTCACCTTCAGTCACCCAGTGAAATAGGCATCAGTGTTTCCAGTTTCCACGATGCAGTTTCTAGGGCTCTGGTGGGTTCAGGGACTGTCCCAAGCTCTCAGGAGAGGCCCCAACAGAGCCAGGTGTAGCCTGGGGCCTTTGATGCTGCCCTGGCCTGCTTGTTCCCCTGCAGCTCGACCTCCGGCTCCCGCCACACAGTCAGGGCGTCCCAACTGCTTCAGCCGACGCTCACCTGAGTGGCACCTCTTTACAGCCGGACTCCTGTTATTGTGGGTTTTAAAGAGTGCCCCTCCCCATGTGACGGTCATCCGCACAGCTAGGACCCTGTGACTCCTGTTTCCTTCTCCTCTTGTTACCATGATATCACCCAGGGTTGCCTGCAGTAAACCCAGGGGCGTTCCCAGAGCACCTGCAGCAGGAAGGACCCAAACCGAGTCTTGCAGGACACCTGGGAGTGAGGCAGGGGGGTGGAGGGAGAAGCACGGTGCTCTAGACAGAGCAGCAACACACTGTGAAAACAGACGCCCTTGGGGAGACCACGAGCGTCACCTGTTCGACACCCGCTGGGGGTGCGCCGCCTGCTCTGGAGATTTCCTTCTAGACGAAGGTAGTTCCACGACATAACACTCCTGGCCTCTGTAGGCTTCCAGTGGAGGTCAAGGGATGTATCTGATTGGTGAGTCAGGAGAGGACAGGTAGGACAGCCGCCTGCCCTCTATGAAGGACAGAGATTGAGTCTCCCCAACCTCCTCCCCCTGCAGAGGCACGTGCTGCCCGACTGCCAGGGCTGCGTGCGGGTCTGTTCTGCTGGGGTCCATGCCCAGGAAGCCCCTTGGGCTGCACACCCGAACCCCACTCTGCAGTCGGCTCCATCTAGTCAGTACTGCAGTCAGTACTAGGGTTCGCCTTAGAGCTCTCTCTACTCCTCCTTCCTGTCTCTTAGTTGTTCCAAACTCGGGGTGTGATTTCCTGGCTCCCCCCACCCTAATCCTGCTAGACAGCTCCTTGCTGCGGCTGCTCGGGTGGCCAGTCCTCTGCCCCTCCCAGCACGTGAGCGGAGCACCTGCTGCAGGCCTGAGAGAGGAAGCTCGAGGTGGCAGGTGCCCAGGTGAAAGCAATGAGGCAACGTGATGATGTGCTCAAGGTCACGCATCCCATGGCGATCAAAGTCCTATGTCAGGACCTTCACCTGTGCATGCAGCCGGTGAGGTCACACAGGGACCCCTCCTCAGTGATCTGCTGCCACCGTCTTTAAATTCTTAGTGACATTGGAACAAGAGGTCCCACATTTTCTTTTCTGCGCTTGGCCCTGCAAATTACGTAGTTGATCCTGCAGGAGGAACCGGGCTTAGAACTCAGCACCCCCCCACCCCCGCCTCCCCGAGCAAGGCCAGTGCATTTCCTGCCACCCCGCTCTGATGACTGAGTGCCGGCAGGAGGCCTGAGAGCCTCTGTTGAATGACATCTCCAGATTTCCTGGCTACTGTATCATTCTGGCCCCAAGCTGAGAGCTGCTGCTTTTTCTTCTAATAAAAGTCACCTCCTGGGGCAAGTGATTGCCGTCCTACCTGGGGCTACAGGCAGCAGAGTCTCAGAGTCAGCCAAAGGTCAAATCGGCACCAGGGCCTGGAGAGGAAAAAGGTCAGGTGAGCTCAGAAAGGTTTAGGAAAAATGCGCCAGGCACAGAGAACTTGTATACACACAGACAGAGCTGCAGGAATTGAGAGACATTTACAAGCCTAAAAAATGAGAGAGAGAAAAAAAACGCTCTCCACCAGCTTCAATCCACATCTTTCTCAAGAAAACTATGGCACCCGTCTCCTATTAAGGACACGTTGATGAAGAGAAGTATGTTTCTTTCCACCCCAATGACAGCACTTCTTAGCTGCAATAGTTAATCTGCAGCAAAGCATAAGAAAAAGGGTGTTTGGGGTAGAGTTTGCCACAAAGGAAGGTTTTTCTTGACAAGTTTATCTGTACAAATTTTCTATATCTCAATACACACACACACACACACACACACACATATATATATATATAGAGAGAGAGAAATCCTATATATAGATGCCCATTTTCTGTAATACCTTGGACTGCAGGCTTATTCTTGTTGCATTAATAGATTGAGAATGAATCATGTTTCTCACCACGATGGGACTCCCTCCTCATCAGCCAAGACCCCCTCGGTGCCCAGAGTAACTCAGAGGCAGAAAAGGCAAGCAGGTTCACAGAGGCCCAGGGGAGCGTGCTGGCCTGGCGTGACCTTGTGCTCATCCCCAGGAGACCAGGTGTGGGATTCTGGCCCAAGAAGCAAGATTATCGTTCATATTTTAGAAACCACATTTTATAATACCTGCCTCTCAATTTACACTCAATTAGCTTAACAAGTTAAGGAATAAATCAATGGAAAATTTCAACAGTTAAAAAACATACAACCTCTAACTTTCCAAATAAAACACGCCAGAAAAAATGTTAAAGTTTTTAAATAGTTCATGTTCTGTGTCACTCTTTAGAAGGTTTGAGTCTTGCTAAATTTTATATGTTGGAAGAGCGGCATTCTGAGCAGGGAAACACAGAGTTCTATAGGCACAAAGGGTGGGAATACAGTCCACGTCCTGTTCACATGGGCGTCAGAGAGATCAAATAGAAAAGCAGTGATTTGGCTGGACGTGGAGGCTCATGCCTGTAATCCCACCACTTTGGGAAGCCAAGGTGGGAGGATCACTTGAGGCCAGGAGTTCAAGACCAGCCTGGGCAACATAGCAAGACCCTCTCCCTACAAAAACTAGAAAAAGAAGAAAGTCAGTGACTCAATTGCTTGGTGGGTTAAGGCTAGTTCCTCTTAAAAAGATATTGCTAGATCCCTTTTTAGGACTCAGAGGAAAATCAAAAATGATGTCTGATGTCTACCTGTTCCTTTCCAATTCTGTTTCAATATTAGAATTTTCTTTCACAATTATATTTGATTAACATTAAATCTCTATAGTGGGTCAGCTTGCTTAATGCAGCAACAATGTTTCATTCCCACGGAAGTGTTCTGTTCTCTGAAGACACGGGGGTTTCCGAAGCAGCCCGTCGAGGTGGATTTTGCAGGCCTCGTTCCCAAATTACCAGGAAGCAGGGGCACTTGTGTGTGGGTGTCAGAGATGACGACTGGCCCTCTCCACGCCCATCTCTTCCCGTGTCCTTTCTCAAGAAATCAGTCCCTCCTGCCCCAAAGTGTCCCGCTGATGGCCTGCAGATTGTCCCGCATCTCAGGGCCTGCCTGGGCATCCTGGTAGCATGTGCTCTTAGACTGTCACGCGCTGGACGGATACCTAGTCTGCTGACTAGATGGCATTTGGATAAGGAAGGGACAGGAAGGCACGGTGATGCCTCTCCCTGCCTGTTCTGGGGTGTGCGTGCAGGGCGCTGCCTTTCCTCAGACAGAAGCAAAGCGCCGCGTCTTGTGCAACACCGCCACGTGAGACGTTTCTGCAGAGCCTCTTGGTGGTGGGCGGGGGCCGGGGCACTCACTCTGGCTGTCCGCAGCAAAACCAGCCGCTTGGAAACCGAAGAAGGAAGCATTTGGGGGGTGACACAGCAGGAAGAGCTGAGGTTGGGGCGGGCGCTGTGCTGCACACTATGCCATTATTACCGTCTTCGTTTAAAGACAAGGACACAGGCTCAGAGAATAAAAGCAAGCTGGGGGAGTTGTGTGGGACGCGCCATCAGCCATCTGACCCTGTCCCTCTGCGTGACTCTAATCCCCAACTGCTTTCCTCTGTCAGGAGCCAGCGCTCATGGGGATGAGACTTCCTGCAGCACTGGCCTCTTAAGCCAAGACTTCCAGCGCCCCAGCTCGGCGAGTGGAGGAGGGAGGAGCACCTATGGGCCTCTCCAGACACGTGACCTGTCGGCGGGCTGCGTGCGGCCTTTGGCCTGTGCAGCGTCCTTCTCTTATGTCCACATCCCCCGTCTCCCGCTCCTGCGCCTTCCCTCGCCAACCTAGCTCAGCGCCTAGGAGGAGCAGCTCCTTCAGCTGCGGTTCAGGGGAGCAAGGGACAGGCGAGGGAGGAGGCTGGGGACCTGACATCTGTCTTTGCTGTTCCCTGTCCCTCCCTCCTGCCCTCTCGCTGTGGACTCACTTGCCATCCACGGTAACAGCAACAATTTGTTGAGAGGATTGAAATTTGAGGAAGATTTCCATTCGTATGGTTGGGTAATTGTCATAATAACGTGATCCAGAGGAAATTCTTAGCACCTAGATTCTTATCGAGGGCGCAGGGTATCGACAGACCTCAGCTCCTGCTCACGAACACACTTATTTCTGCTCCAGAGATATATAATCAATAAAATACTTTCAAGCATAAAATACTTTACATCAGATGAGATTATGTGGGAATGGAAACGTGAGTTCAAAGAGAAAAGAAAGGATGTAAATTTTTCAACTGCTCAGGAAGAGCATGTCGGTAGTGGTTTTGTTTTAATGTATGAAAAATGTGTGTCAAATTGCTATGATATTTATAGTCCACTGGATAATTTAAAAGAGTGATGCTACCATTTTATTTCTAAATGTCAGTACAGTTGACCCTTGGAAAACTCGGGGGTTGGGTATGCTGACCCTACATAATTGAAAATCTATGTGTAACTTTAAACTCTCCCCAAACTTAACCACTAAGAGCCTGTTGTTGAGCCTGTTGTTGACCAACAGCCTTACCGATAACATAAACAATTAACACGTAAATAGAATATATCTATATGTATTTTATGCATTCATGACATGCCTAATTTCTTCTTAACTTTTTCAATATTTTTAGGCTATGTGATTCATCTGTAAGTTTTTCAAATTGTCACAAATCGCCGAAAATTTTTCCTATATATTGACTGAAAAAAGTCTGCGTATAAGTGGATTCGTGCAGTTCAAACTTGTGTTGTTCAAAGGTCAACTAGTTGTAATCCAATGGAAAGTTCATCCTCTGTAGCTATTTAAATTTGTAACAACGAAACTGGTAAACTTAAAAATGTGCAAGGTTACGGAATTCTTGTATTGCTGCAGCCACTGCTCAGGGCGCCAAGCAGAGGGAGTGCGGTCAGGGGCTGAGCTGGGCAGCCCCTAGCAGTCAGACGTGGGCCCGCCTGGTGACGTGTTGGAACCTGAGTCCCATCCCAGCCTTCCTCACGATTCAAGTGTGTGTGGAGGGGGTGAGCCCTGGGATGCCTCCCCGACTGCCATCATCTTGTCTGGCCCCGTCACGGCGTGGTCTCCCAGACAACTGAGACTTGGAGTCTGCAGGACTCTCAGGGCCGGCCCCGGACACCATTGCCCCTGCCTCAGGAGTGAGGCTCTCTGGGGACACTTCCTCTGTGTCCCTCGTTCGCCTGTTTCTGCAGCAGGTCTCCTGGGTGCCAGGGCAGGGAGAGCTTTCATTCCCGGAAAGTGTTTCCCCGAGAGAGGGAGTCTAGCCCTCTCTCCCCATTCACCACAGCTGGAGCCTCTCCACCACCCCTTCTCCTCCGGCTGTATCACAGCGCCCCACGCCAGGTGCCTTGAAATCACAGAAACGCACTGTCTCTCAGTTATGGAGCCTGCAAGTCCAAAACCAAGGTGTTGGCAGGCCATGCTCCCCGATGGCTCTGGGCAGGACACTTCTGTGCCTCGTCAGCTGCTGGGGGCTGCTGGCATCCTCCACGTGCCTGGTTTGCTACTGTGCAATTCCAGTCTTGGCCTCCGTCGTCACACGCTTCTCCCTGTGTGTCTTCGTGTCATCTTCCCTCTGTGCACGTCCCTGCATCTCTCCTCCTTTGCTTATAGGACACCAGACCTATTGGATTCGAGCCCACGCTAATGACTTCATCTTAACCCGATGAGGTGAAGACCTAATTTCCCAACAAGGGCACAGTCACAGGAACTGGGGTTTAGGATTTCAACAAATCTTTTGAGAGGACACAGCTCACCCCATAACAGCTACTGAGGGTATGTTACAAAATTCCTCCCGCTTTTCACTTTGAAGGATGTATTTCCAGTTAATATTTGGCATTACAAAACATGGATTTAGAGTCTAGATCTTTCCTGATTTGGAGCATGTTAGTCTTTCTGAGTTAGTTTCCTTATTTATAAAATGGGTATAACATACAATACTAAATTCTAGGATTGTTTTGGGTTCTACGTGAGCCAGCGTGTGCCACGCGGTACTCAGTAAGCGGGACCTACATGAAGGAAATCTGGGACATGGGGATTCCTAAACTTGACTTCCCTTCTTCTTTCTCCATGAACTCAAAATCCAACCCTCTTGTTTTATTGTTTGGTTTGTTTCTATTTTGATGTCTCTGCGGTGAGTAACTTCAGGTTAATCATAATCATTGGCTCATGGTATAGTATGATTGTTCCATGTTACCTTTTAGTTACTTAGTTTCTTTATTTGCATGCACACTCTAAATGAACATGTATGAACTCGATCGTCAATTATACATTTCATCTAGCAGCAGGCTCCGCCCATAGCCCACCTCCCAAGTTCCGTCCAGAGCTTCATAATGAACACACCTTTCCTTTGGGACATTGATAGCAAGCAAGTGACCCCACTGGATGGGCTTCTAACTCACCTCCCTCTCACAGAGCCTGCTCCAGGGGGATCTCCCGAGTGGGTCACCGAGCTTGTGACCCACGTACCAGCACCTTTGCGAGAAGCAGACAGCAACTCCTGGTCAAAGCCCCAGTCTGATTTCCTCTCCTGGGAATTTAGAATTTGTCCCTTGAGGTTCTGAGTAATCGCTGCAGGGCATGTGAACCACCAAGTCATGAAAAGTTGTGCTTGGGTGGTCACATTTCTGCTGTGTACAAGGGAGACAGAAAGATCTGTTCCTCGTGGAGAAAGATAAACAAGGAAGATGGGCACACAGCAAAATGGGTTAGAGGGAGCTGGTGGCTCCCCAGAGCTGGAGAGAACAGCCTCTTATCCTTGATTGCTTCCTAAATCGAGATCTGTCACCTCCCAGGGCTGGGCTGTCTGTCCCGCCACTGAATTCTGGAGGAGCCCTTGCAGTTTGCTGAAGCTGCCCTGCGTGGGTTGCCCCACCTGACAACCAAGCGATCAGAGAACACAACCACGCTTGTATGGGACAAAGCCACATCCATATCTCATATGCAAGCATTGGTTTGCTAATTAATCTATGACTTTCTGAATCTTTGTCTCTATGAATCTTCTGTCTCTAGGCTAAAATGACAGAGACAGAGGCAGCGTGGAGTGGAAGAGCCAGCCAACTGACCTGGCCCCAGCCACTCGTGAGGTCTTTCTGTTCTAAGAATTTACCTATTCTTTCTTCAATTACGATTGCCTAAAATAGAGGTAGTGACTTTGGACTCTTTACCACTATAATAAGAGGAGAATTATTACAGTCCACCAGAATTGTACTGCACAGCGAAGATAAAATACATATATGTCAACTCCAGGCTACGCAGTCCCAGGGCCACACCGCCACCCACCAGAGCCATGTCGGGAGCCCCAGATGCTGATTTATCTTTTCGTGTGTCCAACATGAGACCTTCTGACCGCAGCCAGCAGGACTAGCTATATAATTTGCAGGAGCTAGTAGGAAGCAAAAATTCAGTGTTCCTTGTTCAAAAAGTATTAAGAATTTCAGGAAGGTGACATTAAACCACATGCAAGGCTCTTCTATGCTCAGGGCCCTGTGGGACTCCACTGATCACACCCCCGGGAAGCTGGCCACGGCAACCAGAGGACAGGTGCATGGTGCGCCGCTGGCCAGGGGACACATCCATCTTAGTCTCCTGCAAAGAAAGTCTTTTTGAGCCTTGTATATAGTTTCAGCTCCACCTGGGAGCTGCCATTCAACATTTGTTGAGTAAATGAATTGCCTGTGGCATGAGCTAATGGCCCAGGTGGGAATGTAAAATAATTAATTGCTTCTCCAAACACCAACAGGAGGAAAGGAATAGTGAAGTAGTCAGCTATTATGGGGACTCGAGGCAGCCTCAATAAATAGGCCAAGTCTGGAATTGGCTGCTACCTGGTCTTGGGAAGAGACAAACATGAACAATGCTTTAAAATGTACCAGTGAAAGAGGAAGGATGGTCCCCATGGTTGGACTGGAATTCCCATCAGGCGCAGGAGAGATGATTACAGGTCAAGAAATAATAATAATGCTCCTTAAACTTTTTGCCTCTGATTGATCCAGCCTAACTGTTTAAAGTGTCTCTGGGCTCACTCCAAAGCCACTGAGTCAGAGCCATTCCTGACGGAGCCCTGGAATCTGCATTTGTAACAAGCCTTCCGGATGATTCTTGCTCCAAAGTTTAAGACCCGCTGGTGTAAGAAAACTGTAAATCCTGACCTTACATTTCCTGAAGACCATTCCGTCCCAGTCTGTTCCAAATATCATTCACTGCTGCAAAGATGGGGCTGCACCTGCCCCTGAGGGTGCAAAGAAGAAGAACGTGGGGCTGTGCATGGGGAGAGGAACGTCGAGGAAGGGGAGCGTAGGCAGAAACTATCCCCTGGAGCAGCTCAGCTGCCTCTTGGCTTCTCAAAATCTTTTCCCGACGGCCCAGGCACCACGTGGAATAATTCTGTACTGTGCTCTGAGAGTCAGAGAAACACTGGGTGCAGTCGCAAGAATGTTGTACCGGAAGTGCAGCCGTCAGCACGCGGTAGGAGCCGCGCGGCTTAGTGCAAAGAACCCTGGACCAGACCGCGGGAGACCCAGGCTCAGTCTGAGCTCCAGCGCCCATTTGCCCTTGGAGTTCCAGGAAGTTCCTTCGCTTTCCTGAGCTTCTTTTTATTTCTTTTGAAGCTTTGAAGTGGGATAACAAAGTTATCACCAAGAGATTTTGTGAGAATTAAATGAGAACGTGCGAGTGAAAATACTTTGAAATGTTTATATCAACAAAGTGTGAGTCGCGATCTCTTGTTTTTGAGTATAATCGATGCTACAGTGAACATCTCTGGGCGCATCTCTCATTGCTCCAGGAGGTAGTGTTCCTGGATAAAAAACATTATTCCCCAAAGTGGAATTTTGGAGTCAAAAGATGCGAACATTTTAAGGCCCACGATGCATATGGCCAAATTACCCCCACAAAAGTTGCTCAAATTGAACTCAAACCAGCATTAGATGTGACTGGTATTCCCCACCATTCTGGTCACCAAAGAGTATTATCTTTTATTTGCATGTTTGTAAATTTGGTCTTGTTGTTTAAGTTAATATTCCTTAAATCTCTAGTGATGCTGACGTTAAGTGTCACACATTTATAATGCATTGTCATCTCCTCCTTTGTCGTGCGTCTCCTCTTAGTGAGATGACTGCAGAAGGCACTCGGCCTGGGTCAGGAACCTCAATGAACGTTAGCCGCTGCCACATTGTTGTTTCTTTCCTCTGATTTTCTATTGGCATGGCCAGTATTTTTCTGAGTTTGTTACTTCACTCGCCATTCTTTATGACGTTTCTTGCCCATAAGAAAAGCTTTTAATTTTGTGGTAGTTAAAACATTTTCAGCAGTGGGTGTGCGGTAGCTCCCGTTTATAATATCACAAACACATTCCTCACCACACTGACAGCATGCCTTTCCCTCCCTTTCCCCCAGCCGCCCACACACGTTTTAAAGACGTGCTTCAGAGCACTTTATATTGAATGGATATTGCAGGCTTTTTAAATTTTAAAATAATAGTCACGAGTTGAACTGCCTGGCCTTAGAGTCTCATGGAGTTTCCCATGGGTGTTAGATTATGGACTTTTTTTCTTGTGAACCTCATTTTGATAAATGTTATTTTCCATCCCATGAAGGTTTCTAGATTTGAAGAAATATTTTAATTTTAACCTGCCTGTCATGTTATCTCTACATTTTTTCCTCCTTAAATTTGTGTAATTGTAGTGTTTTATCTTTTTATTATTTTTTCACGTTATGGATCTGTTAATATCTTGATTGCTTCAGAAAGTGATTACTGATGACGTACTAAATTCTAGGCGGTGTTTTTGGTGTTGAAGGCGCACCCGTGAATAAAACGGCAAGACTCCTGCCCTCGTCACGCATATACAGTCTAGCGTCTGTTTTGTTAATTGCTTCTCAAAGGTTTTCCTAAATTTATTAATATTTGCATTTTCCTTCATTATTTCCTTTCTACTATTCTCCCATATTTGTTTTCTTGAATTTTTCTCTAACATCCTTTTCCGAATGCTTAGTGTCTTTAATTTTTTTCTTAATTAATAATAAAAGAATTTAAGGCTATGGGTTTGAGTCTGAAAATAACATTAGTTTCAACATACACATTTTTATTTGTAGCATTCTCACTTTTTTAAGTTATACACTTAACTTTTTCTGATTCTAAAAGTATTGATTATTATATTTGTAAATCTTTGCATTGTTTTCATGTCTGGAAAGTTTCTCCTAACCGGAGATGAAGAAAATATTACAGTTTTTATACTGTAAACTCTTTAACTTGTTACTATAATTAAAGTTTATTTTAGACTATATCAGGTAAGTTTTTTTTTAAGTAGCTAAACATGCTCTCAGTGCTATTTATTAAATAATCCTTTTCTCACTATTTTATGTTGTCACTGATTTCATTTGAAGTTCCCATATATTTTTGGTCTGTGAGTGAGCAGTCACCTTCATTTAGGTATGTTATAATTTAATTACTTTAAGTTTATGACATGTTTTAAGGGCTTCATCATTACTCATTTTTAAAATAAATTATTATCTCTTCCACCCATTTAATTTTTCAGATTATCTTTAGAATCACCTTATCAATATAGAAAAAATCCAATACAAAGTTATTGGACTTTTACTGAACCTATAGTTAATTGGGGATAAAAATGGCATTTCCAACCCTGATGAGCTTTGCCATCCAGAAGCATTACAAGTTTCTCCAAGCCTCTCCCATTGTTTATATTTAGGTGTCTTTTATTATCTTCTTATTTGTCTGGTTTTTTTTCCTTGAATGGGTTCCTAGATTTTTTGCTAAGTTTATTTCTATATATATATTTTACATATATATATGTGTGTGTGTGTACCTATATACATATACATGATTGCATACACACACACATATGTACACACACACACATACATACAGTGGATCTTTCCCCTGCCAGATATTGCCATTAATAAGGAGGTTAAATATTCATTCACATTTATTTGGTTACATCTCACAAATTACTGAGTTCTTTTTTCAGTTATAACTCTAATTTTAGTAATCTTGGGATTTCTAGTTTAACAATTATAAAGTCTCCTAACAATAAGCATTTTCCTCCTTTTTTTAGGCTATTTTTCTTACATGTCTTATTGCATTGGCTATAATTTCTAGAGCAATGTTAAAGAGGAGTGGTGATAAAGGTCATTTTCTTCTGGCCTTACCTTAAATGAATCTTTCTAGAGCACTTCAACTTTGAGTATGGTTCTAATCATTGCTTTCAGATTGATATGAAGTATTCTTTAAAGGAAATAGCCTTTCTAGCATGCAGTAAAATATTTCATATTTAAGGCATACCAGTTGTTGAATTCCCGCTACACATCAACATTACACTATTAGAGAAGAGAATAGGGGCTCTGCAAAATGAAGTTATCTGCCTATTTCAAGCTAGAACTAATACTCTCATTTCCTAGAAAAATGAGGTCTGCACTTTTTTTTTTATCTCTAAATTCAACCTAAATTCTCCTGTAAATTAAACCTGCAGTGATTCTGCCTTCAATAAAGCTGTCTTCTCTTGATTTTATTTACTAAATTTGTCATGTAATGATCCCTTTTTTTTTTTTTTTGAACTTTCATTGATCAGGATTCTGAGCTTTCCAAATCATTGCCTATAAAGAAGGGGAGAAAAAAGTAGAAAAGAAAAGGAAGAAGGAGAATATAAGATGTTCCTATTTACTCCCCTCTTGGCCTCCCCCCAGCATCCCTGGATTCCCCCAAAGCTCCCTCTCTGGGGGGTGAAGTGGTGCTGTTTGCCCTGCTCTGAGGAGGGACACTCTGTGTTGCCGGGTCAGATTTCTTGAGTACAGTACTGTAGAATTTGGAAGGTCGCAGTGTGAATTTTCTCCTTTAATAAGATTTGCTATTTATTGAAAAGGAGGCTTTCTTCCCCCTATGGTAGTACAGCTTCTTTCTGTAATTTGTAGACTACAAATACAAGTCAGATTGGTTTTTATTTTGATTCTTGAAGATATACAATAGCACCTTTCTTTTCTCCATTATGTGTTTTCTGAATAGCCGAGTATTTTGTGAGCGGTATGTATAATTTTTTTAACTTTTAGTGTTTTATTATTTGTACCAGCTGCTGGCAGGGTTTGGACAGCATCTGTCATTCTGCTGCACAAACACTGAGTGGCATTTATGTCTCCCTTTCAACAGGGTGTTGGCTGTAGGAACTATGTTGTTCCATAACCCAGCATTTCCTAGAACCTGCCCAGGAGACATTAATTTTTAAAGATGACCTTTGACAAAGGGGGCTAGTAGACAAGTCCACAGATTCGCAACAAACAGAGAAGTCTCGTGATAAAGAAATGCATTTCACTCCGTTTAACCCAGGGTTTCCCAAACATTTTATTGTATAACCCTTTGCCTTGCCTAACCAAAATCTCAGGTCTACAAAACACTCTTAAAAACACACTGTCCTTACCCACATCTCACAGAAAATCCCACCATTTCCCTCATGCGTGATAGATTAAAAATTATATCATAGCATCATGTTGATCACTTAAAGTTATTTATAATTGCGACTAAGTTTATGGTGCAATCTATATGTAAACATGACCCCATCATGTCTATGTAGATGTGTCTCTTTCCTTGGTGTGAGTTCAGCCGATCTCTGCTTTTGATTTTTTCATAAACCATGAATCCTTCCAGTTAGTCTTGAATCCTCCAACCCTCGTTGCTCGTGGACACCTGTACTGTATGCTCCCACCTGACTCTCGGGGCAGTGCCAGGGCCAGCAGGGCAGCTGTCCAGCCAGGTGGATTTCCCTCTAGGTGCGCCACAGCCCCATGGGGTTATTAGCGCACAGTAATCCTGAGTCATTTACCTGTGTGGACCAATTCCATCTCCTCTCCCACGCCTGGCACTCAACCCTGGACCTCAGCTAGCCAGGCGCCAAAGCACTCGGAGATATTTTCCAATAAAGAGGAAAGGATCTCTCGCTTCCTTTATCTTCCTTCCTTGTGTGTCCTGTTCACCACAGTGAGCACTCCCAGAAAGCTACTGGGAGTTCAGAGTCCAAAGCAGAGTAACCGGCCCACATTGACAGGTAACAGCTGCCTGTGGCCAGGTGACAGCGGTTTGGGCCCTGGGACCCTGAATGCCTCTGATTGGATCGGGTGATCCTGGCTCAGGAACTTTGGGTACCAGCTTCCTGGTGTGCTCAGGTTCAGTGCAGATCCCTGCAGACCTCCTGAATTAGCAGTTCTCGGGTGTGTCCTGGGAATTGGCCTTTTAAACACATGCCCATGGGAGTGTGAGATTTTTTTTCCCAGGGGTACAAATCATCTTTTTCTTTACCAAGTCTTTGAACTCCAAACTTACATCAGATAAAACCTCTTACTGTAAATATAAGACCTAGTGGGTTTTTTTTACCTTCCTCCCTTCCTTCCTTTCTAAACTGCTTCTCCATAAGCAATCACCAGCCGCTCACCAAGTCCACCCCGCTTGACTATTCAGGACCCTGGCCGCCTCCTCCTCCTCGGCTCCCTAAGAAAAACTGTTCATGAAGTACTGGGAGCAAACAAACCCCAGAAACAATAAAGGGCCTCTCGAGCTACTCAAAATACATTATAACAAAGCGGCAGATAAGCCTTCCTTTACCCATTAACAACTGCCCTGCGTCCTCCAGAAAACACCCCACACAGCACCCACAAAACAAAGAGAGTAGCAGGCTCCCCTCCTGGCCTCTGAGAAAGGCTACCGACCACGTCCTGTCTCTCCTTGGCCGGCGCCCAGAGCGGGAGGGTTCCCGATATTCTCCCGCTACGACATGCGTTGTTATCATGCAAAGCCGTCATGAGCTATTTGGGGGAGAATGCAGTTAATAGAATGGCCATCCATTTAAATTCCAACTTCCTTAGAGAAAATGTAGAAAGAATCATTTCATTCATTCATAAATTATAAATATACAAATATCTCCAGAAAAAACAGCTAATGGAGCTCCTTTATGCATAAATTTATTGAGGACTTTGGCTCATGTATCTTTCTGAAAGAGTGTGAGTGTTAACTTATTTATAAACTCATAGGAATAAGAAGTATTTGTTGAGCACCTACAGTATACCATATGTATAAGATACGGGCACCATATATACACGAGTTTACATTTATTAGACACTGATTATGGGCCGGGCACTGTGTTAAACCCTTTACATGATTTACCTACTTAATCCTACAACAACCAGAGAAGGTTCTAACATAAAAGAATGCTCATTTTACAGCTGAGAAGATTGAGGCTTACAGCATTTTGAGGTCACAGATTTATAAGCTTCTGAGTTACAAACAAAAGCCGAGCCTGTTGAAGAGTAGGTTTCATTCTCTCAATCCGTGCACACTTCCGTGTACTGTAACTTACTCGGCCGGCACTTGCTCTCACAGCTGAGATATTCTGTGGTCAGGTGGCATCAAATCAGGACTGGTGGATCCCTACAGAGCTGCCACGGCAGGTAACCCAAACTGGAGTCTGTTCCCAGTGCTGAGCGAGGCTGGATTTTCTGGTCTCCAGAAGGGCTGCTGAGACATAGCATCCTTTTGTTTATGGGTGAACTGTGGCTCCCACCCAAGAACAAGGACGAGGGCTTCAGAAAAGAGCCCAGTAACTGGCGTCTAGAGCACAAGGCAGGTGCCCTGGAAGGGCTGCTTTCCCGAGTATAGGTCTTTGAGAGCCAAGTTAGATTGACTTTTTTTTTTTTAAGACGTCTTGCTCTGTTGCCCAGGCTGGAGTGCAGTGGCATCATCATAGCTCACTGCAGCCTCAACCTCCTGGGCGCAAGTGATCCTCCCACCTCGGCCTCCCAAAGTGCTGGAATTATAGGTGTGAGCCACCACACCCATCCAGACTGACTTTTTAAAAAATTCCATCCCTGTTTTAACTTTTTCTTCTCATATCAAAGAGGATCCCCAATAACAATCACTTTCAAATTTAAGTTCACCATCGGTTGCTAAACAATGTGTGTTCTAGAACCTGGTCTCGCCCTCTGAAGGTGGCACAGGTGAGCCCCTCTTTCCACCACCGTAGGAACAGGCCTAGGAGAGAGGACGTCACTTCCCATTGCTGCCCATGACGCCAGCGGGCCCGTCCCACATCTCGGGCCATCCTGGCGTGATCATCGTGCATCAGTCCTGCTGGGTCAGGAGTGGGCTTCAAAAGAAGCAGCAGGTGGAATTTCTCCCGGAGCTCTCCCTCCAGTGGAGGCCTGTGGGGGTGACAGTCTGTGCCACCTCCAGCCTGAGCAGCGTTGGTTCTTTCTATTGAAGTTGCAGGCTCCCCCCGAACAATAACAGAGAGACACTGCACCTCCTAACACACACACACCAGCACAACTGGCCAGACATGGGATCAGGCCCTGGCCAGGGGGGCCTCGGACGACGACGACGGGAACACAGGCCGGACTGGGAGGAAAGGGGCCAACGGCCCTTTGATGCCAAAGAACGGCATAAGTTCCAAAGTCTGAAGACAAAAGGCAAGTCTGAGAGGCAGGGAGCTGTATTTCACTGTCTAGCGCACCAGTCCCTAAACGCACTTCCCTAGAGCCACAGAGGCTTGCGTGGGAAGGGCCTTGAGCCTCAGGCCACACTGGGGGGGCAAATTGCGCAGGTTTCTTTGCGGCAGGACTGCTCGGGGGTCTTACCATGAATTGTCAATGGCACGGTGAAGTTGTGTTTGGTTTGCAGGTTTTCCAGACTTGCTTGAGCAGAGGAACCTCTATGTGTCGGGGCAGGGGTGTGTGGGAGAGTGTGGGTGCGTGTGTGTGTTTGTGCATGTGTATGTGTGATGTGGGGCGTGCACGGGTGTCTATGTGTGTAACCTGGGTGTGTGTATGTGTCCACCTGGGTGTGTGTAGCACCTCGCGGAAGCTCTGCTGGGAAAGGCTGCGGTAGAGGTCTTCGTCCTAGGCACCGGAGCCAGCACCACAGTGACTTATTCTCTCTGGGTCAACATTGCAGCCCCTCTCTTGGCTACTGACCTCGCAATTTACACAGCTGACACCCAGGAAAGGATTCCAGGATCAGAAATATCTTAGGTCAGTTTTCATTGAGATTCTAGAAAGCTCTGGGAAGACGGTAGCTTTGAGCATCTTGTTGTTGCTCAGAGGGGCGGCGTGATGATGAACTTTAGCCTCCCACCCAGTACGCGTGGCCTGCTCCGTGGCGAGAAGCAGAGCAGAGGCAGGTTGCAGAGAGCTGCTGTGTGGGGACCGGGTGTGTGCTTACACAGGGAGGTGAGAGCAGAAATAACTGAATATTGATGTGGATGCAGCTTCCTCCCCCACTCCCTTCCCAGAACCCTAAAAAAGAAAATCTATTTTCCTCCAGAGCAGCTTTAAACAAAAATGATGGCTTTGATCCTTCTGCAAAGAATTGCCTTCTCTTCCTGGCATAGTGGCCACTCTGCAGGACTTCCATTCTGCCCCCTGGGACCAGGTGCAAAAGCCACCATGCCTCCGCCCAGTCCAGGCCCAGCTGTCTTGATTTGTTTGATGGGAGGACGGTTTACTGCCTTCCCCCCTGCTGACCATCCTAAATCACAGCCTTTCCAACCTGTTGGGTGGAGAACTTCAAAGGGCTGGGCCTGAGCCCTGCTTAGCATTTGAGAATGTCCAGCCGCTAAGAAACTTGAAAGGGAATCTCAGCAGCTCCCTTGAGAAATTGCCATTAATTTTGTAGAAAAGCCTCAGGAAATGTTTGCTGCTCATCTTCACTTCTGCTTAGGCTTTTAGCAAGCTTTAGAAACTGCACAAACAGGCACTCCAGTCCACAGTGTCTGGAAAGATTTCTGCTGGGAATGCTTGGGCCCCGGAGGTGGGGGTGCAACTCAGAAAAGCAGACCACAGGAAAGGATGGGTGTGAA
>VBSM01003186.1:2849531-2878365 GCA_008086735.1 Cheirogaleus medius
GGGGGGTACAGGATGAGCAGGGAGGGCACCCCCACAGCACTCAGAGAATAGGCCACACAGCTTTGGGAAGCGAGGATGCCAACGTCACCGATCTTTGCACACTGGAGGTCACCTCCTTGGCCCTGAGGGGAGTAAGGCCATCGTTACAGAGACAAGCAAGAACTTAAGATTTGCAGCTTTCCTAGAACTGAACCAAACAAGTGTTCATATAACATTATTTTGGGTTTCATTGATTTTTATTGCATCGACTCCATTTCTATGTGCAATTTTAAATATATGGTTTACTTTCTAAGAGACCTTTATTTTTTTCAATAAGCCCTTTAGAGAACCTACAAATGATCCCACTGAAACAATTCCGGTCATGAGTTTTTGCTATTGTTGTTCTAGCATGGGACTATAGTACAGGTGTCCCTCACATCCCGCAGGGACTGGTTTCAGGACTGCCTTGGACACCCGCATCTGTGGAGCCTCACGTCCCTGCTATAAAATGGCGTAGTGTCTGCATTTAACCTATGCACGTCTCCCGTGTGCTTTAAACCATCTCTAGGTAACCTAGAACCCCTACTCCAATGTAAACACTTGTTACGCTGCATTGTTTAGGGAACAATGACAAGAAAAAGTCTGTCCATGTTCAGTGCAAACATAGTCATTTCTTTTCTTAATATTTTCGACCGCCTGATGGTTGACTCCACGGATATGGAACCTACGGATACAGAGGGCTGACTGTATTTTATTATTGTTACATACAGGAATGCACAAATCAGAGAAAGAATGTCTCCTAATTTTATTCCTCAGAGGTAACCACCATTAACCTCATGCCAGAAAACTTTCCATGCCTATGAAATCTTTTTTTTTTTTTTTGTGGAAATAATCTAGGCAAAGGACTTTAGAACTGGCTTTTGATAAATAAAAATAATATACACATTTGAAAATAACACAGTGCTGCAAATGGGATCACACTGCATACGCTAATTGCAATTTACCTTCTTGTGAATGGCGGCACAGTATTTCACCGAATGGACTTTCGTAATTGATTATCTAATTCCCAATCGATGGGCTTTTGGGTTGTTTCCAATTTGTTGTTGTTTTGCTATTGAAAACAATGATGCAGTGAGCTTTCTAAAACCAATATCTTTGCATGTTTATGCTATTAATTCCACAGGATAGACTCCGAGGAGCACAGTTGCTGGACCGGAGAATACGGGCATCTTTCAATTCTGACGGCTGCGAATGTTCAATTCCCCACTATTCCAACGTGCACAGCCAGCTCCCCGGGTTCTTACTTCTCACTCTTGTGCCAGCCCAGTCGTGGGGAAAAACACACCAAATGCTGACACTGATTATCTCCCGAGGTGTAGTTACGTATCTGTTTCATTGTTTTCTCCATAATTTTCTTTAATTTCCAATATTTCCACTGTAATTATAAATTATTTTTGGAATTTACCAAAATAAAGTTTAAGTACTAGCTTTCAGAGGTGAGGGAAATTACTTCCAATTAGAAATTAGAAAAGGTTTCATTCATGCCTGTAATCCTAGCACTCTGGAAGGCCGGGGCAGGAGGATCGCTTGAGCCCAGGAGTCTGAGACCAGCCTGAGCAAGAGCGAGAGCCCGGTTCTACTAAAAATAGAAAAAATTAGCCGGATGTGGTGGTACATGCCTGTAGTCCCAGCTACTTGGGAGGCTGAGGCAGGAGGGTCGCTTAAACCCAGGAGTTTGAGGTTGCTGTGAGCTAGGCTGACGCCACGGCACTCTAGCCCGGGCAACAGAGTGAGACTCCGTCTCAATAAATAAATAAATAAATGGTTTAGTAAAGACTGTAATGCAGGGAAATGCCCGGGTCCTAATAGGCGGCAGGATTCCTGCATGGGCAGGATGGTGTTAAAGTTGAAGCTGAGACCCGAGAACAAGATGATGCGGATGACAGACAGGGATGACAGAGAGTCTGCCCAGGGGAGACTGGCGGGGCTGGGCGGCAGGAAGAAGAGTGTTGCAGCAGCTGCAGGAGAAGTGGGGCCGGGCAGAGACAGCTCGAAAGCAATTGCACGTCCAGTCCCCGGCAAGAGGGAGTGAAGGCCCAGCATCAGATAAGCGGCTAGACGCTAGACGGGGGAGACAACTCAACCCAAACCCGTGGAAGCAGAAACGTGAGCTTCTGTGGGGCAGCTCTTTCCCTGCATAAGCAAACAGAGCTGCAGTTGCCCCTTGCAGAAGCAGCTCTGCGGGACCTGAGCAGGTTTTTCCAGCTCAGCTAATTGTGAAACATAAATCTCAGCTTGGAAGGCTGGAAGCATTGTGCAATCCCTCGCTGGAGAGAGGTCGTGCTCGGGCTAGCAAGGAGAGGGTAATCTCCACCGCGGCCTGCGCCTTTTCCCCAAGGAACGCTGGATTCCTCCAAAATGACAAAAAATATGTGTGTGTTGTAACAGTTTCATTTCTAGATCAATATTTTTTCAAGGAGGAAAAGAAACTACAATTTAGGGAAAACAGAAGAGAAGAGATTGAAACTCTCCCACTGACCCTCTGTTCAATCACCAGGACGGGGCGGGGGGCGGCACCAGGCGGGGTCCCAGCTCCCAGCTCACTTATGAAAGAGCCACATGAAACAGCCCCATTAAATGCTTCAGTGCAGATTAGGGAACTGGCTCACAGGGATCGCATTTTTAAGGTAAGCCCATGGTAACAGGACAACCTCCCAAATCAGTCTCCTTTAACCACAGAGGTTTATTTCCTGCCCAAGCTACAGGTTGGCAGAGGGTTGGCTGTGGCTCTGCACCCCCCCAGGTCCCACAGCCAGATTCAGGGGCAGCTGACTTGGGAGGGGCAGGGTATTCTCATGGCAGAGGGGAAAGATAAGAAAGCTAAAACAAAACAAAACAAAACAAAAACAAAGAAACCTAGGCGGGACACTGTGGCTCACACCTGTAATCCTAGCACTCTGGGAGGCCGAAGCGGGAGGATGGCTCAAGGTCAGGAGTTCGAAACCAGCCTGAGCAAGAGCGAGACCCCCGTCTCTACTAAAAATAGAAAGAAATTAATTGGCCAACTAAAAATATATAGAAAAAATTAGCCGGGCATGATGGCGCCTGCCTGTAGTCCCAGCTACCTGGGAGGGTGAGGCAGAAGGATCGCTTGAGCCCAGGAGTTTGAGGTTGCTGTGAGCTAGGCTGATGCCACGGCACTCTAGCCTGGGCAACAGATAGAGACTCTGTCTTAAAAAAACAAAAAAACAAAGAAACCTGACAATGGCCCTTAACCTTTCAGCGGGAACTGGCACACTGCATTACTTTGCTCACCTTTCATTGGCCTAAGAAAGTCACTCCCCAAGGCTGCTGTCAATGAAATGGGAGGGAGACTCCACCAGGGAGGTTCCCTGCCACCTGCTAGTGGAGAACTTTGTAGGCTTCTTGCAGGGGAGGGGAAGCCCGCTGCTGAGAACAACCGCACGGCCTGCCTGCGGCCAGGGTGGAGGGGCTGGGACTTGCAGCCCCAGGCCTGCGCTGTCTGCTACAGGCACTTCCTCCCAACACCCCACCCGGATCCTGGCCCATCTGAGTGTAGCTCTGATTCCAGAATGGTGCCTTGTGTTCCTCTCTCACCTCTGGCTGGCATCCTGTTCCACTTTGCAGAAGACCACTAGGACCATCGGGCTTCCACCTCTGAAACACCACCTCTGGACGGTGGCTCTGAGCCCGGAGTAACGCACTTGCTGGGAAATGCAGACTCAAGTCCAGGTCAAGCTCAATAGGACCCTTTTTGGATGGCTGACTTTTACCCTTTGGGATCTACAGCCAGATCAGTGTCTCCTGCTATGTATGACCTTCTTCCTTCTCAGCTTCTTCCAAGTCTCCCTCCGCCCACTGTGAGGTGCCGACATACTTTGCAGCCAAGTGGCAGAGGTAGGAAAGAAAGAAGATCTCTACCAGAAAGGCACCTCCCCTCGAGTCAGTCCCCGAGGGGCGTGTGCTGGCAGGTGCCGCCCGCCCTGCTGGAGCTCAGCGCCAGTTCTGCCCTGCTCCTGCTTGTTCTTTGCCCATGTAGTGTTAGCAAGCATCCGTGTTTATGAGCTGCAACAGTGAGGCCTATGCAAACAAATTCTCTAAGTAATAACAACCAACCTAAATACTATGCTCAGGAGCAAACTGTGCTTTGCAACCGGCAGAATCAGCTTCTCACGTCTGAGTCCCGTTTGTAGAATGCTTGCTCTGGGGGTGCGGAAGAAGTCTTGGGTGGCTCTCGGGGGACCTGGAAGTTTCACTCTTTGACCTGACAACCAACAGGTAACCAGAGAAAACAAAACAACACACCAACAAAAACAAACAGGATTACTTAAAACAAGGAAGGCAACATAGACAACCCCAAATTTAAGAAAACTGAGGAGGCAAAGTGCCCGCTGCCCCATCGTCTTGGCTATCATTATTGAAAAATTTTGCTCTAGTTCCTTTCCATGAGCTTGTAAAACTAAATGATAGTTTTTACATAAACGTTGGGATCCAGTTTTTCTTTTAAATTAACATCAATAGATGTTCTTCATAATGGTTGCTTTTGGCAGCTGAATAATTTTCCATTTACTGAAAGGATTGGATGCGTGTTAGGTAATTTAATTACCCAATCCCCTTACTGTTGAACACTTAGGTGATTTTTATTTTGCATTTTTGCAATGATAAAGAATACTATAATGAATATTTATGCATTCGGGTTTGTGCATAAATATGAGGTTGTGGCCATCTGACTTGTTTAAGCAATGAAGCTAGAGTCACAACAGTAGGGGTAGAAAATGATACTGCGTATTTACAAGAAACCTAAGAAAAATGATGCCAATTTTCTTCTATGTTTAGGAATCTGTAGGAAGGGCCACCTCTTTAAGAGCTCATGGAACCGACAATGGGGCGTGCTGTGAGTAAAAACTTGGATGAAAGTGTTATAGGGGAGGAAGAATATCTCCTGCTAACTGTCTGAGGTTCACTGGCTGGGATTCCTGTAACAGAAGACAGGTTAACAAGAGCAAACCCTACAGACTTACTCAATATAAATTTTACATGACACGGAGCCTTCATAAGGAAATGAAGACCTGAAGAAACAGTTAAGCCTGGGTGTTCTTATGCTAGCTTGATGAAGAGTCGCAGAAGAATGTGATAGGATGAAGGGTGTACGTTCCCTGGGGAAATTGTAGGGAGGCTTGTGCGTCCAGATTCCTCTCTGTGCCCCGTGTGTTCAGAGGTAGGATGCTCCCTGTGTCTGGGTGCAGGGAAGGCACCTCTCACGTGGGGGTCTTGTGACCTGCTTCAGGGGAAGGTCAGAAAGTCCCTCCTGCACCTGCTGCTCCTCAGATTTCTTTGGCTTAAAACATTCAGTATGCCCACGTGCCGTGCCGTATTCTGGGGTACCGTGTCCTGACCCCCGCCAGTGTCTTTCATAGCTCTCGTACCCAGGCTTGTTTGCAGGATAAATGGATCCTCCCCAGAAGGACCCAGGGAGGAAATTTCCCCTCAGGTATCAATATCTGAAAACTATGGCCCTCCTCTGAAGGTTAGTTTGTGTCGTATGGACATTACGAATCCTGCAAACTAAGTAGTCTCAGCTCATAGGGAGCTGGTGCACTTGTGGGGCTCTTCTAGCAAGTACTTAGGATCCTTCCTTACACATTTCTCTGCTAATCTCCCCTTTAACTTTATTTACAGTATGCTCTTTCTATCTAAAATGATGTTAGAAAGGAGTTCTTGATAATGTACAAAAAGAAAAAAAAAAAGCAGAACACAATAATGTAAACTACAAAAAATAGCATTAAAAAAAAAAGAATAGAAATGTATGTGAGTGCTGGAGTTCGGGGTGGGAATATGGATAGTATTTTCCAAGCTAGCTTTTGTGAATTTTTTTTTAACATGACCATGCATTACTTTTATAAAGCTATTGAGAAAATCATTAGCTCTGGGAACTGAAAAGGAAATGCGCGTGAACTCACTCTGTGCCCAGGCAGCTGCACCATTTACCTGTAACGGCGTTTTTAGGAAATTAGAAGCAAAAGCATAAGCTTTTGTACATGTACAATTTAATAATTTGCTGATTATTGCCATGCATTAGACTTTAACTACTCTGTCTACAAAGCACGAGCACCCTTTACGTAGTTGATGTAGCCGCATTAAACATTCATGTGACGTCTATATTCCCAGGGCTGGTTCGTTTGCATTTTCTCATGTCATGAGCTGCTGCAGCTGCTCCGCACTTCCCAGGAGAGGTGCTTGCACTTGGGAGGCAGGAAAGCCTCCTTTGTAGGGAGGCCAGAACTGTAGCAGCGGGCCACAGGCACAAAGGTTTGCCCTGTATGTGTTTTTTTCCTTTTCTTCTCCCCTCCGCCATTGCGGGGCATTTCCTGGGCGTCACGCTCTTTTCTCATTTTGATTGATGCTAATAGCATTTTCAAACTGCAATTTCCCCAGGATTACTTAAAAACCACACTTGGAGATTATGGTAGCAATGTTTCCAAATAGTGCAACACTTTTCACCCAATATTTTCAATGCTTTTAGAGTGGTTAATGCCTGGAAAATGAATTCAAAGGATTTAAGAAACCATTTTCCCTAAAACAGTTGTGCCTTGGAAACTTGATCAAGTTCTGAGTTTCTAAATACATCCTTCACGAAAATTAGCTCCATAAAATGAAACTACCTTTCTTATGCCTCCTTCTTAGGGTCGCCAGAAAAAGTGCATGGCATCCAGTTAAATACATGATATAAAATGCATGGCATCCAGTTAAATGTGAATTTCAGGTGGATAATAAATAATGTTTGGTATACATATGTCTGTTACAGCAAGGATTACAGCCGGTGGTTCCGAGGACAAACCGCGGCACATGGAGAATCAGAGAATCAAGGTTTATTCGCCGGCGGGCTCAGGGGTCTCACCACCAAATTCTGAGCCCCATCTACCAGGATTTTTCTACTTTTATTAGGTTGGGGTGGGCTGAGGGGGGGGGGTCTCAGGTGGCTGATGTAAGCATGATTGCAGAAGCCAGGTAATAGGTTTGTATTAGGCTGATGGGGTCTTCCTTTTCATGTCTCGAGTCTTGCATCCCCTTTTCTATCCCAAATGAAGAATCCTTCGCCTCCAGATGGAACTATGGTCTCCAGAAAGGGAAGTCTGGCCAGTGACTGACTGCCCAGGTGGTGTGGGTGAGATCAGCTTTGGCAGTTTGGACAAAATAGCTCATTTGATACCTTTCTGTAAAGACAGGGTGATTTTCACTCTATCACAATACAAAATTTCAACAAATTTAGTTTAAAGTTCTAATAGGCTTTTTATTAGCCATGCATGAGCCATTCAGTATCCCATCTATGAAATAGAAAAGGTGCTCTGTTGGGCCAGCAGAAGAGTCAGTTTTTTTTAAGGTAGCTTGAGCAGGAACAAAGAAACAGCTTAGCACAAAACAGTGGAGTGGTTAACATCGGATTACCGCGGGTCACTTTCCTTGTAAGAGTTAAAGCAGATGGGACTTTCTCCTCCCGTTAACACCGTGGAAAACCGGCCCATCTCTCTCCTGATGTCTGGAAGGTCAGGGACGCAACTTAGTTTCAGTTTAGAGACGTGGAACTTCAGCACGAGTGGCTGTTCTGGTTTGGTCTGTCGGGGCCTGGTACAGGAGCCCAGCCTCAAACAAGGGGCTCCTGAGCACGTGCTTTAACGGCTCTCTTGGGGCTGCCGGGAAGACCTGCGCCCCCGTACCCCCAGTGCTCCCACCTCCAGCGTGGCTGGGAGGGAGGTCGTGCAGTGTGGCGGCCTCACCTCCGACTCAAAGTTCCTGGAGCAGCAGAGAGAACAGAAGGGGAAGGAGAGAGAGGGGGAAGGAGGGGTAGCTTGCGATCCCACCCCTGAACCTCTGCTAGTCAAGTGGCCGACGTGGTGTGAGCAGACACTTTATGTGACCGGCGGAGTGGCTGCACTTCTCATCCTTGTGTCCCTCAGGATGGAGCAGAAGCAGCTCACACAAACTCAGGGGCATTTGGGACAGAAGGCACCATGAAGAGGGAAGCCCCTGAGAGTATGCGGGGGGGTGGGAGACTAGAAAGTCCCTCTGACATCTGAGTCACACTTTTAGAATACACAGAGCTCTGTGTTTGGTAACCAACTGCCTCAACTCCAATCTTGCATCTACCACACACTAGCTGTGTGATCTCAGACAAATAACTTAACCTCTCTGACCCTTGGATCCCACACCTTTAAAAAGAGAATGTGAACACCTGCATGCAGGGTCTCCTTGAGACTTAAATGAGATGTGAGTTGATGCACCCAGTACATGGTATGTGGCCTCCAAAAGGTCAGTCCTCTTTCTGTCTTGGATCCACTATTTTCCAGGGGATGAATATGCTAGGAAAAAGGCTGTAGAGCTGAACAAATAATCGCTCAAAATAACACGGGAGCAATTCTTTCCTGCTTCCCCATGACGTGTTGGCTACAGGGGAGAGGAGGAAAAAGAGCCAGCTACGCCACAAGAGCATCACACAGGCGAATGCAGTTTTCTGTGCACCTGCAGCTCCCATTGCCAAACACACGCGTGTGCATGCACGCGCGCGCACACACACACACACGCATACCCTGCTGGGTCATCATCCGCCAAAACCAAATGTATTATAGTTAAGTTGTTTGAAATTACTCATAGCAAGTCTTTTCTCTATTTTTGTGCATAATTGAACAATCTATCTACTTAGCAAAGAACACGATATCTTTTTGCTTCCTCAAGGCCTTCAAAACAAAACAATACAAAACGTATGTGGTTTTTACCAAAATCTACCCGGAAGTATGGATGTGCTGGCAGTAACTGGACGTTCTTCCGCTTGAGCTGGCTGCCTTGTCCAAATCCTCGTTAATTACAGACTCTCTGCACGGAGAGATCCATGAACACAAATTCAGTCTACACTTTGGGTTTCAGGGCTGCTCTCGAGGTTTGGGAAAAGTGCGATTCAACAACGGTCTTAACTGAGCGCAGGACAGCCAGGGCGAATCTGAGCTCTTGCCCTGGTGAGAACCGGCCTGCCCAGCGTGCTGGGTGGTGCTGCCCATGTCAGGGTGCTCCTGGGCATTTCCAGGGGAGCCACCTGCAGCCCCTATGCTGAGAGACAGAGCAGGCGAGCTCAGCGCCAGGCAGCCGACATCGCACTCTCGGGCCACGGGCAGAGATGGCACCCAAATGGCGGTGGCCTCGACCTCTCCCCGGTAACCAGGAAGACAATGTGTCCCTTGTCCTCTGCACCCTCTAAGCCACCTTGCAGGAACCCGTAAGGAACACCTTTGTCATCGCCTAAAGGAGGTGAGGGGTGAACTGTCACTCTCAGGTCTGGTGTAACTAGATGACGTTTGCAGCGGGATAGGACACTTACCGATTCTAAGAGCAACGTTCCAGTCTTTTTTCAGAAAGGAACTCTCCGCTAGCATGGACTGAACCCAGAAATTAGGAATGCAGACGGCTGGTTGTATCCCCAGTGGCTCTAGCCAGAAACAATTACCCCACTTGCCTCATTAGAACAAGTAACACGTGGCTAATTGTCTCCACAATTATCCAAGTGTGGTTCCGTGCCTGGTGCCTGTGAACTCGGGACCATGAAGAGGGGCTGGCAAGGACAGAGGAGGAATTAAAATTCAGACGTAAATAGATGGTCTGCCATTCTATTTTTAATTCCCTTTCTTTGAAGGGAGAGTATGGGACATGGGTATGAAAAGAAGGAGGCTGGGCGAGGTGACTGCTGAGCTGTTTTCTGTCTTTCAAGTGCTGTGATCCGTGGTGAAACAAAGCACAGAGTACCACGCGAGATCTGTGATCTGTTTCAATAGAACCTGCTTCATCAGAAGGAGAAGGATGGGGGTGATATGTCCTCCCCACACTTCTGGAAGTTTCTTGAGGCCCTGCCTGGCTTCTCTTGAGCAGCAGATGGGACCCGGGGCAGCAGCCCAGCCTTGGCGGTCAAGACTCCACCTGGGCCCAGGCAGTGAGGGGACTTGGGCTCATGCTCTCTGTATTAGTCCGTTTCGGCTGCTATGACAAAACACCGCAGAAGGAATAATTTATGAACAACAGAAATTTATTTATTGTTGTGCTGGAGGCTGGAAAGTCTAAGATCAATGTGCCAGCAGAGTTGGTGTCTGATGAGAGATCTCTGCTTCACAGGTGGCGCCTTCTATGTGTCCCCACGTGGTGAGGGACAAACAGGTGCATTCAAGCCCATTGGATTCCCAATGCTGAGGGCCAAACCCTCGCGACCTAATCACATCCTAAAGGCCCACCTCTTAATGCTATTGCACTGGGGACTAAGTTCCAACATGAATTTTGGAGGGACACAAACACCCAAACGTTAGCAATTCCTTCTGAAATCACTCATCCGATGAAACTCTGGCCTTCTGCCTAAGCACCTCCCTTCTTCCTTTTATCTTTCTGCGTTTGTATCTAGTTTGATTTTCTAATTCCCCCAGATTGTCTGAGGACCCCATTGTGTCAGTGAATTCCAGTGGTGAAACACCAAGAGCCTGCAGGTTCGCAGAGTCAGGAGGGGGTGTATTTGCTGCTAAAGAACACTGCTAAGGCACACTCGGGCCCTCTTTTTCTTTTTTCTTTTTTGAGACAGAGTCTCACTCTGTTGCCCAGGCTAGAGTGCCGTGGCATCAGCCTAGCTCACAGCAACCTCAAACTCCTGGGCTCAAGCCATCCTCCTGCCTCAGCCTCCTGATTAGCTGGGACTACAGGCATGCACCACCATGCCCAGCTAATTTTTTCTATGTTTTGTTAGTTGGCCAATTAATTTCTTTCTATTTTTAGTAGAGACGGAGTCTCGCTCTTGCTCAGGCTGGTTTCGAACTCCTGACCTTGAGCGATCCTCCCGCCTCGGCCTCCCAGAGTGCTAGGATTACAGGCGTGAGCCACCGCGCCTGGCCCAGCCCTCTGTCTTTTAAAGAGACATCCTTGAGAGCAAACAAGGAAAACGAAAGTGATGCTAATAAAAATAAATATGGGGCAAGAGATAACGAAACTTTGAAAAGGAAGAAAGAGAGAAAGGGGAGGAGGGAGACGGTGTCGGGAAGGTCAGTAGGAGCCCCCCACCCCCTGCTGTCCAGTGTTCCCATCTCCCACCTGCCGGCAGGTAGGATTGATCAGGTCATTCTGATCTATGATGATTAATGAAGGTTGACACAACAATTGGCCTAAAATATTGATATTCTAAGAAGAGATACTTAAAAATGTCCTGATTTTCTCCCCAAAAGAGGTTCACAGTAGTGGGCATTCAGATAATCTAGTTCTGGCTAGTGTCTCAACTTCAATAGCCCGTGAATGAAGACACTAACAATGTAAATATTGAGTTTGTGCCTGTGACTTACTGCTGAGTTTCTATTTCATGTCATTATTCATATTGAGAAAATGTATTGAGCAAAGTGCATCGACGAACAATTTAATTTGTATGTCTTTGTAAAACTTTTCATGGGCAAATTTTTGCCACTCACAGTTGTTTGAAGAATCCGTGTTGCTCTGTCATTGCTTAAATTTTTCAAACTTCCATTGGCAGCTGAGAAACCCCTCAGGATGGTTGAGACATTTTCCCCTTTTATCAGAGGCGTCTCGAACAACCCTTGAACTCCGGGGAGGATGAGCGGACTTAGCACTGGGATGCTGGCGGGGTTTTCTCTTCTGAAAAAGAAACAGTGACAGATGCACAGGCTGAGGGGTGGGAAACGGGTGGTGTGTCAGAGAATAGTGTGTCATCTCGTGGCAGGTTTGTCTGGGTTTTCAGGATGGTGAGTTAATGTTTTCGAATCTGTGCGTTTTGCGGATGCTGACACCGTAAACGCCACAAGGGCAGAAACTGTAACCCGACGAGGCTTTTAATCCAAGGATGACTACGGAGCTCAGGCTGCCTGACCCTTTCAGAGCGACTCCGGGTGGGACGCTGCCTGGAAAAGAAGCCCTCCCGGGCCATCAGCGAGGGTGACAACTGTGACCAGTTTTTTCAACTTCTCCCCTAATGGCAGAAGAGAAACTTCCAGCGTAAGTTGTGACGGGGCAGGACGAGCTCCTTCCTAGAATCTTTTCCAGGCCTGTGCATCAGCCCCTTCCCCCAGCAAGAAGATTTCACAGTATTCCCTTCTGAGTCCACCCTGAGGTCAGCATTCCTAAGTAACAGCTCTGTGGGACGTGTGAAAGCGAGAAATCACCCTTATTTTCTTGGGAGGAACGTCTAAGACCAAAAGCCACACAGCTGTTAGCCAGTGCCGTGTGCTGGCGCATCTGAGACTTCGGCCCTTTTCTGCTGAACGCGGCACGGCTCATCTTACGCGGCAGAACCCCATCTGCTGTGACGCGCCCCGAGCTCAGACGAGCGTGTCTTGGCAGAGGAGGGGGTATGTAAGGGCAGTCAACAGCAGCCCAGTTTCTTATTTTAAAAGTAATGTGGAGAAGTCCTCCTGTCTGACGCACTCAGGAGGACAGCGATGGTGAAACAAAAAGTTTGTTAAGAAATCACAAATGTATAGAACATGTTACTTTAGCTTAAATGATACAAATAGAGTTGGAAATGGAAGCCCTCTTTTGATGTGAGAACCAGGTTCTGTCTTTGAGTGAGGCCTCCTCACTGGAATTCAGCACCATCCTTCTTGCAAAACCACCTCTTTATTGCACCATCTCAAATTTTCAGATACGATTTCTCTAACCACTTCGGTACCAGCGTCGACTACAGTCGGCAGCCACAGATGAGCGAGCGTCGACTTTAGCCGACAGCCATGATATGAAGGCGCACAGCCGAGCGCCGACTTTAGTCGGCAGCCAAAAGCTTTTGCTTTTATCTCTGCAGTATGCAGTGTGTAGGTTCACCTAATAAGTTACTACAAATCTGTGACCTTTCAACAAGTCCTTAGTAGGAGTTATTATAGTTATTTTCCTAAAGCTGCCTGTAAAGTAAAACAAGCTTTCAGTGCTTTAAAGCTTCCCTCATCACACAAGAGCAAAACGGATTCGTTGTCAATGCACAGCACACACTACCGTGCGGACTGTGGGCAAGGTTGCCCCTGCCGGCTGTGGGCAAGGTTTCGCAGCTGGTGAGCGCCGTACAGAAGTGGTTAATTTGGAGCAAGAGCTTAAGAATACTTAAAAAACAATATGTGGGTAAAATGTTTCTAGATTTCTTATAATCTCCACTCCACCCTACAACTTTTTACTGGTATCTTGTCCATGTCTTTTAAAAAAATATTTTTAAGAGATTCATTTTTAGTCTTTCCGGAGCATTCATCTTCAGCTCTCTTTCCTTTTGCACTGGTATTTCATAGGTCCATGTAGTGTTTACTTAAATTACATCATTATGACAACCAATACAAGTAACATAAACAGGTTTGAGAGCTGACCTAACTCAGTCTTAGGAGCGTTTATTAGAGAGAAACCCACTAGCCTCAAGCTATGGGCCACGTTGAGCCTGTTTTGTAGAAGTCGTGCAGAGTGTTGGTTAATCTAGCAAAGGTGGTTAAGGGAAAGTTGGTCCAGAGTGCTTTTGCCATAGAAGATACAGTCAAATGAGACTCTCCTCTCTCCTCACTACTTAAACTTGTTGGATATGTAAGCTTCCCATGCGAGTCAGAAGTGGGTGTGATAATATTAACACTTCGAGGTACTGGCCCGGGGTTTGCCGGCTGAGTCATTGGTTGTGGCTGGGATGGTCCCATGGAATGTCTTAGAACATCCTGGGACTATTCCCACTTCCCTTTTTCCATGTTCTCTCTCAGAGCAACCAAAATGTTCCAATGTTTGAGACGTCAGAACAGTACCTCTTTCTGAATAAATCCATGCTAAAGGATCACCTGGAACCCCGATATGTCTATATTTTTCTCCTTTAAAAAAAAAGAGTGAAAACATCTTATGAAATTTAGGTACCAGATTTTTTTCTCATTGAAAAGTATGTGATATCAAAATTACCATTGCATTAAGTATTATTTTTTATCATCATTTTAAGTGATTGCTTAGAATCCTAATGCATGGAAATACAGAGACAAATTAATCATTTTCTCTTTTATTCTTTTACTTTCTTTTTTTTATGCCACAATAATAGCACTGCTATTATTCAACACTATTCTGAAAGTTCTAGCCAATTCAGTAACATATAATTCCTGGAGAAAACTGAGATTATCATTACTCACAGTTGTGATGCAACCGAAAAACACTGTTAGAACTAAGAGCAGCAGGGTTGTGGTAAATCAAAATTAAAAATATGTGTATATTGGTGTGCATGCATATATATACAAACACACAGTCACGCACACACATATAGTTTTCCTGTGTGGCAAAAACGACCACCTAAAATATAACGTAAAGAGCTATAAAATTATAACTAACTAAGGTATAACTGAAGCCAAAACCTGTTAGGTCATACAAGAAGATCATAAGACTTTGCTGGGGGACATAAGATTTGGTTATTGCCAAAATGAATGCTATAATTTTACTATGACTCCATTCAGACTCTCCCTGGGATTCCTTTTCTGGAACTTTGAACATAATTTTAAAATTCATCTGGAAAAGCCAATGGGGAAGGCTGGACAGACTCTGCAGCCCAGGCTCCCCCGACACCCACCGGCGCTGCAGCGCACTGCGGGGATGTGGTGTTCTGGAAGTAGCACTCTGATAGCTCAGCCGCCGGCAAAGGAAACAGAACAGGAAGTGCCCAGACAGACCCAAGTGTGTGGGAGAATTTAGTATTTGATGAAGACGAGCTCAGGGACTAAGGTAATACTGGAAGTAAGCATTAGTGACTCAGGCACATGCCCAATTTGGCCAGCCTTCGTTTCGATTTCTCCAGGGAGATTTTCCATGGCATTTTCATCAGGGTTCTCCTGGTGGTACTCACTCCATGTTTTCAGTTTAGCACAGTGATTCAGAACTTGGAAGTCTGAACTGCTCAGGTTCAAATCTCTACTTACAAACTAGGCGACTTTGGACAAGTCATTGAGGTCTGCTGCTTTCTTATTCATCACATGGCACAGGAGCAGTCTTAGCTCGGATTACTAGGTCTGAACTCACGGACTGTATGAGAATTAAAAGACTAACCTCTGTGAGATGCTTAGAACAGTACTTGGCACCCAGTAAGTATCATCTAAGAGTTAATGATTATTTTTATGTCATGGCTTTTCTTAAAAAACAAATAAACAAACAACAACAACAGCAAAAACAGACTTTACACAAATTCCTCTGAACAAATTCTCAGAACACTTAGAACATCTTCTCCCACGTTGGGGAGGTGCCATCTCTGTTCCTTGGCCAGACTCCTAACCACACTGCAGGCATAAGTGGCCCAGGGGGCAGTTTGAGCCACTTTATTTTAAAATTAGTCCCTGTATGTTTTTAAAGATGTCAATTTCTTCATCAATTTATTCTAAAAAATGTGATAATCTTGTGAAAATTGAGAGGGGGGTACACAAAAAAATGTTAACAGTAGTTATCTCTGATGTGATTATGTGAGGTCTTTGCTGTCTTATTTCTCTCCAGTTTTTCTACATTTCTACATTAGAAATGTTTTGTTTTATAATTAGAAAATATACATATTAATACGACGACAACAACAAAGACTTAGAGAAGGAAGCCTCAAGTATCGGTCTTGACTGGCTAGGAGTCCCTGAGCCCTCGCTTTCCCACTTTTTAACAAAATTTTTTTTAAAAACACACTCATCGGATGCTCAAACTTAAACTGTGAGAGGCAAGAAGACAGCAGAATTTCCTAGCAACCACTGGGTTTCCGGTAGCCCTGCCTCCCACTGGCCGGCCCGGTAGACGGCAGGAGTCAGTGGCAGGAGGGTCAGAGTTTGGGCTGCGGCGTCTGATGGGGCCACGCTCAGGGCTCAGCTCTGAGCACCTGGAGTCCTGTGAGGCAGAACCGGGGTGGGGAGGGGCTGAGAGCCCAGGAATGGGATTTGGACGAGGGCACAATGGAAACCAGCTAGGGCACCCATTCCGGGCTCTCACGTCTTACATCACTGGGACTGGCTACTGGGACGCTCGTTCTTCTGGAATCTTCCTCTGAAGCAGGACTAGTTCTTTGCTATTCTTTCTGAGCGGGTCTCTTGGGAATGTTGCCAGTCTGGTCTAGCGTGTCTCCCAATCCAGAGCTCCAGGCCCCCATCCTTGTGACTCTCGGTAAGAATCCTACCTCCAGAGACATCTCTCCCTCTCCCGGGAGCCAGTGTGCACGCGTGCTCCGCAGTCCTCTCCAGCCACGCCCCAGCTCCCTCACGGTCATCAACGGGTATTTACGCAACACGGCCACGTGCCGGCACGATTCTAAGCCCTGGACTAGGCAGACACTGCGCCCTGACTCGCTGGCAAGAACTGGGAGTCACCAGGTTACCTGAAGACAAAGGAGGGTGTTCTAAGGATATACTGGAACAACCGAGGTAGCGCTAAGGCCAAGCAGCACTGCATCGCCAACTCCAGGGAGCGTTGTTTCCGCTGCAGTCTGTGTGAGTTACTCTCCTGTGCTGCCAGCTCAGGGCCCTACAGAGCAGAGGCCACGGCCGAGTTAGATGTCTGTGTTGGCTTGCCAGAGCCGCCCCCCCAAAGCACCTGCAACCGGGTGGTCTAAACAACAGGAATGTGTTGTCTCACAGTTCCGGAGGCCAGAAGTCCTGAATCGAGGTGTGGGCAGGGCTGGCTCCATCCGAGGTCTGGAAGAGAAGACCCCTCTCCTGCCTTCTCGCAGCCTGCAGGCTTCCCGGCTCGCAGCTGGCATTCTCCGTGTGTCTCACACCACCTTCCCGTAGCTGTCCTTCTGCCTCTGCGTCCAAATCCCTCCTGCTTTTTATTAGGACACCAGCCATACTAAACTAGGGCCCCCCCCCATGACCTCATCTGAAACTGATCATCTGCACAAACCCTATCTCTAAACGAGGTCGCATTCGGTGGTGCCGGGGTATTTGTATGGGGAAGTCTCCTCCAGAGAAACAGCACTGGCTATACAGACACGACAAGGAATCGGCTCAGGTGATGGCTGAGGCTGGCGAGTCCGCAGTCTGCAGTCGGCAAGCCTGAGACCCAGGGGAGCCAGCCGTGCAGTTCCAGTCTGAACGCCAGCGGGCTCAGCCCCAGAAAGAGCTGAGGTTTCAGGTCAAGTCGTGCATCCGCCCCTCGCAGAGGCCACTGCCGCTGGTCCCTGCCATTGCCTCCTTCTCAGGGTCGAAATACGATCCTCTCTGAGGTGTCTCCCTAAACCTACCTAGAGACGACGACAGTGAGAATTACAGTAATAAACCTCAGGTGGTTGAGCGAGGCACGAGTTTCACCTACTTTATCCCACCTGCTACTCCCAGTTTTCTTATCCTGGTTTTGTAGGTAAAGAACCTGACGCTGTAACCTGCTCAAGGTCACATCAAATAACCTTTGATAAGAAAAAGGTGGGTGGGTGACCAACCACCCAGTGTTCTCGATAACCAAAGTAGCGTTTCTTCATAGCTCCCCAGCACATGTCCGCTCCTGCACGTGCAAACACGCCTAGCAAAGTGTGCGCTCAGAAAAATGACAATGAGTGTGTTGGAGACATTTTCCTTCCTGTGTCGTCCCTCGTGCAGAAACAGGTGACTTCCTGAATTGCATGGAGACCACTGTGAGCCAGGCCCTAGATAGCGGTTGTCGCTTTTAATCTTCCCAACAGCCCCGAGGAGGAGGCGCGCCCATTTTACAGATGAGGAAACTGAAGCTCAGAAGAGTCAAAACCCTCTTTAGGATATGGAGCCTGCGAGGAGAGGGCAGGACGGGGACCCAGGCCCTGACTCTGAGCCCACTCACAGCCTCGGGCTCACTGCCTCCCCTGGAAGGTTCTTTGGACACCCGGACATTTGAGGAGATCACACGTCCCCTCACCAGGGCTCAGTCACAAGTTCCCTATGCTCCTCTCGGGACAGGGAGACAGCGACTGTCCTTGATTTCTCATTGACCCCAAACAAACACAAATGAGCCCAATGACAATCCCTGGACCCCACCCCCTTTCCTCTTCTCTCTGGCTCCATGCCTGTTCGAAGGCCCTGCAAGCTACGAGGGCTCTCTCGGGCTCTGTCTTGCGCCCGGATAGGCACCGGGGCCTGTTCTAAGCCCTACCGCCGCGAGTTTGCATGGCCCTGGGGGAACTGCCCGTCTGCGGACAGGCGAGGCTGTTTCTGCCACGCAGAAACGTCTGCCCGAGCTTCTGCTTCCCCAGCGGCGACTCTGCCCAAGAGAACGCAGGAGTCAGCGCGATCTCAGCGTCTCTCCCTCAGAAACTTACCCTCCTGCCGGAACGCGTGAGGGTTGCAGCGTGAGGTGGAGGTTGGGGGTCCCGGCTCTGATGTCAGTGGCCAGGTTCAAATCCCAGGTCTTCTATTCATGGCTTAACGGCTGTGTGGCCTCAGGCTGGCTCTATCCCCCCATTTCCCCATCTGTGAAATCGGGGAGGGATGGTGCTGAAAACAAAATCATTGGATTTTGTGAGCTTCAAATGAGATGATGTTGGCCTAGAGCCTAACATCTTAGAAAGCACCCTAAAATCTCGCCTTTGTTTCTGGAGATGGAGTTGAGAGAAACTGGGTATAAGAAATTGTATAATGCAATTTCTTAGAATGAATTCATTACCAATGCCTTCCTGGTGGAAACTACAAATGCCTACCGCGTGGTCCGAGTGCCCTCAGGCTTTCATCTTAGAGTTTACGATCACTGTGGGCAACCTGAGTGTGAGTGAAAAATGCCAGTGTTTAAACGCGGTGACAACCACAGCTGCTAAGGGCCAGGGAGGTCGTTAGGGATTGAGCCACCCGTGGGATTCTCAGGAGACTATTGGGACCCCTGACTGGGCATTTCCTCCTCATCTTCACGTTTGGTAAGCATCTGCTTGGAACGGATGAGGACACATTGTGCACGCAGAACAATTCCAAACTCAAAAACAGACGTTTGGGGACATGTTTTTGTTCCAAAAAACATCCAGTGGCTGATTTCCTAATGATGGACTTGAGCACTGATGGTGTTAAAATCAGGACAGGTGGAGACTACACTGAGCGCAGCCTCCTTTTCCTCCCATAGTTAACTCTTAATATGTTCTCATTTTGTGGTTACCATGCATTATTTTCCTCTCCAATTTGAAATACAGAGCCCACAGTTCAGCTTCCACCTGTGGAAACAAAATCCAATTGAATGCACAAGCATTTCTTTGGAAACTAGGAGATGAATAGATGTTTTTCCATATTACGAAGATGCTCTTTTAAAAGAGCGGCTATGGAAGAAAGGCAGTGAAATGACCCCAGAGTTCCCACGTGGCCTCTGATCCGGCTGGATTCTCACCCAGGGAAAGCCTCACCCCCCTGCCTGTCCGCTCCCTTCTTGAGCTAAACGCTGGGAGTGGTGAAGACGGCAGGGCACTGAGAGGCAAGGCCAGGAAGGACAGGGACCACAGAAGCAGCCAGCAACTCACCCCCAGCCCCCAGGCGCCCCCCCCCCTCCATGAGATCTTCCTAACACGTCACTCAGAGGCCGTCCTGTTACTTCCCGGCATCCGCCTCCCCCCTGCACTCCGGGGAGATGAGCAATGATCGCATGGCGGGCCCTGCCCACCTCTCTCCCTGCCTCTCTGTCTCCTTCGCTGTCCCGGTCTCTCCCATCTTGCAGATCCTCAAACTCGCCCAGCTCCTTCCAGCCCTGGGGCTGTTGCCTCTCTTCTGGGCAAGCCTGTCTCTGTGTTTTCCACCCCGGTGGACCTTTGTTGGGGATGTCGCCCAAGATCTTGTCACGTCCCCAGATGTACACAAGCCATCACATCCTTTAGCACGGGCTCCGGAGTGGGAAAGGCCGTTGGGAGACGAGACAGCCTGAGCTGGGGTGGAGGCAGAGTCTCAGGGTCGGCTCAGCTTGCTGACAACCCAGCCACCGGGTCACGCTGCGGCCTCACCACGTGCGATGCCGGTCGGCCCAGGCTGTCCCCGCTCCTAGGGCCTCACACAAGTTTCTTCTTTTTCATCCTGGTACGTCATCACCCCGGAGTGGCCTTCCCAGGTCCTGGCCACCTCCCCATTACCCCGTGTGCTTATCTCACGGCTTGTCACTCGGTGCCCCTCGCTCTCGGAAGCCGTCCAGGGGCCAGCTCAGCATGAGGGTCGGGTGAGCGGCTGGCCTGGGAACAGTCGGCTCTGAGTGCAGGCCCGGCTCCTCCTGTGTGCTCTGGATGCGACTTTGCACAAACAGCTTAACTCCCCGTGCCTCAGTTTCCTTACATACAGAACGGGGGCGATGATAGAAGCCCCTAGTTTGGGGAGGTTATTGTGAGGAGTAGATGGAATAGCACACGAAGGCAGGAGGTGATGCACGTGCAAGAAACAGCAGCTGCCACCGCTCTGGTCCGGGGGATTCAGGAGAAATTCTTCCTCCCCACCCCCGCCCCCGCGAGGACGCACGCGGGGCTCCTTCTCTGTTGGGTTCCTTCTCTCCGTGAAGCGGTGTGGGGCAGCAGGAAGGCGTAAGTTGGATGGACCCTCTCCAGTGGACTCACAGGCTACGTGATCCTTTCTGAACCTCGTTCCACAGCTCCACAAGGAGAGTACTCGTCTTCTCTCACGGTGGTCGGGAGGGCAGAACGAAGTGACTCGTTTTTTTTAATACATATCGTGGCCTTTTCGCTGCTGCTTCTACTGGAAGACGTACAAGGCTGACAGACAGCGAACCTCGCCAGGGCTGCTGTCAGGTCAGTGGCTCAAGAAAAAGTAAAGTCTCACTTTCTAAGTGACATTAAGTATAATATTAGATTCCTGGGCAGCTCTTAGAAATGCCAGGAAGTCCCACTTAATATCTCCGTAAAAGTCTACTTCTTACCTTTTCATCGGCCCTACATTTGAAAGAGTTTTGTATTTTGTTTCATTGGGGTATGTTTTTAAAATTTCATAATTACCAGTGCTGACACTGTGTTGTTTACGAGGTTTCTCACTAAAATGGTCTGTTATTTGAGGTTAAATTAGACAAGCTTCTGGGGACCTAAGTTTCTACAGAAAAGGGGAATTCTGGTCTCCAGATAAATCAATTAACAAATGAATCTTCTGAAAATTTGCCTGTGTGAGGAACTCAAATGAAATTGTTGTCTCTGAATGCCTGCCAGTCTTTTTAATCAACTGGCTGGTTAGAGGTGACTTCTCATCAGAAAATAACCAGAGATCCTCCCGACGATCGCTGCGGTAGATCCAAGCGATGTCATCGGGATGGGACGCCAGGGTCCGCCTGTGGACGCCCTGCGGCAGCGCTTCTGTCCCTGGGGACACTCCTTCGAGGCCCCAAGGCTGAACCCCCTGGGGGCAGGGGACTGCCCGTGCTACTCAGGCTGGATGTTTGAGCAGCAACGGACAGACACAAGGAAAAATCGCAGCTTGACAGGAAATAGGGGAATCCCTACACAAAAGAAGGAAATTCGAGCACAATCAGGAATGAAGTGAGCCCCCTGGGGAGGAAGCAGGAGCTGTGCTGTGTTGACACAGAGCCTGGAAAGAAACTGCCCCGGACTTCCCAGCAGTAGGAGGAACGAGGGCAGCTTCCAGCCAGCCGAGGGTGCGGGTGGCGCCTGCCACGAGGCAGGGAATGACCTGAACACCTGGCCAGTCCCAGCACTGTGTGTGCTGACCTCCAAGGAGGGGGGACACCTGGCCAGGCTGAACTTAGAGCGTTAGGCCATAGCTAATGCTGCCAGGGACACCCTGGTGAAGGGATGTGCACATGTCATCACAGCGACCTTGGAGCCAGACTGACAGCATTCCGTCCTGGCTTGACTGCTTCTTAGCTGCCACCTGGACAAGGTGCTTCTCCTGAAAGCACCAGTTTCCGCATCATAGGCTGGGATACCAAAGGTGCCTACTCCAGGCTTGCAAGGGCTTGCGAGGGCCAAACTGTATATGAATATACAGTGCTTAGTGTTTGGTGAATGTCAGCGTGATGACGACGACAAGATCTGCTGGTCACACACCCACCCAGTAATCTGCAGAGGGGCCGAATCAGGGAAGAGGGGAGGATAAATAAAGCACGACTCAAGGGCCTTCAGTCCAGCCAATGCCACTGTCGCCTTCCCGTGTGACAAGTGAAGGGGGTGTGCCATTCCCCTGGCAGCACCTAGAAGGGAGAGAGTAAGCATTTCCGCAAGGTGGGGTGATCCAACCTGAGAAATGAATTTGGAGTTCTGGGGTGGGGCCAATAGGAGAAACGGCACATGTGAACGCTTAATTTATGACCAGGATGGCATTCTACAGCAGTGGAAAAATGGTAGCCGTGGCAATAAATTATTCCAGGACAATTGGATATTTATAGAAGACAATCTATAGAGCTGGGACATGACCCAGAATGTAAACCTGGGTCATCTGGAGCAAAGGGAATAATTCACGGTCACTCTGCCTACAACTATCTACCTATGATTTCATTTTAAAGCATATACCTGAAAGAAATGCTGGCACATATTTGCACCAATACAAATTTGATACAATTTTGATACAAATTTGATACAAATTTGCTTGCCTAATTCGTATCAGCATTACTCACAGTAGCCACCAGCTAGAAACAACGTGAATATCCATTAGCCACACCATGGATGAATGAATTGTGGTGTCTTCACCCAGTGGAAGACAGCATGCACTGTCTTCATTGCAGAAGCTTTATATAATAATAAGTCTTTCTACCCGGTAACACTAAGTCCTTCAACTCTGTTCTTCTTCAAGATTGTCTTAGTTATTAATGGCCCTTCCGTTTCCATAGAAATTTTAGAATCATCCTGTCAATTTTCCAAATAGTTAAGTGAAAGAGCACAAAAAAGTCATCGTGTGTGTCTTTATTTATACAAAGGCCCCCAAACAGGAAGAACTAAGCTAGAGCGTGCAGAGATACAGGTTTAGAGAAACAGCTACAAGGAAAGGGAAGGATGCTGTAGCCTGAAAAGTCAGAACAGCACTTGCCAGGGGCGGTGACGGGGAGGCAGAGACTGACGGGAGGCTGGGGCCACCTCCTTCCCCCAACATGAACGTGCTGGCAAGTGTTCACCTTGTGACAGTTCACAGAGCTGTACGTTTTTGTTTCGTAGGGTTCTTTTTGTTTCTCCTCTAAATGTGCTTTATTTAGCAATAATGCTTTTAATCTGTGGATATAAAATTTAAAGGTTTTGTCCCACAGGAGGCACCATAAAATGATAAGAAAAACTGTAAGACGGTGGAAGGTATTTGTAAAACATGTATCTGCACAAGTGATTATTGTGCAGAATAAATAATGAATCCCACAAATCCGTTAGTGATACAGTCACGTGCTGCGTAATTATGTTTCAGCCAAGGATGGACCTCATGTATGACGGTGGCCCTGTAAGATTATAATAGAGCAAAGAGAATGCCTGTCACCTGGTGAGTCCTAGACGTCCCATCCTAACTTTGTAGCACAAGTTACTCGCGTGTCTGTGCTGATGCTGGTGTGAACAGACCTACCGCACCGCCAGTCACATAAAACTTCAGCATACGAAATTATTTATGGTACGTAATTCTTCATAATGGTAATAAGCAACTATGTTACTGGTTTATATATTTACTATACTACACTTTTTATTGTTATTTTAGAGTTTACTCTACAGGTATTATTAAAAAAAAAAACAGTCACCTGCAAAGCAGCCTAGGCAGGTGGTTGAGGAGGTGTCCACAAGAAGGCATTGTTATCACGGGAGGTGGCCGCTCTATGAACTCCATGCCTGCTATTGCCCCTAAAGACCTTCCGGCGGGATGAGATGTGGAGACGGGAGATGGTGATACTGGTCATCCTGACCCTGGGCAGGTCTAGGCTGATGTGTGTGTTTGCCTCTTAGTTTCTAACAAAATTTTTAAAATGAAAAAATAAATTTTTAAACCAGAAAAAAATGTATAGCATAAGGATATAAAGAAAAATAAATGTGTACAGCTGTAAAATGTGTTTGTGTTTTAAGTTAAGTGTTATTATAGAAGAGTCAAAAAGTTTAAAGAAAAATAAAAAGTTTATGAAGTAAAAAAGTTACAGTAAACTGTTAATCTGTTACTGAAGAAGGAATTCTTTAAAATAAATTTAGTGTACCCTAAATGTACAGTGTTTAAGAAGTCTACAGCAGGGGGAGGGGGGCATGGGCAATATACATAACCATAATATTTGTACCCCCATAATATGCTGAAATAAAAAAAGAAGAAGAGGAAGTCTACAGCAGTGCCCTAGTCCTTCACATCACTCACCTCTCACCCACTGACTCACCCAGACCAACCTCCAGTCCTGCAAGCTCCAGTCATGGTATATAGGTGTACCTTTTTTACCTTTTATACCATATTCTTACTGTATCTTTTCTATGTTTAGATGTACGAATACTTACCACTGTGCTGCAGTTGCCTACAACATGCATTACAGTAACGTGCCGTACAGGTGTGTAGCCCAGGGGCAATAGCTATCCCATATAGCCTAGGTGTGTGGTAGGCTCTACCATCCAGGTTTGTGTAAGTACACTCTGTGACGTTTCCACAAGGATGAAATCACCTGAGAGCACATTTCTCAGAATGCATTCCTGTCGTAAAGCAACTCACGACTGTATACAAATACACACACATATGTATGGATGTATATATAGATGTATAAATATACATATTTGTGTATATACATATATTTACATGTATACAGACATATATAAAAATTCGACAAAATCATGAACGGTCATCACAGAAGGAGAAAGCGACGGTGCAAGGAGGTTATTAGAGACTCAAGTCAGGCCTCAAGGACTCGGCCGCCACCTTGAAGAGGCCCCCACCTTCCTAAGACAACCATGTGCGCTTTAATAAAAACAATACTGCAGTAGAGGAAAACTCATCACACATATGTCAATCCACGAATTCCTAATGATGCCCCAAAAAGCTAATTGATCCCCATAAGAGGATGTAGTGAATATTACATAATAATTTTTAAATAAATAAGTGCATGTGGAATTCACTGGATGAATGGACCACAGACGGCGGAGAGAGGAGGGGCAGAAGCAGCGTGGCCCCGGGGGATCTGAGCACACCCTGGTCTTCAAAAGGTGGCAGGGCTGGCTTTTGAGCAGGGCACCAAAGGATGGGGTCAGATTCCTCACGAGGGCTGGGGTGGCTCCATGGGCAGAAGGTCAAAGGTCAGAGACACAGAGCCCAGGACCCTGGAATGTGGTGGGCATGCGGGGAATTTTAGGGGAAGCAGCAGAAGCCACAGCATAAAGAGCCCTGGGTGACACTGTGAGGTGGCGGGTTTCAATGGAGTCCTCAAAGATCCCTCTGCCCTTGGCCCGGGGAAGTGGCCACTGGGCCAGCAGCCAGCGCTGTCTGGGAAGTGCTGCTCACCCCACCGCCCCCAGCAGTAATCTCCTGGCCCCAATTTCCCTCCATCAGGAAGAGAGCCTGGGCCTTTGATTTGTTCCCGTAGGAGACACTTGGGACAAACAGATCTGAGATTTGAATTGCTTCTAGACTTCAAGATACAAGGGCTCAGACTCCTCCAGACGTATTTCATCGTACAGTGCGAAAGTCGGCCGGAACGCCGGGCTGCTGCTCAGCCACCTGCAAAGTCACCGCTCAGCATCCCTGGGCAGGCACTTCCCTTTCTAAGCGTCAGCGTCCACTGTTGTGAAAATCTGAGCAGATACGCGGGAGCGCCGGAAACGCGGAGCGCAGGCAAGGTGCTCCGGGATGCCAGGATCCCCCAGTCCGCCCGCCCCCAGGGCTGGCCAGCTGCTCAGCCTGATGAAGGTCCCCGGCGCCCTGGAACCTGGCCCTTGCTCTCCTCTCAGTTCCCTGACATCCATCATGCTTATCTCCTGCTCTCAAAGCGCCAATGCCAGGGATGTCTCTTTCTGACCCAGGGGTCCGGGGCCAAGAGGTGACACATTACTCACCGGCTTCTCTGCATAGTTCACATTCTTCTTCCGAAGCCTCTGCTCTGGAAAGGAATAGAATCACCTCACTGCCGGAGACAGCCCAGACACGCACCCGGGAAAACCTGGTCTTTAACATTTGACTGCACCTCACTTCCATCGCCATGGCTGATTGATAAATATAGGATTTCGCTCACACATTCTCAGATATGTTCTAAATATTAACTCTCTACTTTCTAATTAAGACTGACAGCCATCCTCACAGTTGGTTCATGTCTTATATTTGTACCTTTTGTGTGTTGCTCAGCAGATTCCAATAAGAGTTAAGAATTTAATGCAAGCAGCATAAGGAATCTATTCATTCATCACAAATAATGGTTAAAATTATTTTCCCAAACATCAAAAATGCATTTAAAAAATGATTATGTGTCAAGAACCATGAACATGTATGATTCAGTCACCCAGTAGAATAAAAAAGAAGAGTTTACAATTTCCCTCTTATTTAAACGACTTTCCAGCTAGCCTAAGAACATTCAGCAAGTGCTTAATGTGTGCTGAAGCTTCGACTAGGATTATTAGTTTAAGCAAGTAATTTTTTCTAAGACTTTGTGTTGTATTTCAAATATATTTCACTGCCCGCTGCCCACACCTAAATCAGGCTTCAAAATCAAAGCTCTGAGACCAAAATGCAAATGCAAATAATTATGTTGTAATTTATTGGGGCAGCAAAGTAACTGATTTAAACATCACACCTACTTTTTGAGGACATCTGGGAATCCTTGGAGTGCCCAGGGAGTCATCATCTAATGAGCTTCATTTTCATGGTGGGAAAGAATTTGTCTCTTGGAGTGCAGTTATCAGAGAATTTAAGCCATGCTGATGCAAATTTTCATAAAATGTAACAGAAACGTCCCTGTCTGTCTTAAATGAGTGTGCTGTACATAACTGAACTGTTTTCCATGTAGTTCATCAAAGTCATCAACTAGCCGTGTGGTCCTGGGCTTCTGTTTTCCCTCAGAGCCTTGAGTGAACTAATCTCTTGAGGTCCCCACACATCTAAGATGCTGAAATTCTCTGGGGTTCCCTCAATGTGATTGACCATCAAAACAACCCGGAAGGGTGTTGCATGGGACAGATTTCTGGGCCTGGCAACAGCCTACTGAATTCGGGTCTCGCTGGTGGAGGGCCCAGGAACTTTGTGTGTCTGAAGTCCCCAGGTGCTGCTGGCATTCGGGAATTGAGGAGGCAGAGGTTCGGGACCTCAATCATTCTGCACCTGGTCGATAAATCCTGAACCAATTTAGATTCTAAACGGATGGATGGGCATAAACAAAGCCAAGAAGAAATGTCTGTTGGCTGAGGAGGTATGAGATTCTTTCTCAGGCAGACTGAACGGGGCTGTCTCTGTAGGAGGAGCTTTCGAAGCCCCCTGTGAATTCATTTTCATTGTTATGACGCTGAAAAAAAGCTGGGGGGAAGTTTTTCCGCTGTCATCACACTTTAGGGGGTGGAGTGGGGGAGGTGGATGGATTCAGTGCCTGCTATTTTCCCATTAAGAAGGAAAGGCAGAGAGGAAATAGCATTATACCATATAAAAAACAAGAATAACTCTAAAAGCTTGTGTTCTCTAAGGTGGGGCACATTCCAGGAAATGGGAGGAAGGGAGCCAGCTCATGGCAGACTGATGGGAGAGGCTCTTATCCCAGAAGGGATGCGGACCTCAAACTCCCAGATACTGGTCAGAGCAGTCGCTGGGTGTGAACTCCGTCTAAATGACTGGCTTCCTGTCTTATGCTTAGATCCCGTGCCAAGTCCAAGGATGAGCTCCTACACGGTCTCTCTGGCATCATGTGCAGATACCAACAGTTTGGAGAGAGATACATGAGATGGGCCACTGGGGGTAACATTGAACCATAGAGGACTATCCCGGTTTGTCCACGGCTGCCAGAGGCACACCCAACGCCACGGGTCAGAAAGTCCGTGAATAAAAGCAGACAGAGAACGGTGTAACCTAACCCTCTGGCAGGGTCTTCTGGCTAGAGAAACCGTGCCAGCAAAAGAGACAGATGGGAAGTGGTCAGTGTCATCTATGGATTAATTAGCACTGCACGCTGGACCCCAGTCAAATGGAAGGCTGCCGAAATGTCACAACAATATTGTGTCGCTAATGCGATAAATGATTTAGACGGCATGCCAAGCATGCGGACATGGATATAAATGGCCAACAGTGTTTTATGTCGGCCCACTTATCCTTGGAAGGATTTAATTTAAGATCAGAATTTTAAAAAAAGAAACACAATCGAAGAGTCACAAAGCTCTAGCTTTACAAGAATGATACATTTAAGGTTGCGATATAATTCGATTTCGCAATGGATTAAAAAATTGTTCATGCAAACGAATTGTCTTCTGTTGGTGAAATAGTCTCGGATGTGCAAGGATTCAAATAACAACCCTTTAGATAACCTTCCTGAATGAATTATTAAAGATGACACATAGATAATGAGAGATTGGCAAATATGTCATTAAAAGACTGACAATGTGTGTCAACACAAATAAACATGTATAATTGTAGTACTTTGATTACAAAATATAATAGGCTAGAAAAATTATTTGACATAGATTGTATTATTTAAAGAACAAAACAAAACTTAAAAAAAGCAAACAAGACAAACAAAAACAATTTTAAAATGCAGGCTATAAACCCAGATCGCATTAATGGGCTGGGGAGTGTCACTTAATTTCTCATATTACATAAAAACAGTTCAAATTATTATTTTATTTACAGTGTAGATAAGTAAAAATGTATGGGTCCAAGCATGGCTTTGAAAGGTTTTGCTCCCCTCTGTTAGAATTTAACAGAGTGTGTAACTTTCTCTATCGCTGTAAAATATATGGCGAAGAAGACCCAGCATGTGCAGTAGCATGCACAGCATGTGCAGTAGCATGCACAGTATGTACAGT
>VBSM01003186.1:2891307-2907693 GCA_008086735.1 Cheirogaleus medius
AAAAAAGCTAATAACAATCTGAATTAAAGGTGCAAAATAATCACTGCTTGCATATTTGTGTAACAGTATGGCCAGAAAATTTGAGAGAATCAACTGAAAGTCTTTTAGAATTAACGAGAGGCGGCCAGTACAATATGAACGTGGAAGACACAGGGCTTCGCATCATGGCGGCACCGCGTGGCCGTGGGCAGGAATGCCGCTCCCTACAGCACCCGTGTGTTTACGCTTAGAACGCTGCGATATGTGCTGGAAAAATAAAAACTAGAAATTGTCATGAGACATAAAGAAGAAAACTTGACTAAGTGGAGCGAGGCATCACATTCCTGATGGGAACGCCTGAGTAGCGTAAAGCAATAAATTCTTCTCACTTTCTGAGTTTAACAAACTCTCTGACTAACACTTCATCTTGATAAAATCATTCTATCGTTTAGCTTGAAGACTAAATGAGTGCCAATCACTTTTTCAAGAACAAAGTAAAAATGCTACTCAATTCTAAAACTTAATAAAAAGGAAAGAAAACCACCATGTTTCTCACACAAGAAAAGTCAGATCGACAGAACTAAAGACATAAGCAAGACACAGGCCAGATACATAAGAGAACTTGTCATGTCATTAAAACCAAAGTCATCACAAATCAATGAGTAAAGAATACATTATTCCGTAAGTGGGGCGTGATAATTGACCATCTGGGAGATAAAATTAGATCCTCACCCATACCATAGAAAAAATAAGTCCTAAATGCATTTTAAAATAAACCCACAAAAATTAGAAAAAAATTAATATTTCTAGCTTATATTTTAAATATAAATATAAATTTTAAATACATTGATTATAGTTCTACAGCAAAAAAATTTTTCTTATTAGAAAAAATAAGTGAAGGACTGTTGGTAACAAATACAACAGATGAACGTTTAATATCTTTAATTAACAAAGAACCGGCATAGGCTGGTAAGTGCAGTGACTAACTCAGTGGGCAAAGGGTGTCGATGGCCACACTGGCCAGGCCTCTGGGGACCCAGCCGCGGCTGTGCACGTGAGCCAGCCGACTTCTCCAGAACGGAATCCAGCAGTTGCTATCAAGGGCACTCCACAAGCTCGTGCCTTTTGACTCAGTGATTCCATCCTGGAAACCCACCCTAAGGAAAGCCGAGGGGAGGACAGAGGACTCTGCACCCACGCTGCTGATCCCTGAGTTATTTGTGATGTGGAAACGCGGCAGCCAAGCTAAGTGACCTTCAAAGGGAATGTTTCTGTCTAGTGCGCCGCATCTGCTAGAGGGATGTATTATTTTTAAAGACACTTAAATTTTTGCATGAAAAATTCTCGCCAAAATGTGACAATGCTTATGATACAATTTTAAGCAGAATAGGCTACAAAACTGTGCAAGAATGATATTCCAAGTATGAACAAATGCAGGGGAGAATGTGGACATGCGTGATATATATGAATGACTCATGCCCGTGTGCACTGGGCTCTGAAGCAATGGTGGGAATGCATGCGTGTTTTTCCTCCTCCTCCTCCTTCTCCTCCTCCTTCTTCTTTGTATTTCTCTCTACTTTCAAATTTTTCAAAAATAAGTATATGCTGCTTTTATCATAATAAAAAAAGAAAAATTAATCAAGACTGGAAGATTATGGAGACAACAAGTGGAGACAATTATTTGAACAAAGAATGGGGTCTGGGCTGGAGTGAAGCCTATGCGCGCCGACCAGAGCATTCGGGCTCTTAGCGTGATGGGCGAGACTCCACTGGGCAGGACGTGAGGAATGGAATCAAGGTCTGCTGTGGCGGTATTAGCCCCGCCACATGCAGGAGAAAGTGTTCCTTCCCCAGAGACTAAAAGAGAAAGGGGAGAGGCCGGCAGATGATGTCTCCTGTCGGGGATAGGACGCTAAGGGAATTCATGCTTCAAGCCTCAGCTCTCACTTTCTTTAAGGTTCCCAGTCACCTGCCCAGGTGGGCGTGGGGACGTGGAAGGGCTCTGGGCTTGAGGATATACCCCACATGGTGTCGGTTCATGATAGGAGAGCAGCTCAAAGGGACAGGCAAACGGTGGCTGAAGGATGTGGTGGCTCCATGTGACATGGAGACCACAGATCACACTAGCACCCCTCAGCGAGGTGGTGTGATTTCGGGGAGCCCGGGGGCGCGGGTGCATGGGGCACAGAGGGGCTGTGTTACTGCACTGCGCTGGGCCCCGCGCTCCACCGTCCTGCAGGGGAGGCTTCTCGGAGGCGTGGGGCGTGGGGCGGATGCAGGTTCGGGGGGCTGAGGGTGTGTCCCCGTGTCTCCTCCAGGTCTGCCAGCACGGGGCCCGCAGTCCAAGGCAGGCATGAATTCGGGTGAAAGGAAGGCGCCATTCTGGTGAAATGCGGTGGTTAGACCTGTGTGCTCAACTCCACCCACTGCCTTTGAGTCCAATAACCAAATCCGAATAACTAAAGAAGTATGAGGGTTAAAAAAAAAACAAAAAACGGCAAAATCAGCCTGGAACCCAAATAAGAGTGTCAGCCACACACCCGGAACTACGTGGCAACCCTGCACACAACACAGGAGACGACGGACGTGGTGTGTGACGTGCCCTGGATTTTCTCTCGTGTGGTGGCAAGGCGGGGGGTTCTGCCGCTGCTCCCTCCTCTCCGCATGGCCCGGGCGACTCTTGCAGGATCCCGAATTGCCCAGTGACATGCAGCGAAGTGAAACACCTGTCTAATGAGTGGAGTCGCCCTGCTCTGACGGCCACCGTGTCCCGGGGCCCTTCTGTCCCCGCTTTCTTTCCAAGGGCCTCCGCCATCGGGTCCCCTCCTTCCTCACCCTTGCTCTGCCCGTTCCCCTCCTGGCGCTGACCCCGTGTGACCTTCACAGATTTACCGCTTTGTCTCTGCCCGGGGCCCAGAGCGCGAGCTCCGAGAGAGCGGAGCACTGTCCGCAAATTCCCTGCTGTCGCCTCCTACGTCCGGCGCTGGGACACGGTGCGTACCTGTTAAACGGAATGTTCTGGTCTCCTCCCTTCCCAACGCTTGGATTCAAGCCAGAGAGTGACTGGCAAAGGCAAGGTGAGAGGATGGCGGCAGCAGGGGTGAGTGGTCGCTGCTACCAGGCAGAAGGCTAAAGCCTGAGGATTTCTTATGCTGATGTCAATCCCAGCTGGTGCTTTTCTGGAATGGGCTGGCAGGAGGCCGTGGGGGTCTCTGCGTATGGAAGCTGAGGCCTCGGAGGACTCCTCTACCAGATCCACCAGCTCTGTGTTCTCTGCCCCTCCAGGGCCCTTTCCACTCCCTGACTCAGTCAGTGCCTCTCCTCTTTCCCCCTGAGGCACGCCCCGCACACCCCGGGTGCAAAACACCCATGTCTGTGCCTGCTACCGCCTTCCAGGTCTCCCCAGGCTTCACTCCTCATTCTTAAAAAAAAAAAAAAATTTCTCTCTCGACTCACTATCAACCTTCCCCTCTGGTTAAATGCCACACGGGTGGCGTTCGTGTGCACTGTGAAAATCCACATTGCGTGCTCCAGAATACAAACACGTGACCAGATTCAACGGAGCCGTTGGGAGAAGTAGGGCAGCGCTGAGAGGCTATTTTTAGCTCCACATTCTGGTGGCTTGGTGACCTGCCTGCCTCCTGCTCTCCTGCTCAGTGCCGGCGCTGAAGGACGCCTGCGTCCCCAGGTTTGGGGCCTAACGCGTGCCTGGCGGAGCCCAGCACGGCCCTGGCGAGCTCCGTGCGGGCTGCCTTCCTTTCTTCTCCGCGGAGGAGTCGGGATGGAGAAGCCCGCGGAGCTCCCAGGCGGCTGGTCAGCAGGGATGCAGAGAGGAGACCCGATTGCCACTGGGCTGGATGATGTCGCTGGGGCTGTGGGAGCACCCAGGGGTGCCTGGCTGCGGAATCTGGCTCCTCCCAGGCAGGGGGCCTGGAGAGGGTGGAGCGTTCCTGGAAAACCACACCAGAATGCCGCCTGCCACCCCCAGCAAGTCTCTGCTCCCCTCCCCTCTGTCACGGAGTCCCAGGGGTGGGCCCAAGACATTGCACTCACTTTGGCTGCCCCACAGGACCTGCAGGCCCCGTGCAGTGTGTGGGGGACCCTGGAGTCCCTGAGATTGTCCTGAGGGGTGGGAGGAGCCAGCTGCCCGGGATGGCCCCGTTGCTCCAATGTCCCTCCACAGAGAGGCCCGGCGGCAGCAGGTGTCTCTCACCCTGCCCTCTTCTTTACGCCCGGCCCTGTCTGCTCATCTAACAGAGGCTGGTTTCTCTGCTCCTATCGGAACATAAGTTCCACATGGGCAAGGTTGTGTTTCTGCTTACCACTGCATACACAGCTCCTAGAATCGCCCTCGGCATACAGTAGGCACTCAATAAATGTTTGTCAGGGGGAAGGAAGGACAGAAGGAGGAAAAGAGGGAGGAGGAGGAGGGAGAAGTTTTGCTGGTTTCTCCTTGTGTGGCACCACCCGCCCTGGGAGCAGCTGGAAGACCACCGCTCTGTCCCTCCACAGTGGCAAGGACCATCAACGCAGCGGCTGCTGGACTCCACTGCCCGCCTCCGAGGACGTCAACCTCAGCCCGTGCCCCCAGCCCTCTGCCCTCTGGCTGGTGCCCCGATCAAGGTCTCCCGAGGGAGCATGACCTGCTGAGAGTGCCGGCAAGTTAGACCTTCCAGCATGAGCAACCAGGGCAGCCCTAGCGCTGCTTCTCCTTCCTGGCAGAGGCAGAGGGCAGGGGAAGGCGGTGTCCCCCAAACTCGGTCCTTGTCAAGCCTCCTGATCGGTCCTTGCTAACAGGCCAGGCTGCTGTGGCCGCTCTCCTGCTCCAGACCCTTCTCTTTCAGGGCCATGAGCACCTGTGTGCAGCTTCTCCCACCCTGGACAGTGGTCCCTGGTCTCCACTGTTTGCTCTGTCCCTTAGGTAGGACATTGCCCTCGGCCATAGGCTCCCGTCGCCAAGCCCTTGCTCCCTGAACAGGGTGGTGCTCCGTGAACATGTGGTGGCTCTGTGCTGGAAGCGAAGAGGACAGGACAGAAAAAGCCTGTCCCGGCCAAGGAGCTGGGGAGCTGCCTGCCGACAGTGGCCCTTCTCTGCCCCTTCCCAGATGCCGCGCACCGGCGCACCGGGACGCTCCTCGTGCTTCAGAACCAAGTGTCCAAATGACGGCTCCCTTTGGGATTTTCTTTAGAACAAAGACAATTTCCACTAAGGCTCTTTTCTCCCCCTCCTGGATTCCCTCCACCTTTGCGAGCTGAGCCCCTCCTGACACGAGACATGAGCACCCCGGATGGCAACGGCTCCGCCAATGCGTGTGTCCGCGCTGATGCAGGGCACCTGCTTTTCTGGGACAATTGCCATCTGGCATCGGGCGACTTCCTCCTTGCGTGCCTATTTCCGGACAAAGAAGAGGAGGGCTGGACAAGAAGCAGACCTCCCCCTCCACATCCTCCCGCCCCACTGAGACACCCGCTCCAGCTCAGGTGTCTACACACGTGGCCACGGCGAGTGGGGTGAGCAGGCAGCTTCACCTCAGCTTTCTGCTTGACAGCATTAGCTGAGCGGATGCTCAGGTCCAGCACAAAATGTCCCAAAAGGCATCCTCTGGGCCCAGAGTCCCTGCTTGTCCCCACACCACCAGAGTGGCAGTGTCCCACCTGCAGCCTTCAGGGACCAGAAGGGAAGGGGGACTCCTCTCCCCTAGCCAAGGCCACCGTCACCTGGTCTCCTGGCACACAGCGGGCCAGGCCATCCCTAGACAGCAGCTGTGGGGTGGAGACGGGGCTCTGGCCATGGCGACAGGAGCCAGCTGCCAAGACCTTTGCCAGTGATCACTCGGTGAAGACTTTACTGCTTACAACACTGCTTTTTGTTTACTACGAATAGGTAAAACGTGAGACGGTGAAACATAACGTAAAACAACCCCACAAGAAGCAGGAAGCTCAAAATTTATATCTGACCAAGTGTTCCCACCTGTTTGGTGCAGGGCCGGAAGAAGGGCCGACTCTTTCGCGGGGAGGAAATGAGGGCGAGGGGCTGCCCTGGAGCAGGCGGCACCTGCCCAGCGCGGACTGAGGGTGGAGGAGGATGGCGGCTGGGAGGGACGTGCTGGCAGGAAGCTTCGGGCAGAAGCAAAGCCAGCTCCAGCGCCGAGGCGAGAAAGGTGAACTCACCTGTTTCAAGACAAGGCACAGCGTGGAGAAGCTTAACATGTCTAATAACAAATATTTGGAAAGCAGAGAATGTCAATTCTGCTCAGACTCTTGCTTTCTTATAATATAGCACAGTATTTTCATATAAGACATGGGTTTGGAGTGATTTGTTTTAAAAATATCAAATTGTTAAAAAGTTTTAATAAATTATCTTTAGGAGCAATTGTATAAATGGTACAATGTTTTGAATAATTCAAGACCTAAATGCAAAGACAATTTAATAAAATTAGAGAAAACAGGAGACTATATGTGGGAAGACCTTATCACTCTTGGTAGGAAATCATCGTATACGAGCAACCATGCACACATATTTATCCTACCTATTATCGTATGTACACACATCCATCATGTGGGGAAAGACGCTATAAACCTAATCAAAAGAAAAATTATAGATTGGAAAAATATTTTCAGCACATGTCAGACGAAAGTTAATGTGCCTGTTATACAAAAGAGACCTCACGCACTGATCAGAAAAAGACACGATCACATGTAAGGTGAAGGGGAAACAGTTCATGCTTTCCATAGCGCGTGCTTGCGCACGTGAAGGGCTCGGCCTCACAGAAGCACTTCGGACCCTTGTTGGTAACATGGGGGGATCCCCAGTGGGATCGAGGGGGAGACTCTTGGAAGCACCCAGAGTTTGGGCATAGAGAGTCCGAGAGAGCTTTCGAGCAATAAACTCACAGGGATCAGGCGTCCACCGCGAGAACGTGCTGAGCAGAAAGCAAGGGTGTATTCCGGAGTACGAAGTAAGGAAGTAGATGCCCATGCTCTTGCTCCCTTGCCTACAGCAATAGCCACCTTTTCCCCTGTTCTCCTCCTTTGGGAGCCTCTGCCACTGTGGCTCAGCCACCCCAGGCGCTCCGCTGTCTCACTCTGGGACTGTGTCACCAGTATCCTTCCCACCAGCAGCGTGAACTGGAGGGACGCAAGTGCTGGCGGGTCCCAGCAGCCAGGAGAAATGGTGGCTGGGAGTGTCCACCTCCCATGGGACCACCATGTGGTTCCTGAGTGAGGAGATGGCCAAGGAACTGTGGGCACAGTTAGCAGGGAGCCTCGGTGACCACGTGACTCAGCCAGGTCTGTAGGGGACGGGGGAAGTCTTTACCTACACCCGTGGGCATCCTGGACAAATGCCATTACCTCTGGGCCTGCAGAACGGCCCGACGCATTTCTCAGTGGAACTGGTTGTGATGCAACAACCCACAGAATCACGACCTTCTCCCATGCTCACTATCCTGGGCAATGGCATTGCGTCCTCCCAGGGGGCCAGCCAGAGACCACCCGCTCCCTCCTGCCTCAGAGGTAGAGTGGCCACACTATCGATTATCCAAACCGGACACTTCGGGGAGCAGAAGGAGGGTGGCTTAGTCCTTTCAGGCTGCTACAACAAATGGCATGGACTGGGTGACTTATAAACAGCAGACATTTATTTCTTACACTTCTGGAGCCAGGGAAGTCCCAGACCAGGGTGCTGGCAGATTTGGGGTCTGGGGAGGGCCACTTCCTGGTTCACAGATGGCTGTCTTTTCACTGTAACCTCACATGGCAGAAGGGGCAAGGGCTCTGTCCCTGGGCACTAATCCCATTCATGGGGGCTCCATCCTCATGGCCTCGTCAGCTCTCAAAGGCCCCACCTCCAAATGCCCTCACCTTGGGGACAGGTTTCAGCATACACATTTTTTTTTTTTTTTTTTTTTTTTTTTTTTTTTTGAGACAGAGTCTCACTTTGTTGCCCAGGCTAGAGTGAGTGCCATGGCGTCAGCCTAGCTCACAGCAACCTCAATCTCCTGGGCTCAAGCGATCCTCCTGCCTCAGTCTCCCGAGTAGCTGGGACTACAGGCATGCGCCACCATGCCCGGCTAATTTTTTCTGTGTATATTTTTAGTTGGTCAATTAATTTCTTTCTATTTTTAGTAGAGACGGGATCTCGCTCAGGCTCAGGCTGGTTTTGAACTCCTGACCTTGAGTGATCCGCCCACCTCGGCCTCCCAGAGTGCTAGGATTACAGGCGTGAGCCACCGCGCCCGGCCTAGCATACACATTTTGAGAGGACACAAGCCTCTGACCACAGCAGAGCAGCAGTAAGTGATTGCACTGAACCAACAGGCAAACGGGGACTGTCCCAGCAAATCAGGACGCAGCTGCCCAGCTCAGAGCCAACCCACCGCATGGTCCTGTGGACTTTACCTCACCAAATTCTCCCCAATCTACCCTCTTTCCTCCACCGCTGCCACTTCATTTCAATGACCATAGCCTGGTCCCTAGACTGAGGTCCACCCGCACTCACACCGTGTTTGACCCAGTGTTCATTTCAGGTGCAAATGTGATGAGTGTCTACCTCACCGTTTTCAACACACTGCTGAGACCCCTGCTCTCAGGACACAGTTAGGAGAAGGAGCCCTAGACAGGTCTTAATGTCAGTTTCCTCCACAGGGACGTCTCCAGTGAAGACGGGACCCTGACTGTTTGCTCACCATTTTATCTTTAGCACCTGCCACGTCCGAGGTGCTCTTTAAATATCAGTTAAATGAACGAATGAGCAAAGGAACGAATCTGCTGGGTTTCCTGGGCCCACAGTCCCTGCCGTGATGGAGAAGGCTGCCTGCCATGCGTGATACGCTCATGCGTGATACGCTCATGCATAGTGAGTGCACATGCAGCACTTTGCAGTTAAAATGCCCTTTATCTAAAGTTCCGGTTTGGTGTCCACTGATGACAACACCCAATGCCACGCGCCCACGGTGCTTGGGTTTCCACCAGACTTCCAGTGCCAGCTTGGAAAATTGTATAGTATCTTCCTCACTCCCCTCAAATTTGCTGCTTAGTCCCATAGCTTTAAGGAATTATTTGAATTCAAACAAAATGATAAACAACTCCTATGTTTGTTTCCATCTTTGAAACACAAATTCTAGATTTTACTGGAAAAATCTTTTTCTCTTCCAATTATCTCTCTACGGAGAGAGCTGGCAAGGGATAAAAGAGCTGCAATTTACCAATGTTCCATTTTCATTTAATGAACATCACACACACACGTAGCAGTGTTTTAACAGATAGAAACGAGCGCTACTATTACTTACAAAGGTTAACAATAGAAGGTATTATTACCAGAAATCTGCATAACATCTGAAAGAAATGAAAACTATTTTATAACTCTGAAGCACATGTTTGGATAATAGTAGCATTTTATAGAGTAGGTTAAATATATGCCCCTGTGGCTAATGTGCACGTGTGTGTTCTTAAACACCACACGCATTCACATTTATGGGGGTGGGGAGGAGAATGGAACTCAGCAGAAATGTGCATGTAAATATAATGCATGGTTATGATTCCAAGGTAAAATATGCTGTCATCAAAACCATTTAAGAATAACAACCTAAATGCTTTTGATAGGAAAGGTTTTGAGCAGTATTTCTTAGTATATTGTGATCAAATTAGCTATGAAAAAATTCTACACATGTGCTGGGATGTTTCCCCTTATAAGGGTCAAAAGTTTTTCATGTCAAAAGCATGCAAGGGGCCGGGCGCAGTGGCTCACATCTGTAATCCTAACACTCTGGGAGGCCGAGGTAGGAGGATCCCTTGAGGTCAGGAGCTCGAGACCAACCTGAACAAGAGAGAGACCCCGTTTCTACTAAAAATAGAAAAAATTAGCCAGGCATGGTGGCACGTGCCTATAGTTCCAGCTACTGAGGAGGCTGAGGCAGGAGGATCTTTTGAGCCCAGGAGTTGAAGGTTGCTGTGAGCTAGGCTGACACCACGGCACGATAAAAAAAAGCATACAAGTTACTCTATACCTCTAGCTACAGCTCTGCCAAGGCAAGAGCCCACAAACGGCAGAAGATGGTGCAAAGCCAAGCAGATGTCGTGGCTCCAGGTCCCTGGCAGTCTCTTCTTGTGGTTTGTTTCCTGTCCAGACGTCACGGCTACTGGGATGTGCAGGCCTCATCAGATGGACACAGTGAGACTTTTAGGTGTCATCACCAAGAAAACAACAAATACAGATTGAAAAAGACGAACCTCATAAATGACAACTACAGCAGGCTGAATAGCCACCCCCAGAGATGTTAGGTACTGATTCCTGTTACCTGGAAAGATTACCGTATATGGAAAAAGTGTCTTTGCAGATGTGATTAACTTAAGGGTTTTGAGATGGGGAGATTATCCTTGTGGTGGCCCTTAAACGTAATTGCAAAAGTCCTTATAAAAGAGAGACAGAGGGAGAGTCAACACAGGCAGAAGAGAAGGAGACGTGGGCACAGAGGCAGACACTGAAGTGCTGTGGTCACAAGCGGAGGGACGCAGCAGCCACGGAAGCTGGAGGAGGGAGCGCTGCCTGCCCTCACCTTGATGTTGGCCCGGTGAAAGGATTTTGCACCTCTGGCCTCCAGAACTATGAGAGGACAAATTTCCCTTGTTCTTAGCCACCAAGTTTGTAGTTATTTTTTGCAGAAGCAGCTCCAGAAAACAAATACAACTGACCACCTCCGGCAGGACTCTAGGTTGCAAGCGGGGGCGATCACTGCGAGCTGACTTCGGTAGGAAACTCAGGGACGTCTGCTGGAGAGCTCTGAGAACCTGCGGTGTTCACAGGGGCAGGGACAGATGCCCCACGGATGCTGTGTTGGGGACTCTGCACTGGAATGCGATGCTCCGGCAACTTTCCTATCATGTGTTCTAGGTGCGGGCACCACACGAAGACCTTAACGTAACTTTTAATCCTCACAAAAATCTGGGGGAGGGCCCTGGCTAAGTCACTCATCTAAGATAACACAGTTAGAGACTGAAGAAATGCCAGGACTCTGCTTCAGCAGATCTTTTTCCATTGCATCAGCTTGCCTGCACTTTCAGACGTGCAAATAAGATCTGTTTAACACTGAGCTTGGAGCCGCAGAAAGCAGTGAGCCAAGATTTCACGGAATTTCCTAAAGCCCAGCTCCCTCTGTTAAGATGCTCTAAAACCATGAAAGATAACCCTGGGCTTCAGGAGTTTTTAGCATGACGTGACTCATTCATGCAGTGCCTTATCATGGGTCTTAGGCCTTTTTGGCAAGATCAGGGCTTCCTCAAGTGTCCCCGAGTGTGTTAGGGTGATGCCTCTGAACAGAGTTTGACCTGCAATTTAAACCTTTACTTCATGCGCGCCTCCTCCTTCTGTTAACGATCATAAGCATACTTCATTCTAGAGAAGCAAACTACTAAATTTCACACTGATACTGAGAGTTTATATCCTGATGTGTTGGCTTATTCGTATTAATAGGTCTCATTCCAGCGAAACTTGAGTTCACGGAGAGTTTCCCCGGCCTCTGCCCCGTGCAAGTCAGCAGCCCGGGCTGGATGAATCACCCGCAAGTGGTTTATGCCGCTGCACCGCTGCAAGCTAAACAAATTCTTTCCACGTTAGGCTTAGGGTTAAAAAAAGAAGTTCTATTCTAAAGGAGAGAGATATGATGTTGAAAGGAGCTCTAGAAAGAAAATAAAAAGGAAATGAGAGCTCGGCGGACCGTGTGCTGATGGCCCTGCCAGACTTCCTTCCCCCGTGACTTCTGTGGGAGGTGGGGGCTTTCCAGGGCAGGGCCGGGGAGTGACAGCCCTCCCTCCCCGGACTGTGACCAAGGACCGAAATCCACGGTGCCGAAGAGAAGCCTCGGCAGATAGTGAGCCCTGAGCTCTGTACCAAAACGCTCCTTTAGAGAGGGCTGGGGCCGGGGAGTGTCCTTCCGACACTTCTGCAAACAGCCTGTGCTGCTTCGCTTAGGCCTCTGCAGCAGGTGTCCAGGTTGCCACACAGGGGAGAGACCAGGCTCAACTCCAAAAACAAGAACAAGGGGACTTGCAGCGGGCTGAGGGGTCAGCGGGTGGGAAATTACTGCCAGGAGACATCGGGGTAGGAAGTTCTTGTTAAAAGCCGGTGATCGGATATGGAGGGTGGAAGGTCCTCCCTACACTGAGGACAGGATTCTTGCTACCTCTGGGCAGTGCAGGCCCAGCAAGGACAGGGGCCAAGCTCAAGGGCTCAGAGGAGCCTGTTATTGTAAAAGTGATAAAGTTCCATCGAGGAGGGAGTCTCTGTCGGGGCTTGTGTGGGTGGGTTTTTCCGCCCTGTTCCTTTTTAAGGAGGATGCCATCTCCCACACCTTCCCCTTTGTGCTTGAGCGACCTTCCACCGAGGCTGCCAGCGTGCTTTCCGTAGCTGCAAAGCATCAGGGGCCCAGGACGACTGATGACCTGGCCGTCTTCAGACTGAGGCTTGGGGCTGGGAGCGGGGCAGGTGGAGGCGGCAGTTCCAGTTCCTGGCTGGAGTCTCTACTGCTGTCCTGAAGTTCCCCTGGCCACGCAAACGTGTGTCTGCCGCCCTTAGCAGGACAGGAACCTGCATCCTTGGAAGGTGATGCAGTGCCTGTCAGCACAAGCCCTCGGGTTCCTTCTGGGTGGTCACCTGTCTCCCCACGTGCCTGGGGCTCCCTCGTCCTCCCCCGACAGAGAGCAGTCCCTTCCCTGCTGGTCTCCCAGGCCCTGACTCCAGGCTTAGTCCTGTGCCACAGGCATGTCACATGGCAGTTTGCTCCACACTCTCTTCTAGGCTTGCCCTGGGCCACAGGCAAGGCCTTTAAAATGCAGCGAGGAGTTTAGTGGGGACTTTTTTCGGTAACGGTAATAATATTCACAGTGATAGAAACAGCTATTAGAAGTTTAGCAAAATTCCACGTTGGAGTTGAAGGATCATGATGGACTGGGCTGAATTGTGTCCTCACAAGACACCTGTCCACTGGCACCTCAGCAGGTGACCTTATTTGGAAATAGGGTCTTTGCATATGCAGTTAGTAAGATGAGGTCATCCCGGAGTTAGGGTAGGCCCTAAATCCAGTGATTGGTGTCCTTTTAAGAAAGCCACATGAAGACACAGAGAGAACTCCCTGTGACAACAGAGACAGAGATTGGAATAAAGCACCTACAGGCCAAAGAACAGCAGGGTTGTGGGCAGCCACCTCGCTGGGACGGAGGCTTGGGACAGATTCTCTCCCAGGGCAACTGGAAGGGACCAAACCTGACCACACCTTGATTTTGGACTCCTGGCCTCCAGAACTGAGAGAGAATCATTTCTGCTATGTTAAGCCTCCCAGTTGGTGGCGATTTGTTACGGCAATCCCAGGGCACGAACACAGGTAAGCAGACGCCTGGGCTGATGCCCACAGCAGGTTGACTCCTGGCCACACCTCATATCACAACGAAGCCCACAGCCAAGGAAGGGTCCCCAGCAGTGACCCTCATTGCTAAGTGTCAATAAGGCAGTGCTGAAAACAGTGGCATTTACCCAAATTGGACAGCCTGAAGAATCTTCCAGTCTGAAATAGAAACAGCAAGCGTTTCCGTGGCGGGAATTACAGGCTAGTGGAGATCCTTTCCCCATAACAATTCAGTGGTTGAAAATTCTTTTGCAGCAGAAAATTTAAGTGGTAGCCTGAATGTGTAATTTTCCCAGCGCTAGCATGCCCCAGTCCCCACCTACAGACTTGAGAGTAACCCGAGTTGCTCTGGGAACAGCAGTCGGATCACTGGTTCAGGGGAGCTGCTTCCTAACCTTTCTCCCCAATCCCTAACCCCAATCGTATCTCAGATATGGCTTTGGGTTGGTTGCAAGGAAAAGAATAGTGTCAGGGGACAAGGCGGATCTACCTGTAGCCAACCGAAGCCCTGTGGTCAGCTGCCTCCCATCCACAGCCTGCACCCACCTCCGGCACTGTGTAGCTCATCTCTGTGCAAACACACACCTGCGCAATCAGACCATGTGGGTAGTTCTTCCAGTGTGTACACAAGAGGGTGGGAGCTCCGACCGGGTTGAAATTCTTCCTTTCAACAACCTAATGAGCTTCTATGAAACACCAGCTTTCCAGAGCTTCTCTGCTCAGTGCCTGTTAATCCTCTATGGAGAGCTGATAATGAGCTGTTATTTTGCTTTTTTTTTTCTTTAAATGGATAAAAGGAACTTTTCTTTTCTTTTCTTTTCTCCTTTGGCCACCAGTATCTATGCAAGTTATTTTTCAGTCCATTAAAATGAATCATGGTTTATCACATTGGTTTTCACATTTCACAGGGTGATTAACAATTGACTTTCCTTTGTTAAAAAAAGGAGAGCGTCTCCCCTTGGGCAATTGTGTTCAGAAGATAAGCCCTGACTCAAAGTCCACTCTTCTTTCTTTTCACACTTGTTTGGTTTTCCCCCCATTTAAGCCTCCAAAGCAAACTCTACAGCCGCTGCGGAATCAGTTGCACATTACTGTCCAGTTAAACCAGATAACAGTGACTGTTTTGGTTTTTAGCTGAGACCGCCTCTGAATGGGCTCCCAATGCTGAGCTAAAGCTGTTTTTTTTTTTTTTAATCTTTTCAAAATTCCTTGGAGGCAAGTAAAGGTAAACATTTTCACCCTCAACTCACTGAGGAAATTCATGTTGTTGAAGAGGATTAATAGAGAAGGGGGTGGGGAAGTAAAGTCTCTGGGATCCTTTTTGTGCTTCATTAAAAGGTCACAAAGCGCTCTGTGTTCTCTCCCTGCAAGGGCCTAAACCCGAACGTACTTTTATCTTCGTCGCGTCGCTCTGCACGTCCAGCCGGGCAGCCAGTAGCCCCCTTCAGCTTCAGAGCGCTTGAAACGGGGCTGGTGGGAATCGAGGTGTTTTGTAAGTGGAACAGTGACGCTGGCGTTCATAGACTTAGTGCAAATAAATAAATTGATCACGATGCCTCATTGCTAATAGTTTTACTCAATTACCACCTCGAGTACATGCATTTGTGCATTTGCCTGTTGGTTCATTACCTGACTTGCACCAGTGGGACACAGACTCCTCCCTAGAAAGCAGATTTCCCCAAGTATCGCAAGACATGCTAGCCCGGTGACATCCAGTGAGAAACAAAAAGGGTCTTGGGGTCAAACTGGGAAAAGCTGGCTGAGTTCCACCTTGGGTTTGAAAGGATCTGAGCACATTAAAAGGTCCTGAGTCCTGTGGTAGAGACCACCATCCCCACTCCCCACCCATCTAACTTCGTCAATGTCTCAATACGGCGCCTATGATAGAAATGCCAGCCTGATACCTGTTAACATCCCCAGAAACCGCTACTCAGCAGGCTCGGTGGGGTGAGTGTGAAAGAGGGGTACCCAGTAAAAAACAGGGCTGTTGGGGCTCAGGAAACAGTATCCCAAAAAGAAGGCCTCAAAAGCAAAAGTGTTTCTCTGACCTCCTCCTGCCCTCCTGTCTCCCAGTCCCACTGTCCCCAAGGCTAGCCCTGGAAACCAAATCCTTCTTCCCCAAGGTGGGTCATAGAAACCAGAACCCCTTTTCTCCAAAGCCAGCCATAAAACCTAGACAAATCGCTCTAGCTTTCAATCTGCCTGTCTGTGTAAACTGGCCATGAGGAAATCATCTGACCTACGCTGCTTGACTGTAGGTCACAAGACCCCCATTGCAGAGAGGGCCCTGCCCCCACCCAGAAGGAAAGAAAGCTGCTCAGAGAGGCCAAGAAGAATCTAGACAGACAGGCCTTGCTGGGTCTGTTAGCATTAGGCCATACCCTTTTTGTCCAGTCATATTTCTACATGGTTGTCCATGCTTTTTTGAACATAAGCAAAAAAATGGATAATTTCCCCTGTATCTTTGGGTCTTCATTCTGAAGGCTCTTACACACATGTTAAATAAATTTGTGTGCTTTTTCTGTAATGAATCAGTTTTTCGTGAGTTGATTTTTCTTTGAAACCTCAGAGGGCAGAGGAGAAATTTTCCCGTGGTCCCCACAGTGCAAAGGTAAGAACTCCTTTTAATCCGATGGTTTACAGAAGGAGCCCGGAACTCCTATCTGGGAATCACAATGGCCTTTTCATCTTATAAACACGTCCCTGTGCCTAGAGGCCCCAGCTACAGGGACAGACACTCCAACCCTGCTTGACCTCCTCACCTGTGCATTCCAACAGGAGTTCCCAGAGCCTCCTTTTAAAGCAACTTAAAATCAATGAAACAAGTGCTTTAACAATCTACAGTGAAGAGGAACATCTGAGTTTTGTGTTAAAGGTCATTTTGGTGGCTTGGCGTCTTCTCAACAACACCCCGCATCGATGAACATCTGTGTCAGCAGAGACGAACAACTTAGAGGTCTCAGAATGAATGTGAAGCCTGAACCTCTGTGGGTGGGAACGACAGGGGCTT
>VBSM01003186.1:2915438-2939572 GCA_008086735.1 Cheirogaleus medius
AAAAAAAAAGAGCAAATCAGCTGTTAGAAATTAATACAAATAAACTAGTTATCACAGTAAGTTACCTCAATAGCTAAAAGACATGTCTCATTTAGATAAAGTAAATGCTAGAGCTTGTGATTTTGTCTTTTATACCACTCAGAGGAATTGCTAAAATGCAATCTATTCATAAACCGTATTGTTTTGAGGAGAGAAGGTGCTGGCAACCATCAGAACTGACGACATAACTAAATTTGCTACGGCCAATTTGAAGCTTGGAGTAGGGAAGGACGAGTTGCATGCAAAGCCACCAACTGGCTGCGATGCTATTTATTTAGCTCTGTGACCCTGGGCGAGCATCTCAGCTTCTCATTTGTAAAACTGAGGGTAATCGTTGCCTCAACCTCTTCATTGGATATTTGTGACGCTCATAAAAGGACAACCATGGAACACAAGTAGTAAAGTTCTGTACAAAAATCTGAGCTATGCAGTCTTGAATACAACCTCGTTCATTGCTAGAAGCATGACAAATAATCTATGATATTTTTCAGTCTTGGTTTTACTTCCAGTTAAATACCATCCTGGCCATCTCACGCTGTCTTGGAACCAGCTTTAACTCAGATGCCATTCTCATTTGTGTGTGTCACAGCTTCCCAGGGATTGGCAGTGCGAGACTCCGGTTTGCTAACTCTCGGGTCCTTCATTCATTCTTCACTTATTAATCTACCCACAGGGTGTGCTGAATCCACGGGGCCGGGACGAGGAGGTGAGTGTGGGAAGGCGTCAATTCACCGCACACACGGACCGCTTGGACCAGACCCTATCCTCGCTGTGGAGGGCTCTTCTCCCTCACAACCCTGGGTTCCTCCTGCCAAGTTGACTACGTGTTCCTGGCTGTGCAAAAGATCCTCAAAGGCACTGGAAACTTGACTAACTTGTTTAACCACAAGCTCAAGCCTCAGTACATCCTAAATCTTCTTAGACTCTCTCCTTTCCTGTAATTGGCCAAGTTCCTCTGAGAGTTCATGAAGATGGACTCGTTTGGCAGCTTCTCTCTCCACACAGCCTGAAGCAGCCCACACCTCTGCACCGATACCCCGGGCTCCAGTATAAACAGATCAACCTTCCTTCTGAACTGCGTCAGGGAGCTGCCAGGGCCTGCCCATGCAGTGGACCCTTGTGGCTGGATTGGCCTTCTGGAAGGAACTGGAGGGAGTGGATCTCAAAGAGTTCAGATGCTCAGGTAGGGTAGATGTCCCCAAAGTTCAGATCCGTTCTCACTGTTATTCAAGTTTTTGTAGTGGGCAAAATTGGCTAGAACTACCACCAAAACATGAGGAAATGACGGTCTAGGAACCGGCTGCATCCTTTTTTATGATGGCGACATTTCCCCAGATCCTGGGGGCAAGTTTCTCCTGCATCACTCCCTGCTGGACAGCCTCCTAGGCTTGCACCACTGCCCCCATATACCCCCAACCCTAGGGCTGAATAGCTGCCATTTCCAACTGGTCCTTGTGGTATACGCTTGAGGCCATTCTCTGAATCTACCCAATCTTCTGACCTAAGAACACTGTGCAGGCATTGCTCTCGTTGCCCAAGGTGGGGCATTAAACTTTTATTGCAGGTCACCTGATAAACATAAACTCTAGCCCAATGGCCTAGAGAAGATGAAAGGCAGCCGTACTGCCCAAGGTGAAGCAGAGACATGGGCTTAGAAAGGGACAGCGTGAATCATGCTGTGGAGGGAACAGGTGCGTGAGCAGAGGAGCGGTGGAGATGCCAGCCAGGCACGGCCAGGGGTTGGCATCCCCTGAGCTCCTCTGTCCATTTGCAGGGGCGGCACACATTACAGTGTCTCGTAGTTCATTGGTTTTTCTGTCTGCAGCCTCCTGCAGGCGCCCAGGGCATCGCACCTGTGCCTGGTTCAGCCTTCTACCTCAAGTCCAAGTGCAATGCTTGAAACATGGCGGCCGATCATCACCTTGTAATTAATTGAATGGAATCCGTTTCCAAGGACCAATTCCCACTGAGAATTGGCCATTCCTTCCTCAGACTCTCTTGCCCCGTTCCTCACGTGACTTCCCCTTGCTGCCGGAGGAGCTCAGGGAGTTGCGATCAATTCATTCTGACTGTTCTCAGCTTCAAGAAACCAGTGGGCCTAACCATGCCACCCAGGTGTTTCCCTGAAAAGACAATCTTGGGCTCCAGCTCTTTGAGCTAATTTCTAATTTTTAACTTCCTTAAGCCTCACTGTGTTAGGTAAGGTCTCTGTTTGGGTTGAATTTCTGCAGTTTACCACTCGAAAGCATCCCTTTTCCGTCTCCCAATGGTCGGGCAAACACGTGTTCACGTTAGCCACTGTCTTCTAGGAAAAGTTCTTCTGAAGAATTATTAAAAATCTGCTCCTCGATGTGTAATCACTTGCTTTTTCTTTTCCCTTCTCGTAATCGTTGACTGTGCTCCGAGTGTTTGCCAAAGGCACAGGTGGGCGCCATTTCACAGGGGTGCGGGGGTTTATCGCTCACGGGCATCGTCGCCACGCCGCTGAGAGCTGACGTGTGCAGCAGCGGCATCACCGCGTGTCCACCAGTGTGCACAGAGGAGATGGCAGCGATTCGCCAAGCTCCTCCAACCAGATCCGGGCAAGTTCGGCCTCAGGTCCCCGCGTACAGCTGTCTTCTGCGTATGTGCGAGGCGTCTGAGAGCCTGGCTTGAAAATGTTTAAAAGTCCAAGGTGAATGTTTGCAGGATAAATCAATCCACCGGGTGTCCACGAACATCTCCACAATCTTCTGTGGCATAATCTAAGTCATAATATTAAAAACAAACGTGAGCCACGTCCATGCGATGCAGCCGGAGCTGGGAGCTGACCGTGAGGTGGTTTCATTAGAGTCCTACTGCTGCTGGGAAAACTCACTTCGATGTTAGCCGCGTAAACAACGCGGCTTATCTTTGTGCAGTTGTGGAGATGGGGAGTCTGACTCGGTCTCCTGGGGCTAGAGTGAAGTTGTCGCAGGGCTGCACTCCTTCTGGAGGCTCGGGGACAATCTGTTTCCAGCCTTTCCCGGCTGCCAGCTGCCACCCTCTCCCCGCCCACAGCCAGCAGCGGCGCATCTCTCCCTCCAGAGGCCCCCTGCTTCGGGCTCTCCTGTTGGGCCTCCCTCTGCCCCTCCTATTACCTCTGCGCACTGGGCCCACCTGCGCAACTCAGGATACTCTCTCCGTTTTCAAGTCAGTGGATTAGTAACTTTGTATTTATTTATTTATTATTTTTTATTTTTTTCAGACAGAGTCTCACTTCTGTTGCCTGGGCTAGAGTGCCATGGCATCAGCTTAGCTCACAGCAACCTCAAATTCCTGGGCTCAAGCGATCCTCCTGCCTCAGCCTCCCGTGTAGCTGGGACTACAGGCATGTGCCACCATGCCCGGCTAATATTTTTATGTATATATTTTTAGTTAGCCAATTAATTTCTTTCTATTTATAGTAGAGATGGGGTCTCACTCTTGCTCAGGCTGGTCTCAAACTCCTGACCTTGAGCGATCCACCCGCCTCGGCCTCCCAGAGTGCTAGGATTACAGGTGTGAGCCACCGCGCCCGGCCTGATTAGTAACTTTAATTTCACCTACAACCTTAATTCCCCTTTTCCATATAGCATGACATATTCACAGGTTTTAGGGATTATGACAGGGACACCTTTGAGGGCCCTCGTTCTGCCAGCCAGTGGCAGCCAACTTGCTGCCCGGCTGTGCTGGAACCAGGTGTCAGGTGCCAGTTTGGCGTGAAGGTGAAGCAGGTGCTCGGATCCAAATCTGGCTTCGCCACTTGCTGGTTCATAACCTTGGGCAAGTGACTGCTCTTCTCTCTGTCTGTTTGTCTGGCTTCCTAGGGTTTGGGGTGCCAGCAGTTTATCTTGGAGGTGATCCCAGGAAGCAGTGTGGGGCAGTGGGGACATTCGCCAGGGCAGACACTCAGAAGGAGCATGCTGTGAACAGGTGAGCACGGTGGGCGGGGCTCAGGCTTGCCAGGGACTCTCTAATTGGTCCCCTGCAGGGCAGAGACGGCCTTCATCCTCCAGCCCCGGTCCTGCCCTGGTGTGGGCTGAGCCTGCTCCTGGGGCCAGAGGACACCCTGAGGTGGGAGAACACAGGAACCTGTCCCCAGTCAGCAGGTGGCTCTGGGCGGGCCCAGCAGACGTGGGTGGGGTGGGTGCTGCCAGCAAGTGTCACATTCTCTGAGCCTCAGTTTCCTCAGCTGTAAATGTAGGAGGATAATGACAGTATGTGCCCACACCCGAGGTCATTGTGAGGATTAACCATGGCAGTGTGAGTTCATTAATTATCCCAGTGCCTGGCAAGAATGTACATCGTGGTTATTATTTTTCTGACTCGTGGCTGTGTGGCCCCGGGTGAGTCACTCTGTTCGTGTTTTCTCTGCTTCCTCACATGTGACCTGAGGGAGGTCACTCACTCGTGCTAGCCATCCCTGGTGAGAGGTAGGCCCAGCACAAGAAGCTAAAGAGCCCTGTGAACATAGCAGACACCATTCCAGCTTACGTGGCCCTTCCAAGTCTGCCAGGAGGGACAGATGGCAGCAAATAAATGATCCTACAAATGGCTGAAAGTCGCGGCTGAGAGGGCGCTGGAGGGAGAGGTACACAATGTCAGGAAGGGGCTCCAGGGCCTTCTGCCGCTCAAGTCAAGATCAGTTTTTATCCAAGGAATAATGCAAAGCCACTGAAGTTGGACCCACGTTCTAAAGGGTTCCTTCCAGCTCCAAACCATAGTGGGTTATGCAACATCTAAACATCGCTTATAATGCAAGACAGAAGGAAAGTACACTCTGCTCTGTTGGTGCTTAACCTGAGATCACCATGCCAAGTATTCTAATCGTTTCACACCTAGCCCAAAGCCCGGGGAGCTGAGCTCAATCAAGCAACCAGTCAATCATTTTTAAAAGAAAGCACAAAGCAGAGCCCCCTCTTCGACTTTTAGCTCCCCATTTGATGGGCAGCGACTCACGTGGACATTCACAACCTCGCCGTGGGCTGGGGAGGCCAGCCTGGCAGCACTCACTGTTGCCATATTTGTGCTGTCTCTTTTTTGACCCAGTGCTACACCCTGGGCACCTGTTTGTCATGTTCTGTTGGGCAGGTCCTTTGTCTTTGTCCCAGTTCAACTCCAATCAAGTCCATAACCTTTCACCGAGCAGCCTGCTGTTGCAGGGTCATGGCGCCTTTCCACGGGGCCTGGGAACTCAGACCACTACTTAGACTTCAATCCAGTGGATTATCGAGAGTGTTTTGGCCAGACGGTAAGGCGACCTGTTTACCCATTATAATCCCATAGGGTCGTCAGATGGGCCATCTGGGAAGACCATGCAGGCCAGAAGGAAGGGAACCTCCTCAGACAAGCGGGTGCAGCCCACATTGCAGTCTGCAGTTTCAAACTGACCTCTGGGTCCTCTGACGTGCTTGTGAACATATCAAGAAGGTACTGGCCTTCTGTGGAAGATGTGAATATCACAGAGTTATGGGTTGCATATTTGTGACTCCCCAAAATTCATATGTTGAAGCCCTAATCTCCAATGTCCATGGAGATGGGACCTTTGGGAGGTAATTAGGTTTAGGTAAGGCCATGAGAGTGAGGCCCCATAATGAAATTAGTGTCCTTCTAAGGAGAAGAAGAGGGTCCAGAGCTGTTTCTCTCTCTCCTCCACGTGAGGACACAGTGAGAAGGTGGCCGTCTGCAAGGCGGGAAGAGAGCCCGCACCAGAGCCTGACTGCCCTGGCTCCCTGATCTGGGACTTCCAGCCTCCAGAACTGTGACCAGTAAACGTCTGCTGCCTCAGCCACCCAGTCTATGGTATTGTGTTATAGCAGCCAGAGCTGACGCACACATACGGATACATAAATCTGCCAGGATTCTTCAGATAGTTATATTTTATTGGAGAGACTGATTCCAAAATTGCTCAACTTTGTGATCTTCGTTCTGCTCAAAGGGGGCTGCCTGTTATCTCCATGATGCTGGGGGTGACAGCGTCCATGAGACAAATGCCAAGATCGGGCTTATTGGGGTGGTCAGTGTTCCCAGTCCCCCTGACACCAGGGCTGTCTCTCCATCGATGCTTGCAAGAGAGCGTGGGTGTAGGACACACCCACAACCAACCTGCCCAGCCGGGACCCTGTACACCAGCCTCAGCCTCCTGCTGCCCTCCCCAACACACCCCTCTAAACAGGAGCAAGGGCTGAAGTTGGCGGTGAGTGATGTGCGCCGTGCAGGCCCCACACCTGTAGGACAACAGGGTTCCCCAGGCATCCTGAGAGGCCTCCAGGACACCCTTCCCATTCTGCACCATCAGTGGTGACTCGTCATAGTCCTGGGGCATCCACACGTGGAGCGGTGGCCACTGCAGTCATGAAAGGGACTGAGCATGACAAGGCCATTGCTTCCTTGTGGACCAGAGTGGCAGACATCCTTGAAGATGAATCTCACCAGGAAAGCCCTTTAAGTCAAAACGTTCCCTGTCCCCAGACCCCAACCCAGACTGACTACAAGGGCCTGTTAAGATATGCATTTAACAAGCATCCCTGAGACCTTTATAAGCAGGGGAATTTGGGAAACACTGAATTGGAGCATCGCTCCACACCAACATTCCCACGTTTGCAGCTACATGTCTTTTATAAAACTCCTTTATTTCCACCCAAAGCAGCCCAGCAGCCAGGCCTGGATTTCCCAGCTGTCACTGCACAAGACTCTCTCCAGGCCTTGCTGGAGGGACACTGGTACATTCTCCTGTAGGAAGTCCTCCCCTGATGTCTGTACCCCCAAGAGCTTAGGGGACCCCAACTCTATGGCCCCTCAAGGCCCCTCCTGCCCTCCCGATGAGAGGGCCTGCCTCCCCTCACGCTCCCTGCCACTTGCTTCCTCCCTAGAGCTTGGCTTTCCCACCAACACAACTCTCAGTGGCCAACACTGAAAATAAATGCATGCTGTGGGCACTGGGCATACCAAGAGGAAGAGCGCCCATCACGGAGCCCCTGCAGCTCCCGGGGAGACAGGCACATCTGCAACAGCCAAGCCTCCGTGGGATGGACTGTCTCGTTAGGGGCCTGAGGCAGGCCCAAGTGCACGTGGGAACTGTCCTAGCCATCCTGTTTGGAAGGGAAGATATTGGGAAGATCCAGAGGTCGGACACTAAATTTCTTTGGGGGACATAGTCACTGTTCGTGTTCAATGATTCCAAACTTCATTTGAGTGCAACCAAATGCAATACGTGCCTGCCCTGTGCCAAGCCCTGGGGTCAGGACCCAGAGACTAAAGAGCTACTCTCCCTGAGGGACTTACAGCTGTGGAGGGATCACACCGACATGGAGCATCCTGGGAGAGGCGGTCGGGGCCCTGATGGCGGTGTGGACAGTGCCCTGGGCACTCTGACCCCTTCAGGGAAGGGCACTGGTCATCCATGGTCTTGGCTCCCTCTCAGCAGGTGCGTCAATTGCTATACCCAAAGTGGGTGTTGAGGAAATTCATATTAAAGGTGGCACTCACCTGCAAGAGGTATAAATGAACATTTGGGATAAAATGCATATCTTTTGATGTGATTTTTTGATTCCTAGAGTCTAAGTATCCTCCGAATTACTGGAACATAGATTTTACAGGTTGTACTCAAGACAAATTAGCTTTAGATTTGAGCTGCTGACAGCTGTCTGCAATAGCATAATGAGAGGGAACAGTCAAAACAGGTTGGTCGGGTCATAAATACTTTACCTGCCGGGCTCAGCAAGCTGCGGGTAGACACTTGCCCTCATCAGTAAGTATTGATTAAATCCCAGTCTGGAATCAGGGCGCATAATTGATGGTTTGAAGATTGGAGGAATCATGCTCTGCAGGTGAATTTACTTGGGGAACACTGAGGGACGCACTCATCTTATACCCAGACCCCAAGGTGAGCAGGTCAAATGTCGCGGTGGAGGACCTGGCAGAGTGGGTCTCCGTGACTGCATGTAAGCATGGAATTTTAGAGCTGGAAGGTTCCTTGGGCTAATCCCATCTAGCTTCATCCTCAGACATGCATGGTTCTCTAACATGCAACTTCTGATCATCCACTTGTGAGCATTTCTACCCTTCAGACTCCCACCTCTTAGTAGGACAAGAGGAGGCAAACTCTGAACAAGCCCGTATCAAACAGACTCTTGGTCGGGGCCTTCACACTTCGCCTCTCCCATCAGAGAACCACGTGCAGGGAAGCCTACTGCCGGCGCCCCAGAGCCACCCAGCCTAGGGGAACGCTTCCACTGGCCCTTTTATTTAGGATGCAAACTCAGGACACTTCAAGACTAATAACGAAGTCATAGGTCCAGTGAAAAATATTCTGTCTTCCAGCTCTCCCTTTTGGTTTTCACAAGAATATAGTATTGAGGAAGAAACCTGATGTCAAGTCTACACAAACACTGGAGCCAGGGACAAGCCACCGTGATGGCCTGTGCTTTGCCAAGACACATGGCTTGGGAGGAACGTCCCTTAGCACAGGGAATTATTCACAGATGGACCAAACGAGGTTGCGCTAAGTTTGGCCTCCCAGGTGGTCTGGGCCTGTGTTCCAGAGCGCAGGTGCAGCACTTTGCTCTCTTCCCATCAGAGGTACCAGGAGTGACGAGGAACCCGGGATGGCGATGCAGGGACTCTCTGAAGGACAGGGCAACTTTACTCCAGTGACCACATGTGACCCCATGGGGGGAAGCAGAGATGCTGATTATGTAGTGACAGAGGCCACTGGTCATGGCAATTTTTTTTTTTTTTTTTTTGACAGAACTCTAGAAAAGCCACCCTACTCAGGAATGAAGTCCAAATGGTCTGAGCTGCATTCACAGTTGTTGAACCCCCCGAAACCAGGAGGGCCTCGGCCACTTCCTGATGAACGTGGGCAGACACTCAGCCGCTTTGAGAAATTAAAAGACAAATTCTCTTTCAGAGGGGCCTATGTCCCACTTGGAAGAATGCAAAGGGACATTCCAGGGTCGGTCACCGGCCATTGTCTAGAGAGCCATCTTGCTGGCAAGAGAGGCTGATAAGCAGGTGGGGGTGGGGGTGTTATTAATTCCTGGGGAAACCTAAGCCCGGGCCAGCCGTGCAATTTGTGTGGCCGGGGCAAGGTGAGCACATGAGGCCATTGTCCAAAAGTTATGAAGAATTTCGAGACAGCAACAGAGCAGAGCACTAAAGTAAGCGCGAGGCCTGTGTCAGTGTCCTACGGCTGCTGTAACAAATGCCACAGGTGAGGTGGCTTAAAACGACAGAAATTTATAGCCTCATGGTTCCGGATCCCAGAGGTCGGAAATCCAGGTGTGGGCAGCGCTGGTTTCTTCTGCAGGCTGCGGGAGGTCCGCCCCGCGCTGCTCTCCTGGCTTCTGGTGGCTGCTGGCAGTCCAGGTGTCCCTCGGCTGGTGACTGCATCACACTGATTTCTGCCCTCGTCATTTTGTCACCCTTCTCTCTGTGTGGCTTCGTGTCTCAACTTTCCCTCTCCTGTGTCTTACTGAATTTAGAGCCCACCCTAAATCCAAGATGATCTCATCTCAAGATCCTTCACCTAGTGACATCTGCAAAGATTCTATTTCCAAATAAGGTCACGTTCACAGGTACCAGGGGTCAGGACAGGGACGTATCCTTCTGGGGGCCACAGTTCATTCCACTACAGGGTCCTTCCAAACACAAACCTGTGCAACCGCACGAGTTGCATGCCCATGAAGCAGGCCCTGCCTCAGTCCCCGGAAACCTAAGCTTGATGCAGGCCGTTAGGCCCTTGTTTCCAGCCCACAGCCTCTTGCAGACTCAATTTTTTTCCCACACCCCCAGCCCCCAGCCTCTCCTAGCCCCACAGGTCCAGCAGCCCTGGGGGAGGGTCCGTGGTTGCCTGAGGAGCCCCCTGTCGCAGGCTCACCTCCACCCAACGGAAGAGCCCATCTCTCTCTTCTGGAGGCTGCTCTTTCTGTAGGACGGAGAATTCAGTTGCTGGTTTCTTTGTCACATGGGGTCCTTCTATCCATTATGTAACTGAGCCACCCTGGCCCAAGAAGCTCCAGCCTTGAAATGGCCCCAAGGGTCAGGACAGTGGCCCTTCTTCCATCCAGACCTTCTTCACTCTGGAGTCCCTCTGCCTCCAGATCTGGCCACCTGGACCCAACCTGGAACCATGACAGACTCCCCTGAGTCCCTCACCCCGAGCTCCAGGGCACACCTGCCTGCCCCGCCCGTCCCAGGCACATGGCACAAAGCTGGCTCCGGACTCAGCACCTCCCCACCCACCTCCCCACAGACCCCGGTGCCCGCTTGCAGCACCCCTGCCTGCCTGCCAGCTGGTGCCCCTCCATAGACACCCCTGCAACTCGGCTGTCATCAGGACCAATCCTCAGCTGGGACACACAAGTACGGCCGTGCCCCTCCTTACTGTGGCAACATGTGCACTGCCTAGCGCCCCTACCCCACCTGCAACCTCCCCAGGATCCAGCAACTACAGCGTAACACCTGGCCACGCAGAGGGCCTCCAGGACCCCAGCCCAGCGGCACAGGTGACCCCTGCTCTGATTGGTCAATGCCTATGATGGGCAAGATAGTGGCCTCCAAAGATGTCCACATCCTAATCCCCAGAACCTGTGATTCTGTGACCTTACATGGCAGTAAATCACCCTGGAGATGACCCTGGACTATCTGGTGTGTGTCGGGGGAGGGGCAATGTAGTCTCCAAGGTCTTGCTAGGAGAGAGGCGGGAGGGTCGGTCAGAGCAGTGGCAAAACGGCAGAAGCCGAGGTCGGAGTTATTGCAGGAGGGAGCCGTGGGCGAGGATGCTGCGGCCCCTCCAAGCTTGAAAGGAGGGAACGGCTCCTCCCCTGGAGCCTCCAGGAGGATCACAGCTCTGCTGGCACCTTGATTTTAGCCCATGGAAACTGATTTGGGGACATCTGACCTTCACAACTGCTAAACAATAAATTTGTGCTGTTTCAAGCTGGTTCGCAGTGGTTTGTTACAGCAACAGCGGGAAACTAATACAGTGCCCACGCCACGTCGAGCCTGTGCCTGGAGGACAGTGGCTGGCATTGGCCAAGGCAGCACCGTGGCAAAGCCCAGAACCAGGAGGCAACGCTAAGTAGACTTGGGCTCCGGTCCCCAGGGAAGCCACGGAACCTCTCCACATCTCAGCGCCTCGTCTGCCAAAGAGGACGGCGATTCCCACCTGTACTGTGCACTTTGTTCTCTCGTACCCCCTTCTTGCTCTGATAGGCCCAACTTTACAGGGTGGACACACGTCCTAGACGGGCCACCTCCTGGCCATAGGGATAGCCCAGGACTGGACCCTGCATGCAAGCAGGGAATTTTTTCTAAATGGACAACTGGAGAAAACCTCATGATGGGAGCCAGATTTGCTTGTTTTTTTCATTGTACAAAAACCTTCCCACTGGATAAGAGAAAAAAAGCCGACACTTAAGGGGAGCCGAGACGGGGCGTGTGCCGACTGTGACACACTCCTGCTTTCCAGCCCCTCAGATGCCCCAGTTTCTGGGGTTCCTCCTCCTCCAATCCTCTGAGAAACCCCAAGATGCTCCAATCATCCCCATCTCGAGTGTGACCTAGTTTGTTTCCTATAACTGAGGGAGCCCTGACTCACTCACTGCCTCCCAGGGCTGCCGTGAAGATGAAATGAAATAAAAGTACAAAGTGCTTAGCAAGTTCTTGCTCATAATACGGCCGCAGTAAATGGTGGCTGTTATTATTACAGCACCAGGCTTCCCGGGATCCCCCGGCACCCTTGCGCCTAAGGGAGATCTGACGCCCGCAGGTTTCAAAGGTTCCTGGGCGTCTATCCCTCGTCTCTCTGCCTCCTTGGGGCCAGGCTTTCGGGCCTGCTGGCATCGGTGCTGCCTCTGCGGCCCAGCCCTGCAGCCCACCCCAAGCCATTCCGGCGACTTCCTGCCCGTGTGCCATTCTCTCCTGCTCCCGCCAGCCTCTGTCTTCATTCAAGTGACACTCCCCAGCCCAGCCAGCTGACCTTGATCACAGACATGTGGCCCATTCAGATGGCCCCAGGCCAGACTCTGAGTTAGCAGCAGGTGCTTCCTTAGTCCACAGAAGAACCCCCAGCAGCTTCCCCTTTGGGACATCCCCAACCCCCAGCAGCTTCCCCTACGGGACATCCCGGCCATTTTTAGGACTGAATGAGAGAGACCGTTGCCAGCATCTACTGGGACAGGGGCACCCAGGTTCTCCTGACGGAGGCCCGTGCAGTGAGGAGTCCACGGCTGCACAGGACACGGAGATGTTTATTGGTTAGGAAGGTAAATTGAGAGGGTCCTCACTCCACATTCAACATTGGGAGAGAACGAAATTCTATCAAGAGCACAGGCATCCTTCCTCACACAGGTGTTCCTTTTGTCGATCATCTTGCATAACTGTCATAATGAAATTAAGTAAAATTAAATTTGGAAAACTCACAGTGACGTCATGAGGCCATTGCACTCCAGTTTCAGTGAGTGGCTGGGACCGGCTGTCGCTGGCATCCCAGCCCTACCAAGTGCGGGCCCCGATCATGCCTGCTCCTGGGGGGTTAGCTGCTTGGAGCAAAAAGCTTCTTTACGAAGGTCTGGGATGACCCCGGGGGTCAGGACAGCCCGTCTTGTTTCCCTTTGCTTGGAGAACGGGTTCCTGCCTTTCCGTCTCGTGTTGGCGTTCTGATTGGGTTTCCAGGAAACACAAACAGAAACGAACAGAAAGACTGCCCTCACAGTAGAGAGCACATCACGACAGCGGCGGCCTGGGAGGGACTCACAGGGAGTGACCACCTTGGACATGTCATGTCAGGACACAGCCGGCTCCCTGTATCCATGGGTTCACATCTGCAGATTCAACCAACCAAGGACTAAAAATAAATGTATTTAGCTTTCAAATAAATAAATTTATTTATTATTTATTTGAAAGATAAATAATACAGTAAAACTAATAAAAATTTAAAAACTATATGGTATAACAACTGTTTACATGGCACTTACTTCGTATTATATTAGGTACCATGAGTAACCTAGAGATGATTTAAAGCACATGGGAGGACGTGCATAGGTATTATGCAAATACTACGCCATTTTATAGAGAGGACTCGACCATCTGCCGATGTGGGGATGTGGGTGTCTGCAGGGGGTCCTGAAAACAGTGTCCCCCGTGGGACGTTGTGAGGGACGGCTGTGATTTAGAATTGGAGATACACAGAATGGGCGTGAGCCACGTAGAGTCCCCAGCTTACAAAGCTTTGACATCAGTCAATACTTCAATATTTCCTTCAGGGCTGTGCCTCTCCGCGCTGCCTCCTGTCGTGGTGGAATGGTGGTCCCCTAAAATATATGTCCACCTAGAGCCTGTGAATGTGACTGTATTTGGAAAAGGGGTCTTTGCAGATGTAAGTTAAGGATCTGGAGATGAGAGCATCCTGGATTTAACGTGGGCCCTGAGCGCGCTGGCAAGTGTCCTTGTAGGAGAAGGCAGGGCAGAGCCACGGAGGGAGAAGCCCAGGTGGAGGCAGGGCAGAGGCTGGGGCTGGTGAGAGGCCTGGAACAGAGTCTCCCTCGGAGCCTCCGGAAAGAACCAATCCTGACATACTTTGATTTCCTACCTCCGCCTCCAGAACTGTACGAGGATACATTTCTGTTGTCATAAGCCACCCTGATGCGGTAATTTGTTGTGGCAGCCACGGGAGATGAATATGCCTCCCAGGACAGACTCTTGCTGCCCACAGACACCCAACACCCCCTTACTCTTAGTCTCATTTTGTGCCGGGGCATAACGATACCCGCCTGCCAGGGAGACTTAAGATCTAAGTGGACTTGATGTTTCCCCCAGCGCTGACTTCCGAGAGGCATCGCCCCCGACGTCAAAGGGTGAGAGGGCTTGGGAGGGCCTGGAAGTGCCCATGGGCAGAGGCACTCTGTTGTAAAAAGTGAAAAGTAGAAGGCAGCTGAGCCAGACCCCTGAGAACACGTGCCTGAAGACTGGAGGAGATTTCGCATGTGCAGGCTCCTTGTCACCGACTTCCCTGATAACCAGCTGCTTGCCTTGTGCTGCGGTTCTTGGCTAATAATGCCAAGCTTTGCGACGTCAACACATAAACTCGGAAGTCCCAGTGGTAAAACACAACAGAGATCCCTGGTCTAGCTGACACCACAGTTGGGTGTCACGTGAGCTGTGGGAGTCCGCTGACTTCGCCTTCCCGGCTCTTCCCACTTTGCACCCCTCATTGTCCTGGAACCCACTGCTTCTGGGCCTGCAGAGGGGGGTGAGAGTGTGGAGAAGGGACATCCTCTTGGAACTGCCCTTTTCCACTCCAGTTACAAGGGTGAGAACTCAGGCAGGATCCCACCTCACCCCGAGGGGCTGGAGAAAGGGGAGAAGCCTCGGGGGGTGCAGGAGCGCAGGGGGCTCTGCCTCAACGGGGTGGAAGTGACCAGGAGGGCCGTGCAGGGGAGGAGGGACCAGCTGCACATGTTTTTGCCTGGGCTCATGCGAGCAGCTATCCCAAAGCTCCTCAAGTATCTTAAGATTCTGTAAAAAAAAAAAAAAAAAATCAGGAATCCATGGAAATCAAGCTGGTTGGGGGGGAGGGGAAGAGGGGACGGTGAAGTCACACCTAACAGGTACAGTGCACACTATCTGGGTGATTGGCACACTTATAACTTTGCCTTGAGCAGTATAGAAGCAATTTATGTAACCAAAATGTTTGTACTTCTATAATAGCCCGAAAAAATAAAAATAAAGGCAATTTTTGGAAATCTTAAAAAAAAATAATCAGGAATGTCATTGCTACTGAGGATGTCCTGGGAATCTGATAAATTAAGGCTCATGAGTGCTTGAGGCCGCACTAGCCACCAACTGGCACTGCTGTTCCCGTTCCCGCCCCACGTGCTGGCAGAGGCCCCCGCAGCTCCGCTTGATGGACGCAGATCTGTGCATTTCCCGGGGCCTCTCCTGGCACGTGCGCACACGTCTTCTGCAGAGATCCCCGTCTACACTGGCCCGGCAGCTGCAGGTGCAAGAGCAGCGTAGCGCGCATCGCACCCGTCACCTACAGCGCGGAAACCGTGGCTTGGTCCTTGCTTCCCAAAGTGTGGTCCAGAGACCAGGAGCATCGCGTCACCAGGGAGCTTGTTTAAAATGCCAGATCTGGGTCCCATCTCGACCTGTTGACAAGACTTTGTGTTTTAGCAAGTTCCCCAGATGAGTCCTGTGTACATTCTGGTTTGAGATCTACAGAACCCGCTCATTCCAGAGCAAGCCAAAAGGAACCGTAAATTAGGGTCTAACTTGAATGGTGTTGATCATCACCTTAACGGGGAGCCAGACAGGCAAGAGTCAATCTGACCCTGTGGAGATGGAGACACGAAGACCCAGGCGCACAGCAAGAGAGACCCACTCAGAAACTCAAGGGGCAGAGCCCTTCCCACGGTCTACGCAGTCCTCGACTGAATCCTGATTGTAAATGAGTCCCTTACAGGAGTAGGGGTGCAAATGTACACACAGGTAGATGCTCACACACTTGCATCTGGCAAAGAGCCTGAAATTAGGATCAGCGTCCTGAGCTCGATGTCAGACAGGCTGCAAGGTAGTAGCAACATGGAATGCTGTTCTGGAATCAAAGCACATTCCTGGGAGTGGGAAAACCTAAGATTTGAAAAATCAAAGATTTGTTAGAAATCATGGGTCAATAGCATCGGGCTGTTTTTTTCCTTCTCCCAGACCTGTTCGACCCCTGGGTTTTACCAAAGGAAACCTCAACTGTGATTTAGTACTCAAGAGCCCAATTGTAGCAATTAAAGTGGATAACAGAAGCTCAGACAAGCCCTCATTAATAATGTAATTAAATCTGGCTGCGATACTGTTTTCCTCGGCTGTTCAAATGTAATGGTATAGGAATGGCACTGTCTATTGGGAACAGAAAAGGAAACACTGATAGAATGTATCATTTTATCAAGATGGTTAGAAATAAATATATTCCTAAGGATTCTTGAAGATGACTCCAAGTACCCATCAGATAAGGGTTTTTAAAATCAATTTTAAAAATGGAGGTATAATTAACGTAATATAATATGAGATTCATGGTTTTAAAGTGGACAATTAAATGATTTTTGGTATATTCACAGTGTTGTGTAACCATCACCCCTGTCTATTCAAGAACATTTCCATCATCCTAAAAGAAACCCCGTACCCATTGCCATCAATCTCGCCCACCCCCACGCCTCTGCCAACCACTTAGCTACATTCTATCTCTCTCGATTGCCTGTTCTGGGCATTTCATGTAAATGGCATCATACGATATATGGCCTTTTGTGTCTGGTTTCTTTTACTTAGCACAATGTTTTCAAGGTTCATTCTAATACACACCAGCTCCTCGTTCCTTTTTATGGCTGAGTAATATTCCATCGTGCAGATATATTTAATATCACATTTTGTTTATTCATTCATTAGTTGATGGACATTTGGGTTGTTTCTACTGTTCGCCTATTAGAAATAATGCTACTATGAACATTTGTGTACAAGTTCTTCTGTAAACATATGTTTTCAGTTCTCTTGGGTGTATGCCTAAAAGAGGGATTGCTGGGTCATATAGTAATTCCGTTTAATTTTTTAAGGACCTGCCAAATTTTTCCTATGCCATTTAACGTCCCCGCCAGGAATGTATGAGGGTTGCCAATGTCTATCTTCCTGGGTTTCGTTTTTGTGGTTTATTTTTTAATCATGGGCACCCTAGGGGGTGTGAAGTTGTATCTCATTGTAGTTTTATTTATAATTCAGAAATGACTCATGGTGTTGAGCATCTTTTCACGTGTCTATTGGCCATTGGTATATCTTCTTTGGAGAAATGTCTATTCGAATCCTTTGCCCACTTTTAAATTGGGTTGTCTTTTTGTTGTTGAAGGGATTATGTTTTTTTTACAGTGTCATAATTGGTAAAAGTAGCTAAAGATAAATATTTTTAAAAATATCCCTACCTTTAGCAGAGACATTTTCACCAGGCAAAGTATATGAGAGAAAACATAATGGCTGTTTGATACCCTGGGTTTCTATAGCCACATCTATAAGTTTCTCTTGAAACTATCAATATCTTATTGACTTGAACAGGGAGAAATTCATAATGAGGATTAACTCGATTTGTTCACAAAATGATGTTATAACAAATAATGTTACTAACAGGCGAGGCGATCTCCACATCTGAGTTTGAGAATATTCGGTATAGAAGCCTGTTTGCACGTATCTTCTGAACAGATTTCATGGGCAGATCTTCGACTCTTGCTGAAGAATGGACATCCCCAAGGTTTTGGGGGTTGTCACAAATGTCACATACATGATCTTTCAGGGGGTGTCTGTACCACCCACCGACATTATTCTTAGTCCTGCAGCTCTGTGGGGCGGGTCCTAGACACCATTTAGAGATGGGGAGACAGGCTGAGAAAGTGTTAGGTGGCTTGCTTGAAATCACACAGCTAATGAGTGACGGAAGTGGAATGAAAACATTGCTCATTATTTATTTAGCATATTCTATGGACACAGACTCAGAGAAGTTAAGAGACTTACCTTGGGTCACACAGAAATTATGACCCCGAGCAGCAATTTGAATCTGCACATGCCTGATTCCCAAACTGCCACCTGCTCTGAAGTTATACTGTCTCTCCCGGCATTTTTGTTAATTCATACCATATTTCTCATGTTAAAGAAAAAAACCTATCTAAGAATGGTAACACGTAAATCTCCAAGTTTTTTTGCTAGCCATGGAATTTGACCTACTCCTAGGATAGCAAGCTTGTTTTTCTGCATCCAAACATATATGCCAGTAGGTTATATGAGGTCTGTCCGGAAAGTGCCCAGCCATTGTTAACATAACGAGAACAGTCTTCATGACTTTGATGTAACCCGGCAGCCAAGGCGAGCGGACTGGGGTGTGCATGCGTGAACAGTGACAACCTCACTGTACTAGTCCATGGGGGGCTAGACACCACTGAGTGAGCACGTGCACAGTGTGGCCATCGCATTCAAAATGACTGAGCGAGCAGAGCAATGAATCTCCATCCAGTTTTGCGTTGAGCGTGAACATTCCTCCACGGAAACCATTCGGATGACTCGGGCAGCTTTTGGGGACCATGCAATGAGTGCAACGCAAACGAACGTGTGGCAAAAAGGCTTCAAAGATGGTGGAGAATCTGCTGAAAGTGACCACTTTCTGGGAGGCCTGCAACAAGCAGAACACCTGAGAATGCTGCGCGTGTGTGGGTTACAGTGAGCCACACTGGAGAGCTGGGTGAGGTCCCAAGGTGCCTACTTTGAAGGAGACTGAGGCGTCATTGTCCTGTTGACAATGTTTCTTGTATCTTCTTTAATAAATGTCTCTATTTTCCCTATTACGTGGCTGGATACTTTCCAGACAGATCTTGTATACCGGGATAGCTTTTAGCACTGATTTTCGCCCTGAAACTCAGCTATGAAACAGTATAGAGTATGGATGGGATGACAGTCCCCTGTGAATGTCAAAGGCTGAGTGGAAAGTGGGTGCAGGACCAGGTGCAGTAAGTAAACAGGCAGCTGCCCCCAAGGCCACCATTCCATGGATTTCCCATGGCTCACGGTTTCCTAGATGTCCCAAAGTTACATAAACTTGTAGATTCAGATTCATGGGACCTCAGTTCACAGAAACCTCCTGGTACGGGCTAAATTATGTCCCCTGCAAAAGACATTGAAGTCCTAACCCCCAGTTCTGTGAATGAAGCCTTGTTGGGAAATAGGGTCTTTGCAGGTGATGGCGACACGGTGAGGTCCTTAGGGGAGCCCTATTCCAACACGACTGTGTCCTCATAAAAAGGCGCAATCTGGACAGAGAGACATGCACGCAGGGAGAATGCCATGTGCAGGTTGGAGTGATGCCGCCACATACCAAGGAAGACTGAAGGTTGCCAGCAACCACCAGAAGCTAGGGGAAGAGGCCTGGAACAGGGTCTCCCTCTTGGCCTCAGAAGCAACCAGCGCTGCTGACAGCTCGGTCTCAGATTTTCAGCCTCCAGAACTGTGAGACGATGCATTTCTGTTGTTTAAGCCCCTCTGTTTGTGGCACTTTGTTATGGCAGCCCTAGGAAACTAATACATCGATGCACAAGCCAAATTCCAACGGATTAATTTGCAATTAGAGTTGTGCCTGCCAAGGGGGCATTTAGTTGTGTCCTCTCTCCAGGTCCTCCACCCCATGTAGGAAACCATGATGGCACTGGCAGCCACATGCATGCGGAGAGTGTGGGTCCCTGCTGCCAGCGTCTCCTGGGTGCACCTGTTCTCCATGCGGTTTTGGCTCACCTGATCCTTTTCGGGGGACACCATCCTTATGTAGATTCACTGATTGCTTTGTCCAAATGCAACTCTGGCCAAGACACTATTTTTTTTAAGTTTACTTTTTTCTTTTTGAGACAGGGTCTCACTCTGCTGCCCCGGCTAGAATGCCGTGGTGGCATCAGCCTCGCTCACAGCAACCTCAAACTCCTGGGCTCCAGTGATCCTTCTGCCTCAGCCTCCCGAGTAGCTGGGACTACAGGTGCATACCACCACATCCAGCTAATTTTTCTATTTTTAGTAGAGATGGGGTCTCACTCTTGCTTAGGCTGGTCTCGAACTCCTGAGCTCAAGTGATACTCCTGCCTCGGCCTCCCAGAGTGCTAGGATTACAGGCATGAGCCACCATGCCTGTCCTTAAGTTTACTTTTTATATACTGATTTTCATCCACAATAAATTGACTTGACAATTTGATTCTTTACAGGTGAACCTTATTTGTTTTGCGAGGAGTTTTCTGTTGCTTCCAATTTTCTTGTTATTTCTTCTGAAAGCCAAGGGTCATTGATCACTCAGTAAATTAGTGTTCCTAAACACCAGGCCCTGTTCTAGGCTCCGGGGATTTAGAAATGAGCAAAATGGATAAAAATCTTTGCTACCGTGGTGCTTTCAATCTAATAGGGTGCAGTAGGCAGAATAGAGGACCCCAAAATGTTCACATCCTAATCCCTGAAACCTGCGAACATGTTGCCCCACGTGGCAGAGGGGACTTAGTGGATGTGATTAAGCCGAGCACCCGGCGGTGGCGAGTTCCTCCTGGATTGTCTGGGCGGGTGTGACGTAATCACAAGTGTCCTTGTAAGAGGGAGGCGGGAGCGGCAGGGTCAGCGTGGGGACTGACGACGCTCTGCTGCTGGCTCTGAAGGTGACGACGCCACGAGTCAAGGCCTGTGGCAGCCTCTGGAAGCTGGAGAAGGCAAGGGACGGATTCTACTCTAGACCCTCCAGAGGGACACAGCCCAGCCGGCACCTTGACGTTAGGACCTTTGATCCCCAGAACTGTTCGATAATAATAACAATACATTTACGTTGCTTGGAGCCACTGAGTTTGTGGCCGTGTTTTACAGTAGCAGCAGGAGGCTAATACCTGGAGGAAGACAGCGATGAATAAATACGAGGAAATGCGTGTTACAGCCGTGGAATTACGTGCGGTGGGGAACGATGCTGCAGGGGAGAGAGAGAGTGGGGGTGGGTTACTACATAGAGTGGGAGGCGGGGCCAGTCCTGGCTGGGAAGGCGCGGTTGCAGCAAAGACCGGAGGGTGGGGAAGGATGGAACCAGGTGGCTACCTGGGGGAAGAGTGTCCTAGGAGAGGGACCTGCCAGTTGGAAGGCCTCAGAGCGGGGTTCCTCGCTCAACCTCAGCACTACTGACATTCTGGCCCAGGTCATCCTTTGCCCTGGCCTTCGCCCACTAGATGCCTGAGCACCCTCCCCTTGGTTGTGACAACCAAATACGTCTCAGGACATCGCCATTGCACCTGGGGGACAAAACCTCCCCTGGCTGAGAGCCACTGCCTTCGAGGGAATTGGAGCAGTGAGGCTCAGGCGTGAGGCTTTCCGGGACGCTAGCACGATACAGAGGCGAGGTGTGAAGACACCTGAGGAGTGGGTGAGTACTCTGACACTGCGTTCAGGGAACAGCGGCATTGGCCTCGCTGGGAACTCAGCACCAGAGCAGAATCTCAGCACACACCCAGCCCGCCCCAGTCAGGACCTGCAACGTCATGGGTTCCCCCGGGAAGCAGCATGCATGTTCGATTTGAGGGGCGCTGGTTTGGAGAGCCCTGTGCCATCTTTCCCAGCTGCACTGGTGGAGGACACCCCACCGACTAGGAGCCCATCCACTCAGCAAATATTCTGGGTGCCCACCGGATTGCCAGGTTCTGGCTCTGGGCCGTGTAGGGCTGCCTCGTGGCAGGTGCCTGGGGGCTCTGAAGTCAGACCACCTGGACTGAAATCCTTGCTCTGTTCAGTAACTCCATGACGTTGGCACCTGGCACCTCCAAGCCTGTTTCTGTATCTGTGAAATGAGGGTAATGATAAAAATAGTCCCTGTCCTATGGCATTTATCAGGGTAATAGGAAAGTCCACCTAATAGTTCAGTGCTTGGCACGCCAAAGTGGCCCATCTTTGTGTTTAAGATGATCTATCTGTGTGTCTGTCTGTCTGTTCAAAGGAGGCAGCAGGTGCAGACAGGACGAAATGCTCACTGCACAATGCTTCAGAGAGAATTAAATGACATGACTCTGTCAAGTGCTTAATTTAGCATCTACTATAAAAAATTACTTCACAAATGGTGGTAATTAATAATATCATCTTAATCATTTCTTTTGAGAAAACGAGTGGTGGTAAAGGGCTTAACATTTAATGACATTCTCAGCAACTTACTCTGAGTTACACTCTCCTGGCCTCTGGGTGGTCATTATCCAACCACGATGGGAGCAGTCAGTCCTTCCACTCCCCCAGCCTGGGCTATCCAAGGCAGGTTTCAGTCTGCTTGTGACCTGTTGGCACAGAGGTGGTGGAGAGGTTTCTCTCCCACAGCGGCTCACGTGGGGACTCTACCTGTTTTGCAACATCAAGGTTGTGGTATCTGAGGGGTCTTATCAGTTGAGAATTTTTAGGCACAAATAGCTGAAATCCCAAGTAAAAGATGATTTACTTTCTCATATAACCTCAAGTCCTGAGGTCAGGCAGCCCCAGGGTTGGTTATTTCAGCAGTTCAATGAGATCATCCAAGACCCAGGTTCCTTCCATATTTCCTTTTTGTCATCCTCAGTGTGTGGGTGGCTCTCCTTGTGGTGTCAAATTGGCTGCAGCCACTCCAGGCTTCACATCTTTATTCACTGAAATTTAGAGGGAGCAAAGGAGAGCTATATGGTCCCTGTGCCTCATTTTACAACTTAGAGAAAATTTTCCAAAGCCCACTCACTCACTCCTCTCCAAAAAGCCTTTCTCTCCATCTTCATTGATCAGAATCATGTGACATGGGCCTTCCTAAGCAAATTGTGGTCAAGAGGAATGATTAACTTCATGTCTCAGACTAATCCCCCTTGAAGATGGGGGGATTAGTATATATTAGTGCATATTCCCTGAGTATGTAGCCATGAGGCAAAAGGTGCCCTCCAAGCAAAATCAGGGTTCCATCAGCAAGAACGATGACAAGACATTGATTTGTGTGGGTTATCACGGTGTCTCCTTCTGAGGCCTTTACCCCCAATCAGACTCTTTAACGCCTGATCCCAGCACCCCGATTATCTACACAAACAGATGCAGGAGGAGTGGAATTAAGACACAGAGCGGATTTCAGGGCGAGGTGGTCATCTCCAATACTTCTGCAGGACGCTCCTGACTCTGTGAGAGCAAGCCGACTGGAGACAGAACCTCACCTCCTTTAAGTGGACGGGCCTCTGGTTCAGAAGACTGAGCCGGCTGACACTAGGATCCACACCTGTCTCAGGATTTCCGACCAGCGGACTCCGTGGAGGGGAGCGGCCGGCTGAGACTCCCCAGAGACGCCCAAGGAGAAAGACCGGGGTCGGGCAGGACAGCGGATTCTGAGACGGTGCAGGCAGCGCCGGGCTCTTCGACACCTGCGCTCCTGCCCCCGAGAGCAGACAGTAAGGGGCCACGCCCCCGTAAGATCTGTTGGCCATGGCGAATGGGGTGGACGCGGGTGGGGTCAGCACTATTTGGGGCCTGCGTATGGGCCGCCGTGCTGATCATGCCTTCTGGAAAGCCCCAGAAACAGACATCTCCATGAAAAGTCGGGGCAGGGAAGGAGAAACGGCCGAAGCAGTGGATATTAGCACAGTGACCATCCCCACCAAGGGCACCTCAGAAAGCGCTGGAGAAGGATTTTTTGAGGGAGTAATTTTAACAATCAGTCCTAGCTTTACTCCAAGGCTGGTGTGGCTTGCACCCACGGATTTGGTTGAATGAACAACTTTCTCTTTGGTGAAACTGGGCATGCTGCACACTGGAGTCAACCACCTCGTCGGACACTTAGCCCTGGTCCCCCCCAAATTGTCATCCTCCTGAGGACAGGCACCTCTACCTAGACTGGGGCGTCCCCAGTACAGTGTGTGTCACGATTATTTACACATATTGCTTTTCGGAAGCCTTTTTTACATGATGCATACAGCATCCCAGCACACTTCAAATTATACAGCGACGCAAAATTTCATCCATGTAGTAATGGATTCAAACACATATTTATGAAATAAACTGCTGCAATTGTCATTACTTACCGTGATGCCTTTTAAATTATACATTGGAATTATTTTAGTGTTTATGAGACCCTGGTAGTGGAAATGAACTGCGCAGTGAGTTGGCACTTAAGGAAATGGAAGCGATCGGGAGCAGCCATTAGAAGAATGAGAATCCTGCAGACGACAGACAGAGGAGGTTTATTTTCCCCAACAGTCACTTAACGGAAACTTCCGCTAAAGGTTCTGTATCCAGAATCTCACCAGGAGAGATGGTTTCCATTGCCCAGTCTCCTTTGGTTTACCCTGCGAGCTGGAAGTTTTCTTTATCAGGGAAAATGAAGAGGGAGCACTGGGGCTGCTTGGCCTGTCCCCGAAAACGGGACAAGCAGAATCCCCCACCAGCGCGAGCTGGCCTCCTGCCACCCGCGGAGAGATGGCACAACCGGAGCAGCACACGCGTCCTCGTGTCTGGACTTGCCGTGCAGGTTGCTCGGTGCTTCCCCAACTCTTGTTTCAGTTTATCTCTCTTTTTCTTTTTTT